>JAJKFI010000057.1:3799996-3819367 GCA_029204185.1 Lerista edwardsae | reverse complement strand
CCAGTACGCTGGGCGGGACTTACTTTCGAGCGGCAGTCCGCCCGTTGTGTAACGGTGCGTTCCGCCGCTTTCCGTTCTGCCGCTTTCCGTTCCGCCGGGGCGGGTGGGCAAGTGGCGGAATGCGCCGTTATGCAACGGGCGGACTGCCGCTCGAAAGTAAGTCCCGCCCAGCGTACTGGCTGAATGCCGCTGCTGCACCAGAACCAGGGGACGTCCACTGAAGCTGAGTGGTGGGGAAGTTGGAACAGCCATATAAAAGGAAATGCTTTTCTACCCAGCAGGTAATTAATCTGTGGAACTCCTTGCCACGGGTGATGGTGATGGCAGCCTTTAAAAGGGGTTCGGACAGATTTCTGGAGGAAACGTCCACTGCGGGCTACACCTGTGGCATGCTGAGTGGTACAATCTCCTGGTTTTAGAAGTAGGCTATCTCTGAATGCCAGGTGCCAAGGAGTGGCAACACGATGCAAGCATCTTCTTGTCTCATGTGCTCCCTGAGGCATCTGGTGGGCCGCTGTGAGATACAGGAAACTGGTCTAGAGGGGCCTTGGTCTGATCCAGCAGGATGGTTCTTATGGTCCAGCACATATCAGCAGTTTCTGGTTCAGGCTTAGGCACCCCAGGTCTGGTTTTCCCTTTTAGAATGGCCCTGTGAAGGCTTGAGCCGGGGAGGGTGCCCTCTCCCTTACCTGGTTCCTAGTCTGGCTTCCTGGTGGGGAGCACCACAGACTCTCCAGGGTGGTCCTCCTTCAGAGCCCAACGACGCCCATCCCAATTGTGAGTCTCTCTCCTGGCATGTCTGCTGCCGCCGCCTCCCTCCAGCATGCCGTGGGTGGAGCCACGCTAGTTGGCTTTCCGCGGGCTCAGAGGGGAGGGTGGAGTGGAAGACGGTGATCCAGCCCTACCACCACCACCACATTCCTTTCTTGCCCAGCCCTTTCAAACAAACCAGGGCGCCTGGGTGCACTTCTGAGCTGGGAGGAGGGAGCAGGCTGGATTGCAGCCCTCTGTGCAGTTGTGTTTGGGGCGGGGGGGTATATGTGTCAGCAGGCTGGGTGTGTGTGTGTGTGGTTGGGCCCTTGGGCTGTCTCTGCACAATACGTGCCTGCGAGTGGCCTCAGCCTGTGGCCTGCGATCAGTGGTGGGATCTAAATGATTTAGGAACAGGAACTTACTTTTGATTGGCACTTGTCGGGAATCCGGAATCAGCCACGGAGCCCGTTAGGATCTGGAACGCCCGTTCTGGTCCGTTCCCCCTGAATGACATCACTGCCTTTGCCCCCCTTAGGAATCCGGAGTCGCTCCCTTTAACCCTCTGAGTGCCGGCCAACCAAGAAGAAAAGCTCTTTGCAGAGGAATTGGAGGGGGGAGGAGGGAGAGTGAAGTGGGCGGAGTCAGCCCTAATTTTAACTAGTGGAACTGAGCTCCCCCGCGTTCCCCCTCAATCCCACCACTGCTTGGGAGTGAGCCCCACGGAACCCCATGGACTTATGAGCAGACATTCCTGGGATTGTGCTGCGAGTGTCGGTGGCCAGGGAAAGATCCTGCACCAGTTAACAAAAGCTAACCACAGCAACCTGGGTGGTAAAATAATGTTTTATTTTATGGATGAACAAACACTTGTGTGCCACATCCTCCCCTCTACAAAATCCTAGGAGCAGAGTAGGCGGTCTGCTTTGCTGATCAAGTTCAGTGCAGTTTGCAAGCCCAAAAGGTTACGGAGATCTGGATATGCAGCATTTGCATCGTCTTTTTGGCATTTGGCTGAAGAAAGCAGCGTCCTCCTGCAGTTTCTCTTTGCACAAGTTCTGATGCACGGTAAAGGATAAGAGAAAAAAGGAAACTTTTTTTTTCCCATTTTGCATTTGAGTTACTGGTCTATTGCCCATGATGATCTAATTACCACCAACAGATTAAACCTAAAACAAACAGGGACACCATGAAGGACACTGTGGAAATTATCAGCCTTTTGCTGCTGTCCGGGACGTGTGTTTTATCAAGAGCACAATGTAAAAGTCTGCGGTGACATTCAAGCTGTCAAAACAAACCAAAGGAATCACACAAATTGATATAGTCGAAGTGGATCCCTCTCTGGGATCTCGGTAAGCAAACGAGTGTTATCACGTGCATGCTGAACACAAGACCTAATATTGGATGGGGGGGTGGGGCAGACTTGACAAATCATAGACTTACATTCCTTTTATATACAACAAAATGAATTATACAGTATTCATACTAGCTGTACATTTGGTCAGAATAATTTACAGGGAGCAACAGTGGTCCAAAAACAAACAAACAAACGAAACAGAAAATCCACTGACGGAATTCAAAATATTTAGGTCAGGTTTCAGATATTTTGGTCTTTCCCGGGTCTGGGGGACAGAACATTGTGGGGAAGGATGGTGAAAATTCCAGCAGAAAAGGAATTCAGATTTGCAACTCTCAAACTCAGATTTTATCATCACAATAACAAGTTTTTGCAGCTAAGCAGTTCGTTAGCACTGATTCAAAATGCATGTGTTATTGTGAAGGTAAAATTTGCCGTTTTAGAATTATTATTATTATTATTAGCAGAGACTGGCACATTGGAAAGGGGAGGAGACAAGGAACTCATGTTCCCAGCAATGGGACTCACAGCAGTAGGCAGGATACGGCCCCCTCGCTCTAAACATCATGAATAGCTGAGCCTTGTTACAAGATGTCTCCTGTTTTACTTCCTCATAACAAGGGCGATTGCAAACTTGTGGTTTTCCATGACTGCTGGGGTTCCTGGGGTGCTGTTGAAACTGCCAGGATTCTGAACCACGTGATATAAAAACAGCCAATCAGATGTCGTTGTGCCACCCAGTACAACCACACTGACGTACAAGACGCGGTCCAGGAAGCTCAGTTTTGATCGCACGCTAATGAGATTGACTGGACGGGGTTCTGGGTCAGCGGCGTCATGCAGCCGGAACGCTGGGCGGGAGGAACGGGTGAGCGGCAGATGGGGAAGATGGCGAAACGGACCGGAACACAACGGGCGGGCTGCCGCTCACCCGTTCCTCCCGCCCAGCGTTCCGGCTGCATGACGCTGCTGTTCTGGATGCTTCAGAAGAGTTTTGGCCACGTATTTAAAGCAGGAACATTCCACCACACAGGTGCCCGCAGAATGCATTGCAGAACCAAAAGATTAGTACAAGACGGAAGTCAAAGGGAACAACAGTAAAAACTATATACAGCAATGCCTATGCATTAATTAATGTTTAGTGTTAACGGCAGCAGAGCTTTCTGCAAATAAATCTTCTGCCCCGCTGAGCAGCTCTGTAGCCATGGCTGATTCGTCTAACCGCAGAAGACAACATGGGCAAACAACTTAGGACTCAGTACCTTTGAAAAATAATTGTGCTATAATCTTTACTCCATGGTTGGTAGTGTCATCCGCGACAATGAGGCGTTAACTAAGGGAACCCAAATACACCCCGGTGGTGGGTTTTCATTGCGACTGCTTGAATCCTGCCAAGAAAAAGGGCATTTTTATATGGTCCTCTTGGGGGAAATCTGCCTTGAAGTCCAGTTTCCTGACTGAGCGTCTGACTCCAGAAGCCACTTTGTGGCACGAAAGGTGACAAGATCCAGTTTGTTTGTTTGAAACAGTTTCTGCGCCGAGTTCCTCATATTCAAGAGTTCTTCCATCCAGGAAGGAGCCACGATCCGGCGCAAGGAGGCACGCTGCTTCCTCGTTTTAGTTCTGTTAAATACATGCTCACATTAACACTCTTTTCTCCAGGAAAAAAAACACAGTTGCATATTATGATTAGAACCTGCCTTGCGCTCTCTAGCACAAGCCCAAAGGGTTAATCCTCATCCTCGTTGTCGTCTTTCGTTGCGACCACGGGGGCTCTGTCTTGCACTTTGAAGCACTCCACAAAGAAGTTGACGAGGGACTTGTACAGGTGCTGCTCGAGGGCTGGGCTGTTGAAGTAGTGGCCTTCGTCCGGGTATATCTGCAAAGGATGGAGCGGACTGTGAGCAGGGCAGGGGAGGAGTCGAGACTGGCCTGAGCCGGTGTGATGGAAGCCAACATTTCTGAGCCAGCCAGGGGGGGCCTTTGCTCTCCACTTTCAAAAATCTGAGTCAGTGTCTGAAAAAGCCACATGTGAGCAGAGACCATCATGCAATGCTTCCAATTTGCCTATGTAACTGGGGGGGGGCAGGCACATGCTAATCTCCCATGCAAACTGGAAGCATTGCATGATGGTCTCTGCTCACATGTGGCTTTTTCAGACACTGACTCAGATTTTTGAAAGCGGAGACACGGGGATTTCAAACTGAAGTCAGCAAACGTTAAGAACCAACTACAAAAAAAAAAAAAAAACTAAGGCTAAGCTCACCGTGACCTTAAAAGTTATGATTAAAGAAGGCTTGGCACTGGAAATATGCTTTGAATGGATGGGGGAAGGTCTGCACTACATATGCCTTCCTGACCTGTGGAGCACTGGTCTACCCATGGCTAGCTCTAAAGGGTAGATCTGGGCTCTGCTGTTGTTCCTTCTGTTGGGCAGAAGATTTAGCCGAGAGGGTTAATGCCTCCGTTTGCCCGATCAAGGTTGTGAGCTTGGGACTGCTGGAAGTCTCTGCGAGCAGCAGACCTTGGAAACTGCGGCTGATTAAAAGCTGAGTGTCAGCTGCCTGGTGGGAGGAGGAGTGTGCTGAAATCAGCTGCATCTCTGGTGGCAGCAGGGAAGCCTCATCAGCCGACAGACGGGTGGCTAAAGAAAGAAGGCTAAATCCAGAAAGAAAGATCTGTAGGAGTGTTGTTCTTGGAAGACAGAACATTCTGTAAAATTGTAAAAACCTTCGGGTTTGTGAGAAAGTCTGCCTATGTAAACCGCCTTGAGTTCAATCATTAGAGAAATCTAGTGATATTAAGAAAGGCGGTATATAAATAAATGTATTATTATTATTATTATTATTAATGGGTAGACCTGGGCTCCCTGAAGGGAGCCTTGGTCTACCCGCGGCCATTTCCAATGGGTAGATCTGGGCTCCGGGGCCCTGGTCTACCTGTGGCCATTTGCAATGGGTAGATCTGGGCTCCTGTGGGGGCGCACCTCTATTGGGTGCCCCGGGCGCCATTTTAACTAGGTCCGCCCCTGGGCATTGGAGAATAAATACCTGGGCCAGTGGTCTTCAACCTTGTTCATGCCATGAGACAGAAAAACCCACTGCCAGTCCCACCCCCTCCCAGCACCCAACCCCCCCACCCCTGCCTGCCCCGTTTCCTCTTGTGAGGTCACATCCTGAGCAGGGGTGGCCTTAGAAGCTGTGCAGGATTAAGAGCTCAGCTTGATAAGGCAGGACCATTTCTGGATTGGATCCAAGCACTCTCTCTCTCTCTCTCTCTCTCTCTCTCTCTCACACACACACACACACACACACACACAAGCTTTGAAAGGTAGCCATGACCCTCCACACGAGGCAGGCTTTGCAACCCCAATGGAGTCGCAACCCACCGTTTGAAGAACACAGTGGCAGAGGATTGGCATCCAGTAGATGCACAGCCTGTCCCATGGCCAACAGTGGACCTGGACCAGCTTGTCCTCACAACCCCAGAACCAGGGGACAGCCACTGAAACTGAGTGCTGGGAGAGTGAGAACAGATAAAAGAAAACACACCTTTTTTTTTTTTAACCCAGCTGGTAATTAATCTGTGGAACTCCTTGCCACAGGACGTGGTGATGGCATCTGGCCTGGGTGCCTTTAAAAGGGGATTGGGCAGATCCATGGAGGAAAAGTCCATCATGGGCTATAGGCCTTGATGGGTAGTTCAACCTCCACTTCAGAATGCCGGGTGCAGGGGAGTGGCCACAGGATGCAGGCCTCTTGTTGTCTTATGTGCTCTCTGAGGCATCTGGTGGGCCACTGTGAGATACAGGAAGCTGGACCAGATGGGCCTTTGGCCTGATCCATTGAGGCTCTTATCTTTTTAAGGCCCAGATTGGGTTGCCAGTTATTATAGCTCTCTCCACACAGACAGAATAGCAAATTCTGTTTTATTTACCTCATATTTACCTCAGAATGCCAGATACAAGGGAGTGGCAACAGAATGCGGGCATCTTGTTGTCTTATGTGCTCTCTGAGGCATCTGGTGGGCCACTGTGAGATACAGGAAGCTGGACCAGATGGGCCTTGGGCCTGATCCAGCATGGCTCCTGTTCTTATAACCCCTTATCTATAGAGAGGGGTCATCTTTGGCTGCCTTGGCAACCACCCCACCTTTCTCCGGTCCATTCAGTCAGGAGTAGCAGAATGGCTAGCAGAGAGTTAGATGCCTCCTGAGTGTATATGCTTCAGGAGGGGAGATAATGAGACCTTTGGTCCCTTGCCTGGTTGTTGATGTTGTTGCAAGAGACAGACCAACACAGCTTGCTTTGGCAGTCCTACTCTGCTGTAGGCGACCCACAGGGCCGATGGGCTTTTCTGATCGGTTCACAAAACCTTGGACTTTCCCCCTCCACTCACTCTGGTTCCAGCAACGTTTTCTGCAGCGGCTCTGCGTAGCTATTTGACTTCCTACCCGCAGCCTCCACATTTCCATACTGCACACGGGCACTAAGAGCAGCCATGGCGGCCACCTCTGGAACGATGCCCATGAAAGATGGCGTGAAAATAATTTTAGTCCCTAAGATGCTGGAGGACTCTCGGTGGTTCGAAAGACTTACACCAGGGGCCACAGCTGTGAGACACAGACTGGTCCAGGGCAGCGGTGTCATGCTACCGGTACGCTGGGCGGGAGGAACGGGTGAGCGGCAGCCCGCCCGTTGTGTCACGCTCCGTTTACATACCGGTAGCATGACACCGCTGGTCCAGGGCTTTACCATATGTGAACATCACACTGTACATGCTGGGACTGTGCCACAAAGTCAACAACTACCATATTACGAAAAAGAGCGATTGCACAATACCTGCAAGCTGTAATTAGCCTTTGCCCGAATTAGGTGCGTAATGAGGTCCGCCGTGTGCTGGAAGTGGATTTTCTCTGTAAAAACAGATTAGGATCGATAAGTGTCCAGGAATTATTTTTTATACACAAAGATTTTACAGCCAATCCTATACGTGCCTACTCTGAGTAAGCCCCTGTTGACTTCAGCTGGACTCGCTCTCAGAGTTGAAGTCAAAACATCCAAAGTTATGTCGTCATGGGGCATACGGGTTTCCGCACTTACCGTCGGCAGTGGCGTGAACGATTAAAAACTTTTGGTCTTTCATCGACATCACTCTGTGTGCCAGCTTGGTAATCTGAGGAGATGAGAGGAAAACAGGAATGAGTTTCTGCATTTTTTACACCTGTGAAAACAACCACCGCCACGCTCAGGGTGGGTGTGGAAAGTGCTCCAGTTACTCCCACACACCTGCTCTATTGTCACCACAAAGTCTGGAAGGGCCGCCCAACACACAGGTGGTGTTACAGCAACCGCTCCAAAATGGCGGGCGGAGCCCACCCCAACTCCGTGAAGTGGCTGGGGACACGGTGGGAGCCCAGCGACCCCCTTTCCCTCTCACCAAGCAGGGTCTGTGTGGGCAACGGACCCTCTCCCTGTGCTGTTTATCCAGCTAACACCCCTCCAATGTAGGCCTCAGTACTGATGGAACCTGAGCCATACCCAGCGATGGGATTCAGAGACTGACAAGGGGAACGCTAGGCAGGACTAACGCGGGGCTTCCGCGTGATTGGCTGCCCGTCCGCAGCGTTCCGCAGCTGTCCTGGCCTCGGAGGGGCTGCCCCCGGTTAGCGCGCCCCACCGCTGCTTGCCCAGGCACCCGGCGCGACCCTCACCTGTCCCCCACGGCGAGCGGGAGCCCCCCCAAGGCCAGGACAGCTGTAGAATGCTGCGGACGGGCTGCCATTCAAGCAGAAGTCCCACCTAAGTCCCGCCCAGCGTTCCCCTTGTCAATTTGTGAATCCCATCGCTGGCCATACCCCACTGATTTCCCACTGGTTTCAGCTCTAGCCTTCACCCCACAGAACAGATGAGCACTCAGTTGCCGGGGGGTCTCTGCTGGATGCTTCTGATGGCAGATCAGGGGCCCCTTGCACCTAACCCCCTTGATTCCACAGGGCCAATGGTTCGTTATCCGCAAATTTGGAATCCGCAAGGATTTCCAGGAACCTAACCGTAGTGGATCACGAGCAGCATTGACTGCACATCCCAAGCACCCGGCCCGGCCCCAAAGCAGAGTACAAAATGAGCCGGGCTGATTTCCTCTTTTCCTTTTTTCTGCTTTCCGAGTTTCCTGCTGCTGTCAAGTGACTCTCCGGAGGGCCTGGCCCAAAATCCTGCCCGTGTGCCACAAAGAGACGGCCCAGCCCTTTACCTCGTATGCCTTATTGTCAATCCCTTGCAATCCCAAGTATCTTTCTGAGAATGCCGAGGCTGGAAGACAGGAAGAGACATCGGTTAGGAGTAACCCAATGATTTGGATCGTAGCAAACAAGCCAAAGGGCATCTTTGGCCTCGCTCTGCATTTGGGATTCTGTTTCTGTTTTGTTTATCTGGGCCAACTGAGGGTTAAAAAGGGATGCTGAGCAAGCATCGTGAAATGCATCGTGGCCACAGGAGACAAAGTTGCCCCCCCCAGAGAGCCACACCTGGCCAGCACAGTGGCCAGCAACCAGGCAGGCATAACAAAAAAGTCCACGTGGCAAACCAGAACGTGTTGCCCCCTTCGCTTCTGCTGGCTGGCTGGAAGGAACATTTACCATACAATTTGAAGTCGGTCAACGGGGAAAGAGCAGCGCCACACGAGAAGACTTGCTCCTTGTTCTCTTCGCCAGAAAGGAGGATGTAAGAGCTCAGGTAGCCTCCGTAGTCCTGCGAGGCAAGGGGAGCAAGCAACACGGTCAGGCAGGGCGAGAGCGGCAGGAACGTCCGTCTCAGACGCTTGTACCTTCCTGGGACATCCGTTTCCATTTCAATAGCTTGGAATGGGATGAGAGCTACTTTCCGGTGAGCACAGGGTGCACAGGTAGGCCAGGGGGATGGGGGGGGTAAGGCACACACGCTCACTCCTGCGCCCCAGCAGATCGAGGGGGGCCCGGGGGGCCAAATCGTCTGCTTACAGAAAGAGTGAACCTACGTAGTGATGCCTTCATTGCCACCCTCACAGCCGAGCTCCTCCTCGCCTGATAGTTCCTTGCCTGAAATCACGGCCAGAGCAACCTGTTCTGTTTGAGTTCAGGGGTGGCACCAGAGGGTGGGCACTGCCCAGAACAATCCCTGAATCCTCCATACCAGTGGCCATGGGACGGCCGAGTGCGTGTTCAAGGAGGTGGCTGGGAGGCCAGGAGAGCCCAATTTAGGGCTTTGCCCAGAGCACCCAGCAACTGGGCACCTGCATGGCCTCAACCCCCACCCCGAAGATGCAAATCAGCCAGGCGTGTGCAGGCTTTGACCGCCCCCCCCTTCACAATTCAACAGGCCCTGCGAGACAAAACGAGCATTAGCTGGGAGTTGACAAGGGGAAAAAAACGAATGAAGGCATCCTCATCCCACAGCATTTCCTGGCAAACAGTCGCCATCTGGCAGGGCAGGAATTACAAGGAAACAGTGACTGATGACTTGTTTTAAAAAAAAAAAACAAGGGGGCCGTCTTCAAAATCAAGAAGAGGCAGTTCTTCAGAAGGTGACACAATAAACTTTAGATGCCCTTAATCACGGTATGGATCTAATTCTGAAGCAAGCGACAGCTAAGGGCAGAGACTGCGGAGACTCACCTTTCCAAACACGGCGACTCGAGACTTATCAATAAAGGTGTTTTCTCGCATTACGCTGGAAAAGAAACAGATTAGACGTGAGTCTCGTAACGCAGCCGTGTGCTGTGACACCCGGCAAGCTCACAGGCACCGACATCTATTTCCAGAGCGACATCAACCGCTATTTTTGGCCGGGTTTCACTTTGATGCATGGGAGCCCCGGCTGCGGAAGACAGAGGTTACGCTTGCAGCCACAGCCACTCCGTTATCTGGGGGCGCTCCACGGTTTCCATGCAAAAGCGGTGTCGTTGCAAAGCCATTGCGGGAAAAACACCACCACCACTTGAAGCACACAGTGACAAGGGCAATTCATTTCTAAAGGGGGGGGTGCCATTCACCGGACAGCCTCCATCTGGTCCTTCTCCTCGAAGACGCCCAGCCTCCGTTTCACGTCGTGCAAGAGCTTGGTCCCTTGGAACCCGCTTCCGCGGCCGTCGAACTTCATCACGATGGCACTGTGGGAGCTGACCATGACGCTCTCCCAGTTCACCTGGAACCGCTCTGTGACGCTCTGGGTCCCGGGGGCTCCGTCGCTGAAATGGGAACACAGCGAGGGAAGGTCATGGTTGAGCACAGCAGCAGGGGGCAGAGGCAGGGGCCTGGTCGGCAGGGGAATCGCTAAGGGAAGCACAGCCCGGCGCAGAGGGCAAAATGATGCCCCAGGAAGTGTGACGCCACAACAGGAAGTGATGCAGTGATGTCATTTGTAAATGAAGATCCGGAACGCTGGGCAGGACGTGGGCGGGACTTCCGCGTGATTGGCAGCACGTCCGTTTCGTTCCGTGGCTGCCCTGGCCTCGGGGGGGGGCTGCCCCAGTTGGCGCGCCCCCCCGCTGCTCGCCCAGGCACCTGGCATGCCCCCCACCCGTCTTCCCCGGCGAGCAGGCACCCCCCGAGGCCAGGGCAGCTGTGGAACGAAATGGACAGGCAGCCAATCACACAGAAGCCCCGCATAAGTCCCGCCCAGCGTTCTGGATCTTCATTTACAGATGACACCACTGAAGTGATGTCACAGTTGTACTAACCAGAAGCTGCACTACTAGCATGCCAGAAATCAAGAAAGCGGTAGCTGAGTTGGAACCCCGTCTCCTGGCCTTGTGTCTTCCGGGAAAGAGGAGGCCTTGGCTGGGAGCGTAGCGAGAGAGGGGGCGGCATAGGGAGCACTGCAGGAGCTGCAACATGCTGCACAAGAGGCCCCTCCCACTCGTTGTTGGAGCCCTTCCAGGAAGGGATGGCAATGCGCAGGCTGCCCACAATGGCTCCAACAGCGAGCGGAAGGGCCTCTTAAACATAAGAACATCAGAAGAGCCCTGCTGGATCAGGCCAAAGGCCCATCTAGTCCAGCTTCCTGTATCTCACAGCGGCCCACCAGGTGCCCCAGGGAGGCATGAGACAGCAAGACGCTTGCATCCTGTTGCCACTCCCTTGCACCCGGTACCAGTAGCCCTCCACCTTTGTAAGGAGGTTGCACAATCCATCATGGCCTACAGCCCACGATGGACCTTTCCTCCAGGAATCCGTCCAATCTCTCCTCTTCCACCCACATTGCTTATTGCAACATCTCCTGTGGCTGCACCACTGGAGGGTACTTCACAGGTTTCCTGTTGCCTTGCTCACTGAGAGCACCATCCTCGCCTGGAGTTCAGCCGGCACAGTGAGGCCAGCAAAGTTTGGCCGGCACAAGGGACACCGTAAAGTAGGTTTGGACCACGCTTGGAGTCAGGGAGGCCGGCACACAGGCGTGCGCCACCCTCCCTGACTCCGAGAGTGGTCCAAAGGCGCTTCACAGTGGCCCTTTGCTGGCCTCAATGTGCCGGCCTCACTCCAGGTTAGGACTGCGCTCTGAATGGCTAATGTAGCTCCTTCCCAGGGCTGGTTATTTTGCGATGGAGCCTCCTCCGTCTTTTTTGAAGGGGCAGCCAAAGCTTGTGAGCAGCCCTGTTAAGTGATGCAGCTGCACACAGGCCCCTGTCAAGTCGAGCTGTCAGATTTGAACTTCTTCAGGGCAACTGTAGCCTCAAGCCGGAATAAGCGGGAGGGAGGCTATCGTATCCGTTTCGGATGCGGAAAGAGCAGGGAATTTGAGCAAGTCAGTCTGACGTCAGACATAATTTTCTTTCTTTATTTTTATTATTATTGTATCTTTCACTCCGAAAAGGGCCCTCAAGGGAGCCAGCGACACTAAAACACAACACAGCACATAACCACCAATTAAAACAATTAAACATCATTATCATCGCAACGCGATAGGAAGCAATGCAACGCTCTGTGAGCCACCGGATTCCGCCAAGACTTTGGCTCTGGGCCTTGCTCATCTGTGTGTCTAACCTCTTTCCCTCTGCCTCCCTTAATATCCTGACTGGAATATCCTTGGGGCAGGGGCTTGTCTTTTCACTCTGCGGAAAGCACCAGGCACACCGAAGGTGCTACAGAAAGAAGCAGAAATCCAGCAGTGTTAAATCAACCTCACGTGCGTGTGTCCCCCCACCCCACATGCATTAACAGCCCCCCCTCCCGGACCTCCTATAGGAATGTTGCCACTTTCTTCCTGAATATGTCCTGGTTGCTGGCCTGTCGGCATCCCGCGGTGATGGAGAAGCCGTGCCGTGCCGCAAGAGAGAAGGCTCCCTGGAGACACAAGTCGCGCCCACGGCAGCCCTCCGCCGCTGGGGAAAGCACCACGGGGGGAAGGCGATAGGGCAGCCGGCACCAGCAACGTCCCAAGGGTTGGCGTCACCCCCACGGCCCTCCTCTTGTGTCAGACCATACAGGACAGGAGCCCAGGTCTCCCAGGGGGGTGGACCTAAGCTCTGCCCCAAGAAGCCTTGTCTTGCCGATGGAGCCGCCTTTGCCGTGGCTGACAGTGGGGGACGGGGGACGGGACACACCTTGGCCATCCCAGTTTGGTAGTCCCAGCAGCATGGGACAAAGGGGACAAATCTGGCTGAATCTGGCTGACTTGTACTCCTACTTTTCACTAAGGGGCACTCGGAGGTATCAGCGCCCCTACCCTGTTCTCCCCATTGCCCCAAGTGAAGCACAGTCAGAGGATACAGGGAACAGGGAGCCTGCAGTGGAAGCCGGCCTGGCCAGCACGTCTTTCAAATCATCTGGCTACGGGGGTTGGGGGAGGGGATTTACCGTATTTCTCCAAGTATAAGGCGCACCAAAGTATAAGACGCACCTTAATTTGGGGGCCAGAAATTTGAAAAATACAGTTTTGGGGCTGACTGCTCTTTAAGGCAATCGGGAGCATGGAGAACACTGCATTCTCCATGCTTCTGATTGCCTTAAGAGCTGCCTCCTCCCGCTGGCTCTTGGCTCTTAAGGCAAGCGGGAGCACGAAGAACACAGCACTGCCCGGCACACCTCTTGAATAAGACACACCCAATTTTTAGCCCCCGTTTTTTTGGGGGAAAAGGTGCGTCTTATACTTGGGGAAATACGGTATTTCCGCGCTCGCTGCTGCTGCTCTGCAAGGCCTCTGCGTACTGATCCATTTGCTGCGGTGTGTCGCTTTGCGTTGGCTTAATTGCTGCTGCTGTTTACCAGCTTTGGGTTCTCTTTTAAAGAAGGAAAACGGGATATACAATTTGAAAACAAACAGGCGAATAATACGTGTCCTCGGCTCAGACTACGGAGGGCATCGACGGTTGAATCGGAATATTAATGACACCGGGGCACTGACTGGCAGCCCGAAGCCACCACGAAAGCCGGCAATTCTGCCGGAGAGGGTGGAGCGAGGCCTGCCCGCTCGCCCGCTGGAGCGGCTGCAAGCACAAAGAGGCCAGACGTCGAAGACGCAGACGCTGCCTCTTCGGCTCCTTTTATCAATCCCAACGGTCAGAGTCCGTTTCTCCCCCCTCTCAACGCCCTGCCCACGTGACCCGGCTGATCTGCCTGTGTCCAAGGCCCGCCCTGGCAGCGCGCCCGCCTCGAGGCCGTCTCATCAAGTGTCGTCATATCAGCTGGATGAGTCCCCGCCTTCCTCAAGCACTGGCATAATGAGGCACATTTCCCCAGGGACCGTTGGGACGCGATGCCGCGGCAGGCTTTGTCTCCTCCCTTCCAGCAAGCTTCAGGGTGACATCCTGGAACACGCAGGCAATGCCGTTCATCCCGGGCTCGCAAAGAGGCATCGCTGTCGGCTTGTCCGCCTGTTTGCCGTGACTCCAGCCAGGTCACAGACCAGGAAGGAGCGAGGGAGGCTGAACTGGCCAGCGCAGTGCGCCACCTTCAGTGCCTGGCCAACAGTGGTGTCATCTAAATGATTTAAGAACAGGTACTCACTTTTGATTGGCACGTGTCGGGACCCGCCCACCGGAAGTGACGTCATAAGCCGGAAGTGAGGTCGTGGCAGGAAGTGACATGAAAAAAGCCCTTTTTGAGGCCTCAGGTGATTTTAAACTGACCCAACAGTGGCAACAGTATTCCACAGCACCCCAGAACATGTGAAGGAGGCCTGGCATCATGTTAAAACCCCAGAGCAGCTCATTTTTCAGTGGCAAGGCAAGGCAAGGCTCCGCTCGCTGCCTGCCTGCCTGCCTGGCTCTGAGAACATGCAGGCAACTCCAACATGCAGGAAATTCAGACGTTGCAGAGGGCGGAGTCGACGAGTGGGCGGGCGAATGGGCGGGGCCAGCTGTAATCCTAGAAACCGGTACTCGCGTACCCCCGCGTACCCCCTGCGTGACATCACTGCTGGCCAAGTGCCACCATTTCGGCCATTACTGTCGTTTCCAATTAGCCACAATGTCTCAAATGCCGAACAGGTGACTAGAAGTGGACCCTCCCTGGAGGCAAGTCGAAGCTGCTCTCTCAAGCCAGGGGTCTGGGCTGCCACGAAGGATGGCCCAGCCGGAGACAGGCAGACGGTGCTCTATCAGAATATTTTCGGGGTGGGGGGCTTAGTTCAGGGGCTGTGCATTTGCTTTGCATGCCGGATTGGAGGAGTCCCTGGCAGCATCTCCAGAAAGCGCTGCAGAAGCAGAGGCAGATCTAAGGGAGGGCAAAGCTCTACGTTTTGCAAGAAGCCTGACCTTGCAGTGGAAATCACTCCTCTCCTGCACCGTTCTAGCCAATCCTCACAGGGAACAGCAACATCTTGGCGTTGCTTACTGGCTACAGCAGCAAGGGAGAGGAGGGATTGACATGACAGGGTAAGGCTCCTTGCAAAACTTAGAGCTTTGCCCTCCCTTAGATCTGCCTCTGTGCAGAAGACCCCCATTCTGAGGCCCTGTTGAGCTGCTGCCAGTCAGTATAGACAATACTGAGCTGAGGAGACGAGCGGTCCGCCCAGAAGTGGGAAGAGGGAGGTGTCCAGAAGCATCACTGAGTTGCACAGAAATGGCACAAGAACAACGGGGCTTGCACAGGAGAATTTCCCAGTGGACTAATCCCAGTGGAGTTAACCCCTGCTAACTGGGCAAGAGGCACTTTTTCACGTGGTGTCCTCTTATATTTAGCAGGGGAAGAGCAATTGTCCCTCTTCACCCCAGCACAGTGTCTTTCTCGTGGCTGTTGCTGGTGGTGTTCTCCATCCTTTTAGATTGTGAGCCCTTTTGGGACAGGGAGCCATTTAACTTTAATGTTACTATTTGCCTGTAAACCGCTTTGTGAACTTCGTGTTGAAAAGCAGTATATAAATACTAGTGATTGATTGATTGATTGATTGATTGATTGATTGACTATGTTTGTCCAACAAGGCTAGCAACGGACATCTTCAGGAAGGGTGTGTGTGTGTGTGTGTGTGTGTGAGAGAGAGAGAGAGAGAGAGAGAGAGAGAGAGAGAGAGAGAGAGACTGTTGCCACAGGACATCCTGATGTGACCATAAACAAAGGAGCTCATGGTGTGCAAAAGGGACTTGTGTTCTGAAAAGCTACGAAACTCCAAGATCTGCCCTTACTCAGCTCCACCTTCACCTGCGGCACTCCACCCATATTCCACCTTGTCATTGTTTTCTGAGACTAGCATTTCACACGTTAGCAAAGTGCAACCTTGGTCAGGGGTTTGGAAATACCCAGAAAACGGATGTTACTCACACAACCAGAAGTAGTGGATAGTGCATGTTTTCCGTGAAAACTGCTGGCTTTAAAATTTGCATTGGCAATTCTAGATGTAGACAACAACAGAAGGAAGAAAAGAGAAAAAAAACACCACTGAAGTACAGGAAGGCTTGCCATGAGACTGAATGTTCTTAATAATATGAGTGTGCACAAGTGCGCGCACGCACACACACGCACACACACACACACACACACACACACACAAAACACACCACCTCAACCCAGCCCAGGGACTTCTCAGTGGGAGTAAAATGGTGCTTGATAACATAGCCTGGACAAATAACACCCTGGCAAAATAAATGCTTTCAACAAGAAAACCTGCACTGGAACATGGAAGCGGACAGAAAAATGGACTGCAAGGGAACAACAAGATGCGTGGTCACGCACCAAACATGCAATTAGTGGCCAGTGATATGCATTATTTCCCCCTACAGGCAGGTGAATAAGTGACAGCACCACAGACCAATATTTGGGGACGCATCAGGGAAAAAGGAAAAAGAAAGAGAGAAGCAGCGGGAGATGAAAATACCCCCTGGCGAGCCCCAGAAGGGTGTGTTTCCTTTTTGTGCTGGAGGGGCTTTCAGACAAAGGGTTTTTTTCCTGCTCATTTCAAACTCCAGGGGTTTGATTGCTCTGGCAGCCTAAAATGAGGCAGGAAAGACTTAATTAGATGAGTTACATTAAGAGCTGGTGCGGATGGCAGGCCTTCTCTCCAGCGGACGGAACGTGCCCCGGAACCCCGTTTTTCTGGCTCCAGTTCTGAATTCTCGGACGCGTCTTGGGGCCTCCGTAAATGGGCTCCTCTGCCTGCTTCAGTTTGTTTTTCAAACGTGGGCTGCAGACAGGGCTGATTATCCAAAGCCTGGCCAGGAAATGGGGCACTGGCAGCATTTCTAGCGCAGTTAATAGCCAGATGAGCCGATAGGTTTCTGAGGTTTGCTTTGCAATATTTTTTTCTCAGACTCTTGCCTAATTAATTATTCCATCAGGCCTGCTAATGGAGGGTTGATTTGTCTCATTAGCCCCAGGACAGTCAACACGGCAGCTTCAGGGCCTTAAATATATTAAAACAAGGGATGTGTGAGCACAGAGACAATTAAGCCTTTAAGGACAGACTGAGGGCGCAATCCTAACCTGGAGTTAGGCCGGCACAGCTAGGCTAGCACAGTTTGGCTAGCACAAGGGACACCATAAAGCACATTTGGACCACTCTTGGAGTCAGGGAGGAGGGCGCATGTCTGTGTGCCGGCCTCTCTGACTCCGAGAGTGGTCCAAACACGCTTTACGGTGTCCTTTGTGCCGGCCAAACTGTGCTGACTTAACTCCAGGTTAGGATTGCACTCTGAGAAACAGAGCAAGGTCAAATGGAGGCAGCCACGCAATTACTGCCGGTGCATATTTACGGCTGTCAATGAGCAGGTAGCTAATCAGTTTGCTGGGGAAACTTGCAGAACACAAATTCACCAGCAAACTCCCAAGTATATGTGAGTGGGAAAAGTGTTCTATAGCTTGGACCGTGTGGTCCTTAAATGGTTAGGATGCTTTAACACATGTTAAGCAAATAGTAATCACATGTCAACGAAATATGAAATTTAGTTGGCACATTCTGGATAACGAAGAGAGATTTTTTTATTCTTACTTTTGATTCTGGATCATGAATTACTTACAGATAAGATATGCCTACATGCTTACAGGGGAGCTTTTCACGTATAAACCATAAGGATTGAAAATATGAAACAGTCCAATAGTGAAAAATGCTTTCATTTTGCTTCAGAGGTACTTATCCACTTGCTATTCTAGAGCACTGTACATAAACCAAAAGATGCAATAATTAATACCTTTCAGTAGTGGTCCCCAAACGTACTGCCATCACGGAACCCTTCTTTCACAGCGGCCTCTTCTTCCTGGCTCTCCAGGTTCCGCCATCTTGGATTGGACAAGATCTCATTAGAATTGTGAGATCCAAAATGGCGGAGCCCAGGAGGGTTGGGAAGATGGAATCCACCCACTTAGATTGCATAAGAGCTTGCAAGAATTGCACAAGATCTCACACAATCCAAGATGACGGTGCCCAGGAAAGCTGGGGAGCAGATGTCCCTCGGCATCTCTGAGTTTGCTGTGGCACACAGTTTGGGAACCACTGAGTTACAGTAAATAAAGATGCAAATCCACTGCCTGGAATCCCACAGCTCTGAATACACAAGGGCCTTCCCCATTTTCTTGGGCTGTAGAATACCCCATACACACAGCAAGGGAGTCCCAGGCACACATGTTTATAGATGTGATGAACTGATTCTTGATATATTTAAATGGTGGGACATAAATATAAATCAATCAAATATAACTTACTATAATCATGAATCTTGATTTCTTTGTATTCCACTTTGGGCATTTGTCTTTCAGTGACAGTCTTCTGTACTTTTTCATTTAGCTCCAGATCAAAGAGTTCTGGAAGAAGGAGAACAAAAGAAAAAAATCCCAACTGGCAGGCTTGCAGAACACATCAATCATACGTGTATTAACTGCAACGACATTGTGGGCGCAATCCTAACCTGGAGTTAGGCCGGCACAGTCAGGCCAGGAAAGTTTGGCTGGCACCAGGGCCACCGTAAAGCGCATTTGGACCACTCTCGGAGTCAGGGAGGGTGGCGCCCATCTGTGTGCTGGCCTCTGACTGTGAGTGGTCCAAACGTGCTTTACGGTGGCCCTGGTGCCAGCCAAACATTCCTGGCCTGACTGTGCCGGCCCAACTCCAGGTTAGGATTGCGCTCTTGGTATTGTGCGTAACAGGAAACCACCAAAGAAGTTCTGGTAATTGAACAATGGGCAGTTAAGGCTGCAGCCTGGAAGTAGTTTTCCATGAATTCAGGGGGCTGAGTTCTGAGCAGATGTGCACAGGATTGTGCAACAAATGATATGACCAACGACCAGCATCGGTGTGCAGTTGCCAGAGGACATCCTCAAAGGGTCAGTTTCTGATGACCCTGCAGCCCTTCTCGAGCCCGCTCCAGCCGCGCCTCTTCTCAACTGGTCTTTCAGAACTTCTTCTGTCATACCGGCCAGCTGTCTGGTGAGTCAAGGGTAGCTCTCTCCACCCTCTTCATCCTCCTCAACTTCCTATCAAAACCATTCCCCTCCTCCTCACCACATCCATTTAGAAAGGTTGGAGCAGCGGGCTGTAGAGGCCCTCCCTACCCTCCAAACCTCCAGCAGGTGTGCAAAGATCTGACTCTTCCGGTGGTGGCAAGTTTACCAAACTGTCGGCCTTTGAGTTTATCTTGTGTTGCTTTTTTATTTAGTTTGCTATATATAAGCGGCGTCATGCAGTCGGAACGCTGGGCGGGAGGAACGGGTGAGCGGCAGCCCGCCCGTTGCGTTCCAGTCCGTTTCGCCGTCTTCCCTGCCCCCGCGGGCTGCCGCTCACCCATTCCTCCCGCCCAGCGTTCCGGCTGCATGACGCCTACACACACACACACACACACACACACACACACACACACACACACACA
>JAJKFI010000057.1:3770220-3792671 GCA_029204185.1 Lerista edwardsae | reverse complement strand
CAATCAATCAATCAATCAATCAATCAATCAATCAATCAATCAATCAACAGGTACTTATATACCGCTTTTCAATACGAAGTTCACAAAGCGGTTTACAGGCAAATAGTAATAATAAAGTTAAATGGCTCCCTGTCCCAAAAGGGCTCACAATCTAAAAAAAGGCAGACCGCCAGAAACAGCCACTAGAAAGACTGCGCAGGGGTGAAGAGGGACAGTTACTCTCCCCCTGCTAAATATAAGAGGAACACCACTGGAAAAAGTGCCTCTTGTCCAGTTAGCAGGGGTCCTCCAGAAATCCGTCCAATCCCCTCTTAAAGGCACCCAGACCAGATGCCATCACCACCTCCTGTGGCAAAGAGTTCCACAGATTAACTACCCGCTGGGTAAAAAAGTACTTCCTTTTATCTGTTTTAACTCTCCCAACCCTCAGTTTTAGTGGATGCCCCCTGGTTCTTGTGTTTTGAGAGAGGGAAAAGAACATCCCTCTATCGACTCTCACATCCGCTCCTTCCACACTCTCCTCTCAAACGTTTACTTCTATGGCAAAGAAACATGACTTCTGGTCTGCTGCTCCACCCGCTTGGGTCATTTCCGCAGTGACATGAAAGTAAATCTTTTTTACTCCTTCTAAGAGCGCAATCCTAAACTGGAGTTAGGCCGGCCTAAACTAAGCCAGCAAAGTTTGGCGGGCACAAGGGCCACCATAAAGCGCGTTTGGACTACTCTTGGAGTCAGGGAGGATGGCTCACGTCTGTGTGCTGGCCTCTCTGACCCCGAGAATGCTCCAAACATACTTGATAGTGTCCCTTGAGCCGGCCAAACTTTGCTGGCTTAGCTTAGGCCGGCCTAACTCAGTTTAGGATTGCGCCCTAAATGTCATTGTTCAGCTCGAAGTGGCCCATTATTTTTCTCAATTTCCTGCACTTTTTAAAATGTCACTGAGCAATTAAGGGCAATTTACATTAAATTAATGATGCTTCTCACGACAATGAAACATTTTATAACAGAAGCAGAAAAGTAACACTGACACCCACACATACGACAATTTAAATTAATCACAGTCTACTTTAATAACTATGTTGTTAACGGAGGACAGAACAGAAGTTCTCTTAAAAAAATCAAGTCAGAGACCGTGTCCTATTTTTGTCTGGGGCAGCTGCACTTGTGGTGCTTTGGCTTGGCGGAGGGGCTGCCTGCCAGTCTGCCCTGTGTTCGAAAGGCCGGCTCTGATGAAAGGGAACGAGTGACTGCCTCCCATCCCTGCACAAAGGGAACCCACAATCATTGCTCAGCCTTAAGGGTCCTGGTCAAGACCTCTGGAAATAGTAACAAGCAAAGGCAAACGCCTACGTGACAGCCATCAGAACGCAAAGGACTGTCCACCACTTTAGTCCGGCCACACTTTGACACCTCAGACCCTCATGTCAGTTTCCCAAATCACAGGAGAAATGGCCCAAAATCACACTTGGCCTAAAAGCACTAATCACATTACCTTGTTGGAGGTGCTTTGAACATGACTTCCTAATCAGCCTTCGGGGGTGGGGTGGGGGTGGGAATCATTTTTGCCAGAATACTTAACACTCATCTCTGTTAGGCATTTCCAACAGAGAAAAACAAACTCTGCAAAAAACACTTTGAAGTGCTTAAGGGCTATTATATAGCTACAGGCAGAGTCTAAAAATGCTCACCTTGCAGGAAAGGCTTTTTATTCTAACATATACAACAGCGACATCGATTACGGGCAAAGAACAATTTCTACTTGCCCGAAGCAAATATTCAGGTGCCATAAAGCAGTTCTTCTTCTCTGTGTTGCTACAAGTGATTGAGATCCTTGATGCCAGAATCAACTTTGGTTACTTTTACAGCCTTATTCTATGCATGTTGACTGGATTCAACAGAATTTACCTGTCTCACGCAAAACTGTAGCCTTTGGGTGGTACCCGAAGAAAATTCTCACCAACTGCCATGTTAGTCATCAAGACTAACCTAAGTCCCATTTATCTCAATGGTACTTAGTAGGATTGATTTTCTTTGAATACAGCCTTCTGACACACACCGAGAGGTCTGCAAACAGATGTTTGGTGTTTCCAGGCCAAGAAATGCTTCTGAGTGTGCTGGGAGGGCGGACAAGTGTTCTTTGCCACAAGGCTGCAGTGTGGTTTATGACGCACCCCAGATTTCCGATAATGATCCTTGGTTGAAAGTACCTTGGAAGGAAAGTCAGTTTTCATTCCAGACACTTTGAAAGCCCAACCCACAGGCACTGATTGCATATTGGGGCTGCTTCTTAATAATACTGCACTTTGCCATAAAGTGACAGGCCTGTTTTGATGAAGACTGCTTGAAGGATGACAGCTGACAGCTCTCTGGCATCCTCCCTACCCAGTGAACAGACCTTCCTCCAGGAAGAGCTCAGACGGTCTGTGAGGACACATGAAAAGAGCCTGCACTTGTCCCACCCCCAGGATTCTTCACAATTCCCCAAAACCAGAGCTAATCGCTGAAGCTTTTGGTCAGAAGCTCATCGCAGTTGAACTTCCATGGCTTTTAGGGCCCAATCCTTACCTGGAGCTAGGCCAACACAGTTAGGCCCACAAGGTTTGGCTGGCACAAGGGACACAGAAGGTAAGCTTGGACCACTCTCGGAGTCAGAGAGGCCATCATGCAGATGTGCTCCATCCTCCCTGACTCCAAGAGTGGTCCAAACATGCTTGACAGTGGTCCTTGTGCCAGCCAACCTTGGCTGGCCTAACTGTGCCAGCCTAACTCCAGGTCAGGATTGCACTCTTAGAGTGATTTTTATTCATGTTTGCATGGCATTTTAAGTACTTTCTTTTTTCTTTTTAATCTTAATGTATCATTTGTTGGAATTTGTTGGAATTCAGGACCAAAACGACTGCTTTACATTAACAGCTTACTCAGTTTTTAGAATACACCTGCAGTTTCTTCTCCCACATTCTCTCGGTCTATTCCACCAAATGGCTTGTGTGGCTAACTGGCTTGTGGGATGGGATCTGAGCATTCAAACCAGCCCATCGGGCTAGGCCACCCTGAGGAAGAAAAGCTCTTACCCCATTAGGAACCGGTCCTCTCTTAGGATAGCTCTCCAGGGCTCTACTGTGTTCTTAGGAACCAGGTTCACTAATGGTGAAGACAGACATAATGGCCTGAAATGTGGGGGGAAGAGGTTTGAATTGAACCAACATTTGTCGTATTATATTCTAGGGTGTTTGTTTTCAAGGCAAGTAACGTGCCCAAACCATATCCACCACACTTTTAGTGCAATCCTAAGTATATTTACAAAGGACCAATAGCTCAGTCCTATGCATGTCTACTCTGATGGCTGATGTGGCCCTCAAGCCAGGGTTTGGAGACCCCTGCCCTAAAGCAGCACTCTCCAGACTCCAGACTCCAGTGTCCACTTGCTCCCTCCGCCCTGTGAAAGGTGCTTATCACTCTGCCCGGGGGTGTGTGTGTCTGTGTAAAGTGGCAACTACAGCCTCCAAGAGTCGCTGCGGCCGGCCGCTTGTGGGTTCTCTTCCCCCTGCAGAGTTCTGGGCAGGTACAGTCGGCTTTGGCGACTCCTAGGGATGATCGATGTGCTTTTTACAGATCCCCGGCAGAACATGCCAGGGAAGCTGCTGCAATGGTCTGCAGTTTGGAGACCGCTGCCTTAAAGCATTGTACTGCTGCATTCTTCATTCCACTACTTCCAAGGTTTTCTCTGGGACCCTGAGCTGGACATCCAAGTATGGCCTGAAGGGCCAGGAAGGGGGTGCTCTTTGCTCTTCTGCAGCGGCGGCATTCAGCCGGTACGCTGGGCGGGACTTACCATGACGCTACGGGCGGACTGCCGCTCAAAGGTAAGTCCCGCCCAGCGTACCGGCTGAATGCCGCCGCTGCTCTTCTGCCATGGTTAAGACAGCTTCAGCCTGGTCATTATTCAAAATGTGTTTGTTGGCCTCCTCTTACTACTTAAATTGCTTTGAGAACCTGCTTTTGTTGCAAAGTATTATAGACCAGGCTAAATAAATAAAATGCACAACAACCAAACTAATAGCAGATACAGAGCCATATGCAAATGGCGAATGTGGACCTGCTCCCTCCATGGAAGCAAATGTGGAAACCTGTATATTGGCCACTGTCTTTTGTCAGGATGATTTTTCTTGTTGGAGACTGAAAAATAATTGCTCCTGGTTGCAAAAACGGAGTACGTCGCTTGGTTTGTTCCAGGTCTGAAACGTCTCCCTACCTTCACAGGTCAGTATGAAATAGGCCATGTTGTGGCTGAACGACACACTGAAGTACGTGCAGTTGTTAATCAGGTCACAGGACAGACACTGCCTGTTGAAGGTCCCATTCGTGCTGGCACTAAAATGGAAAAAAATGCATGTGCATAAATGGCAAGAAACAGAGACTGTTTGAAACAGACAAGCTTCTGAGGCTCCTGCCTTGGAAAGACAAAGACTCCAGTCTGAATTCCCCAGGTAAGGAGATCATTCTCTGGTCCTCAGCAACTGTGTTTGGTAGAATCTGACTGCCCAGCTGAAGGAGGCGGCCAATGAGGAGGCAAATCAGTCTGCGGCCCTTAAATACACCCCAACGAACATGTTGAGAATTGTGCCCTCATGATTTGCTCTCCTTGGCTAAGTGCAAAGACCAGATATGCCTTTCTGGAGATGCCTGGACTTTGGAGGTGATGCAGAATAAGGCTAAAGGCAGTAAAAACAATGATTCAATTGGCTAATTTTTGCCACTTGGCAAGTCCTTATAACCCCACTTTTCTTTTAAAAATTCTCTATTAGCACAATCATTTCCTCAAAAAGGAAAACGAATATAGCACTTTCGGAAACCAACAGCAACGTTTTCTCTTTTGCCACACAGTTCTTGTGTGTTCAGTTTGGGCTCGCTTTGAATGAATGAATGAATGAATGAATGAATGAATGAATGATGATGGTGCAAGTATTTATATACCACCTTTCTTTGGCCATTAGATGGGCTTTAATTCAAGGCGGTTTACATAGGCAGGCTTTATTTCTCTAAACCCGCAAGGGGTTTTTACAAATTACAAAGAAGTTCTATCTTTCAAGAACTACGTACAGATGGAACTTTCGTGGTTTAGTCCTTCTTCCTGGCCACACGCTTGCCTTCCTGCTGGCTGATAAGCGGCTTCTCTGCTCCCACCAAAGAAACAGCTGGCCCAGCACAACTCCTCTCTCACAGGCAGCTGGAGACAGCTCAGCTCTTATCAGTCGTACTTCTCAAGGTCTGCTGCTCATGGAGACTTCCGGTGTTCTCGAACTGGCGACCTTCGGATCTTTTCTTCGGGCAAACGGAGGCTTTAACCCTCTCAACTAAACCTCCTGCCCTCAAGTAAACCTCATGAATGAATGAATGAATGAATGAATAAAGTGTCCCCTGCAGGTGACAGGTGGCACCCTGGAGGTGTGCCCCTGGGCACCACTGGCTGGATCCAAACGGAGTGCCCAGCAGAGAAGATATGCAGTGCAGGGGGAGGGCAGAATGCACTGGGGCAGGCTAGACCTCCAACCTGTTCCTTCCCAGCCTGGGCCCATGCTGGATCCAAGGCTGGGAAGGAAGGAAGAGGTTGGAGGTCTACCCCTCCCCAATACATTCCACCCTGTTCTGTTCTGGATTTTGACCTCTAGGGCCCCACCTGTCACCTGGGGGGGATACCTCCCATGTCTGCTGCCACCCCCTGGAGGTGCCTGAGGGCTGCAGAGGCCGTGTGCTTCTGGTTTTCATCCAAAATTACGGTTTTCAGCTTACAGAAGGCTTCAGAAGGCCTTCTGAGTGCTGGGGAGACGATACGCTTTAAAAAAAAAGGAGAGGGGAGGAAGTCGACTGATGGGGGCGGCCAATGGAGCAGAGTGCTGATGGGAGCACAACTGAGGTGAGAGGGGCGATTCTGGCCCAGGGGCATTTGCCCCCCCAACTTCCCCAGGTATGCCACTGAATCCAGCACTGGCGGGCCAACACGGGCCTTCCCACCAATGCTGTTCACACAACATGGTGTTGTGGAGCGCTTGTTGTGCAGTGCTCCTGCAACCCCCCAGGCCAGCGCAGCAGTCACGGCACCAGTGCTGCGGAGGTTTAGGATTGGGCCCTGAGCCAATTCTGCGAACCGGGAACAGCCTCTTTCAGGGACGTAGCGCAGGTGGTCTTGTCCCTTCGCTTAGAGAAGAAATCATACCTGTATAAATGTCGTGTCCTTGGCAACTCTTCTGTGCTGAGGAAGTAGCTAAAATAAAATGCACACAGAATATAACATGATGTTCAGATCAGTGCAGTGGCGTAGCTACATCATTTGACACCCGGGGCCCATAAATTTTTGACACCTCCTATGATTTATTTATATTTCCCACAATTTTATAACACCCTTCCTCCAAGGAGTTCAAGATCATGTGCATGGTTCCCCCCTCTCTTTTGAGCAACGGAAGCTAATTTGGCAGTTTTGGTTTAAAAAAAAAAATCTCACTTACATTTTATGTCTCTTTTCATCATATCCCAGAATCTTGGTCACATCCCAGTCACCGGAAGTGATGGACTGTCTGTTATCGTTGCTGCTGTTGGGCTGCCAAGACAAGAGAGGAAGAGCTGAGTGTCAAAAGGGTGCTGCAGAACACTTTGCATGCAGGGTTTGTAAAAATAAGGCACAGGCTGATTATCCATCCATCCATCCATCCATCCATCCATCCATCCATCCATCCATCCACAGGTACTTAAATTATACCGCTTTTCAACACGAAGTTCACAAAGCGGTTTACAAACAAATAGTAATAATAATAAAGTTAAATGGCTCCCTGTCCCAAAGGGCTCACAATCTAAAAAACAGGCAGACCACCAGCAACAGCCACTAGAAAGACTTTGCAGGGGTGAATAATTGCCCTGGGATGATGTGCCATGAATAAATGGAGCCGAGTCCTTGTTTCAGGTCCAAGAGTTCTCTAACTCTGTCTCAGGCAGTCTCTCTAAGGGGAGAAATGTAGTTAAAGCTTTTCCATGTATAGCAAAAACAAAGCGAAGACAGATGCGCTGAGACTGACTGGCGGAACTTGTACTTTCTTTCCTCGCATATTTATCCCACCCTTCCTCCAAAAAACTCAGGGCAGCATAAATGGCTCTGCCTTTTTATCCTAACAGCCAGCCAGCCTGTCAAATAGATTAGGCTGAGAGATGGTGGTGACTGGAGTTAGGCAGCCACAGATAGGCCAGCAAAGAACAGGGCATTTGGATCACTCTCGGAGTCAGGGAGGATGGCGCACATCCTTGTGCTGGCCTCTCTGACTCCAAGAGTGGTCCAAACATACTTTACTGTGTCCCTTGGGCCGGCCAAATGTTGCCAGCCTAACTGAGCTGACCTAACTCTAGATTTGGATTGCACTCTGGTACTATGACTTTGGGCCAAGTGGAGATTTGAACTGAAGTCTTCATGGGATAAGCCCAGGCTTCGACTCTAGCCTTCCTCCCTGACTCCGAGAGTGGTCCATATGTGCTTTTCAGTGGCCCTGGTGCCGGCCAAACTTTGCTGGCCTAACTCCAGGTTAGGATTGCACTCTTGAGCCAGCTTGAAGGTCCTTACAAAACCCTGCCTGAGTACCAACTCACCTTGCAAAAGGCACCACTTTAAATAGATGCACATTTTCTCAACCTGCATTTTGTGCAGGTAATGCGGGTTCAATGTGCTGCATTATCAAGACTTCCAATACAAGCCTATTATTTTGCTCACCTACATAGTAAACGCATTTGGCAAGTAAAGGTTTGTCTCACCTGTGACGACGACATGGCGATATGGTAGAACTTGCCCCGCCCGCCTTGTGGAACAGCTCGGACAAAGAAGAACTTCCTGCCGTCCCGGGAGAAGACGGGCTCTTCATTCTGCAAACACCAAAAAGGTTGCAAACAGATTTAACTAAAACATTGTTTTCTTTTGCCTGCCAACTTTGCTCCAAGCCAGCTTGCCAACTTCCTCAGGTTTAATGTAGTGCTGCGTTTGGCGGTGGGGCTGGGCGCAAACCCCTCCCCCAATGTGGTGCATTGTCCTTGAGAAATACCCCAGCTCCATCTGCTGGGCATTCATGGTTACTGCAGCCATTGGATCAAAACCGTTCTTCGTGCTTCTTCCATCAACTTGCTGGTACTTTTTCTAGTCATCCCTTTCTCCTCTTTTCTTTAATTCCTTTTCCTTTTGGACTTTTAATAAACTAGTTACATTTTACCTAGTCCATGTTCTCAGGCAATTCAGTGGGTTGTTCCATCTCTTCACCTCATCAAACCCACTGTGAGTTTGATGTTTCATTGGAACCCCTGGGGTTCAGTGTTCTCCTGGGAGGGTGGCATCTCCCTGACCACCCACCTCCTGGGCCTGCCCTTTGCAACCTGGGAGGGTGGCGGTGGATAGAAACGACCCCGGTTCTTCCCTGTTCAACTAATGATCAATTAAAGGGAAAGCAGGAACCAGGAAGGGATGTATGTGCGCTAACCACTAGGTGCTAGTCCCCTTGATCAGCCTGCCTTCTTCTCAGGTCCTCTTCTCTGATATATACACAACAATGGCTCTATCACATGTGAACAGGTCAACAGATTTCGGGCACAATCCTAACCTGGAGTTAGGCCGGCACAGTTAGGCCAACGAAGTTTGGCCGGCACAAGGGACACTGTAAAGTATTTTTGGACCGCTCTTGGAGTCAGGGAGACCAGCACGCAGACATGCGCCATCCCCCCTGACTCCAAGAGTGGTCCAAAGAGACTTTATGGTGGTCCTTGTGCTGGCCAAACTTTGCTGGCCTAACTGTGCTGGCCTAACTCCAGGTTATGATTGTGCTCTTAGTGCTCTTGTTCCAGAACCCCACTCAATGCCACTAAATGGCAGACAATCTGACCCCTCCCTCCCTCTCCCTCACAGAAACAGCTGGAAACTTCCTGTTTGTCTACCTGTTTGTTTGCCAGGGATCCGTTGAGCCCTGGCGTTATGAGGCTGGATCTGCACTGCCTGGGCTTCAAGCTAATTCTCTGTTTAAGTCTCTCTAATTCCCCTTGTCACGGTGTGATGGGTCTGCTAATGAGTCTCATTCTCTCAGCTTTACTGAAAATTACATGGCATGAATTTCATTATTTAAGAGACGCCGCAGATAGTTGTGCAGATGCTTCGAGTCTTTTTAGCCCGCTGTATGCAGAATGGAAATGGCGACAACACCTTCAGAACAGCCCACCCTTCCTAGGGATAAATTGCAAGGGACGCTCAAAGCTTCATTCCATCCCCTACCCTTAAAGAATGAAGAGAACAGATGCTCTGATTAGGACCCCATGATGCGCAGAGAGAACATTTTGTCTCCATGAAAATCACTTCCCCTTCAAAACCGCTTTCAGTTCTAGGAGGAAAGACCTTATTGGCTTCCATGTTAGTTTCCCCTCCCCAGGCAAACAGCAGCCTTAGGAGAAGGGAATTTCATTGGGACTGTGGTTTGAGGGGAAAAGGTTATATATCTCCTTCTGATTGGGGGCCCCCCCCGGGGGGGGGGGGTTTGTGATGAAAAAGAATGAAAAGTTAGCATCACATCTGGTTTGACCATGACACTGGCCATAGAAACAGAGCTCCTGGAAGAAAGCGACTGTCTGGACTTCTTTTTCCCCAACCTGAATCTGGAGATGAAAAAGTGTTGTTTGCTTTGTAGCACAAATCTACACGTGTGTGTGCAGAAGTAATGTGTGTGCAGAAACCACGGAG
This sequence comes from Lerista edwardsae, assembly GCA_029204185.1. Classification (NCBI taxonomy): domain Eukaryota; kingdom Metazoa; phylum Chordata; class Lepidosauria; order Squamata; family Scincidae; genus Lerista; species Lerista edwardsae. Next base: position 3,782,923 of record JAJKFI010000057.1, on the reverse strand, counting down.
TTCGGGGAGTTGGGCAGCCCAATCCTGAGTTCCCCGGCTGCCGTGGGCACCAGATGCACCAAAGGGTGTCCCCCTTTGTCCCCCTCCCCCGAGTAAGCCTGGAGACCTGCTGATTGGCCTCTTCACACCTGTGCTGGCTACTTTGCTGGCACAGACAAGAGGGCCTCCGTTTCAGGCCATGTGACCCAACATGGAGGATTGGCTCTGGTGGCAAAAGAACCCCACAACATCAGACTATAGCTCTTATTCATGCTATTGCTCGTATTCCCTATGATTTTTATTCCCACTTTAGTGGGACATGTGCTTGAAAACCTTCTGCTGGATTGTGGATGTATTTTGCCCTATCCAACTCTTGACAGGACCAGCCCATAACTGGATGGTACCGTTTTGAAGGAGAGAGGCCCTCTCTCCAGCTCTAGCACCTACAGGCGGTAAAGGAAGCCCCCCCCCCGCCCCCCGGTGAAGAACCTCTAAATTGCACGGCCGCGTTGAAGCATGAACACACAGGCAGGAAAAGCTTCCCCAGTGCCAGCGTTCTTGGCAAGATTCCCAGATCACGGGTAAGAATGGAGGGTGGAGAAAGCGCACCATTCATGCTGCATGCTAAATAAAATACGAGGGGGTCAATGATAAGGTGGTGGCACACAACATGCTGAGAATTAGTGACGAGCTGAGCTGGGGAGGCGGGAGATTTTCAGTATTTTGCAGCAGCTGAATTCCTCACCCGGGAATGGACTGGAGCTCAGCTAACGCGCTCTAGAACAGGACTGGTTGGGATGAGCAAATAATTATGGTTATAGACGGGCTGGAAATTCGGGGACAGACTGCAGCCGTTGTTTCTGCAGGCATTCTAGCCTGTGGCCCCGTTTTATGCCAATTAACAACACTCAATTTAGAACGCTACATTTACAGGCCACAGACTCTGCCCCCTCCAACACTGTGGATGTGGCGTGCAGCCAGGTAGCAGAACTTAATTTTGCACTGTATAGAAATGCTTTCTTTTTCCTGTTCTGATTACGCAAAGTTAGGGTTCCTTTAAAAAAAAAAAAATTTTTTTTTGCCCCACTGTGCATGATTGTAACTTCCTTACATGGACATCCACTAAAATTGAGGGTTGGGAGAGTTAGAACAAATAAAAGAAATACTTTTTTTTGCCCAGCGGGTCATTAATCTGTGGAACTCCTTGCCACAGGAGGTGGTGACGGCATCTGGCCTAGGTGCCTTTAAAAGGGGATTGGACAGATTTCTGGAGGAAAAGTCCATCGTGGGCTATAGGCCTTACGTTAGTAGTAGCTAGTAGCGTAACTCCTTATGTTAGTAGTAGGCTACTTCAGAATGCCAGGTGCAAGGGAGAGGCGACAAGATGCAGGCATCTTGTGGTCTCCTTGAGGCATCTGGTGGGCCACTGTGAGATACAGGAAGCTGGACAAGATGGACCTTTGGCCTGATCCAGCGGGGCTCTTCTTATGTTCAATGGCTCTTCCCTTGCCATTTTGCTGCCCATGCTCAGTGGCTTCTCCATGGCACAAGCAGTTTTGGTGTGAGTTCTGTGGTGCACATGTGCAGAGTGCTTCAACCTATGCTGGAGTGCACCAGTTCAGGGGGGAACAGGGCCATGCTGCATGCGTCACACTGTCTCCCTGGCAGACTCCGCATGTTCATCACAGAATGTCCGAAAAGACAGGCTCCGCCTCTCGCTTCCTCCAGCATCCAATCAGAACCGCCAGCAGCCACAGTCTGGGTGTGGCCGGGGAGAACGGCCTTGACACAACAGTGACTGGGGACAGTTCAATCAATCCTGTGGCTGAACAAGGATGCCCCACCTTAAGGATCTTTGAATCCACGGCTCAGTAATTTGTAAAGCTATTACCGCTTGATCATTTGAGAGCGCATAAAAGAAAGAAGATAACCCATTAATCACCCACTTAGTCAAATGCAGCCCTGCTCTGAAATGCAATTCCCACAGATTTCCCGAGGAAAGCAGTTTGGACTTCTCTCCGGAGCTGTGTCAAATGCCATTACGTTCTGCAGCAATTACGGCCGCGCCATTGGCTCGCTGGCCTGTTACTCAAGCTGCTGCCATGGAAGCTGGCCTGCTCTTTGCACTGGGAAACCTAGAGGTATTGCGCACTTCTTGGCTGCCAGGAAGATGCCCCTGCTTCAAGGTCACGGTCAAGGCCAGCCAGCGGTGTCATGCTGCCTGAACGCTGGGCGGGACGAACGGGTGAACGGCAGCCCGCCCGTTGCGTCACGCTCCGTTTCGCCGTCTTCCCCACCCCCGGGGAAGACGGGGCGGGGAAGACGGCAAAACGGAGCGTGACGAAACGGGTGGGCTGCCGATCACCCGTTCGTCCCGCCCAGCATTCCGGCAGCATGACACTGCTGAGGCCAGCGGAAAAAACCCACTGCCGTTTTGCAAGCCATAAAGCAGTAGTTCCAGACCCACCAGTGGGATGTGAGCCAATTTCAGGTGGGTCGTGAAGCACCTAGAGCAGGCATATTGAAAATATATGAAGATGGGATGCTGGAAAGGAGGAGCGCCGTGTGGCTGTTTTGCTTGTGTCAAGGTTATAAAAAGGGTTTTTTCTTTCTTTCTGGTTCACTTTGCTATTGGAAAATGGCTGAGAGATAACCCAACTCATTGCTGCACTCTCAGGAAAGCAGCAGGCTCTGGCATCACAATGACGGCACTTCCGGCCACGACATCACATCTGGTGGATCCCAGACAAATTGTCATTCTAAAAAGTGGGCCCCAGTGCTAAAACATTTGAGAAGCACTGCCATAAAGTCTGACCTCTCTGCAGCAGGTAGGGCAATCGCCCTTTCCACCTGCAAGGTCCCTGACATAGCAAGGCTGCATAGCGTAAACATCTGACACTTCTTGGATGGAAACACTTCCTGTTCAGGCGAAGATGTAGCTAAGCTAAGCGCTGCCCTCCGCATTGACTTCTCTACCTGCCTTACATGATTGCTGTAAAGCAGTTCTGTCCATCCTGTGCACCGCAAAAAGTCCACAGGTGTGTCGCGCAATTGGCAATTGCTGAAAAACTCGGCTGGGTTCTGCAGCTCTGTTTCTTGGGCAACTCTCTGTAGTAATTAAGGGCCCAATCCTGTCCAACTTTCCAGCACTGATGCAGCTGCACCAATAGAGCATGCTCTGTATCTTGTGCGGGGGGGGGGGCAGTCACAGAGGTCTCCTTAAGGTAAGTGAACATTTGTTCCCTTCCCTTGGGACTGCACTGCAGCTGCATTAGTGCTGGGAAGCTGGATAGGATTAGACCCCAATTTTGTCTGCCGGCAGAGGAAGAGGAAAAGACAATTCATTACTCCAGACAGTGGCTCTAGAAACATAAGAACATAAGAAGAGCCCTGCTGGATCAGGCCAAAGGCCCATCTAGTCCAGCTTCCTGTATCTCACAGCGGCCCACCAGGTGCCCCAGGGAGGCATGAGACAACAAGATGCCTGAATCCTGTTGCCACTCCCTTGCACCCAGTACTCTGAAGTAGCCCACCACCTTTGTAAGGAGGTTGCACAATCCATCATTGCCTATAGCCCACGATGGACCTTTTCTCCAGAAATCCGTCCAATCCCCTCTTAAAGGCATCCAGACCAGATGCCATCACCACCTCCTGTGGCAAAGAGTTCCACAGATCAACAACCCACTGGGTAAAAAAGTACTTCCTTTTATCTGTTTTAACTCTCCCAACCCTCAGTTTTAGCGGATGCCCCCTGGTTCTGGTGTTTTGAGAGAGGGAAAAGAACATCCTTTTATCGACTCTATCCCTTCTGTGCATAATTTTGTATGTCTCAAACATGTCCCCCCTCAGGCGCCTTTTTTCTCCCAGAGCTCCCAGAGGCCGGAAATGACGTCACAAGAGGAGAATCATCAAAAATTCAAGCCTTTCTTTGGCTAGATGTCAAAGCCTCGACACCTTCAAGAGGGCACACCTGCGTCCTGTCCCACTTAGCTGTCCCACCTCTTCGGCAACCTTTCCTTGTGTCCATTTGGACCACCTACACCTGACTGTGTCTGGATGAAGTTCCTTCTTTCGTTTTCTTCAGTGGCTGCATGTTCTGCGGCTGCCGGAAGGGGAAACAGGCACGTGGTGCACCAGGGAACAGCCTGAGGGCATGAAGGGGGCCAGACTAGAGACCTCATCTCTGCCGCTAATTAGTCTGGGGACTTCCTTTCGGCAGCAGAGTGATGGGCTCAGCCGGCCGAGCAAAAGGATAAACTGGCATTTAACCCAACTCGTAATTTATTTTCTTGGGCTAAGTGGCCCACTTTCTCTGAGCGATGAGGTTTCCTCTGTGCCCCCACCTCCCTCCTTCTCTGGACCTACACTAATTAGGGTGGGACAAGGTCTGCTTTTGTCTGTTTCCTGGTTGTTTGTTTATTTGTGTGTGTGTCTGCTGTATGTGTGCGCACGCGAGTGTGACTTCCCTGTCGTCTTGTCTTGTCAGACAGTAAATGCATATGATCAGTTTGGCTAAGTGAGTTGTAAGTTATCGTTGGCTAACAAAACTGAGAATTCAGCTCAGCAAAACAGCTGTTGTGGGGTTTGTTCACTCCCTGATCAATATAGTTTGAGCAGAGTTATTGGAAATCATAATTCATTCTTACTATTGACATAAAGGAAGAGAGCTATTTCAAAAAAAAAAAAGCATTTTGTTCTTCTGCTTATGTAAAACTGGGAAGGTTCACTATTTCAATCTTCAGTACTGTTTCTAGTCATTTCCCTCCCTTGTTTTCTCCTACAGAGATCTCCCCCCCTCTATCCCTCCTTTTCAGTCACCTCTCCCACTAAGGCCATCCCACAGTTAGGCCGTCATAGTTAGGCCAGCAAAGTTTGGCCGGCACAAGTAAAGTATATTTGGACCCCTCTCGGAGTCAGAGAGACAGGAACAGACATGCGCCATCCTCCCTGACTCCGAGAGTGGTCCAAATGCTCTGTACAGTGGCCCTTCTACCAGCCAAACTGTGCTGGCCTTACTCCAGGTTAGGATTGCACACTTAGGGGTATCATTTTTGTAGATTTTGTAGTCCCATATTACTGGGACTGATTGAATTGTTATTAAACGTTTATTGTTGCCTACTATCAGGAGGTGTTTTGATTACCTCTTTTAACATTTTTAGTTTTAATTTCCTTTTGATTTCTTTTTCATTTGAATAAGGCATTACGCTTGCATGATTTCTTTTGAGATTTTTAAATTTTAGGATAAGGATGAGCTGGCCAAGGGCGCAATCCTCACCAACCTTCCAGCACTGGGGGTCAGAGCAATGCAGCTTCGAGGTAAAGGAACAAACATTCCCTTCCCTTGAGGGGGCCTCCGTGACTGCCCCCCCCAACTGCAGAATGCAGCATGTGCCCCATTGGCACAGCTAGGTCAGGGCTGGAAAATGGGTTAGGGTTGCACTTTATTTGATTTCTTTTTTGGCCCTTCCCATAAGTTTTTGCTGTATAATCCAACTCTCCATAAAGTAATTCCTTATTTGGGGCAGGTCTGTTGTTAAGATCCTTAACCCATATAAGTAACAGTTCCAAGTTGGTGCATCTCTGCTAACAAACAAAAGGGCCGTTCAGGGGTGCACCTAGTGAGTGAGTGAGTGAGTGAGTGAGTGTGTGTGTGTGTGTGTGTGTGTGTGTGTGACCATGTGATTGCATGGACAGGTGTGGCCAGCAGGCTCCTGCTAACGAGGCAGGACATGAGTCTGGGCCCAAGTGTCAGTTTGCATCTCCTGATCTACGCCTTTGCCGTTCTGCTCCACTGCTTTTGGTTGTCTCTTTTACTAAGGAATGAAAACAAGAACAATCTGGGGGCGGGGGAAAGCCCACTCTTACCTGCCGGTGCAGCCAGGCCTCACTCTCATCTTCGTGTTTCTGAAAAGAAGCAACATCATGAGATCATTAAATGCTATCCTGTCTTTTGCATCGATGGCGGTTTGCTCATCAGGGCCGAAAGCGGCTTCACTCCATTTCCACACTGGATGAGCAAGTTCAGAGGAGCCCAACCAAGAGTGTCTCATGACAGGGCAGCCTGAAAGGCACCTTCACCTCCTGCCCTGCTTTTAATCTTGGTCAAACAGGTGCGTTTGCAGTGTGGCTGTCCAGACCTCTGACGTACCTTTGTGCAGACTCCCGTCGTTGCGTCACAGAGAGTCAGGATAGAACAATTCTGTGCCCGGTTGAGCCAATTCACTGCAACTTTGGTACTGGTTGCCCACTTTACCATGGTTATATAGTAATCCCTGGGAAAGAAAAAAAAACACAAAGGGCATGTCACTGCTGTTGCTTGCACTCAACCACAATAAAACCAAGATCAATGGAATCCTTTGGCACAACACCTTTCTCCTTTTTCTCTCCTGTGACAAACCTCAAGTGCATGCAACCGAGGGCACAATCCTGGAGTTAGGCCGGCGCAGTTAGGCCAGCAAAGTTTGGCTGGCACAAAGGACACTGTAAAGCACATTTGGACCACTCTGGGAGTCATGTCCGTTTGCTGGCCTCCCTGACTCTGAGAGTGGTCCAAACATACTTTATGGTGTCCCTTGTGCCAGCCAAACTTTGCTGGCCTTACTCCAGGTTAGGATTGTGCCCTGAGTTGACACTTAGTGCGCAATCCTAGCCTGGAGTTTGGCTGGCATATGTTAGGCCAGGGAGGATGGCATACGTTAGGCCGGCAAAGTTTGGCTGGCACAAGGGCCACTGTAAAGCATGTTTGGACCACTCTCAGAGTCAGGGAGGATGGTGCACGTCTATGTGCCGGCCTAACTATGAGTGTGGTCCAAACATACTTTATGGTGTCCCTTGTGCTGGCCAAACTGTGCCGGTCTAACTCCAGGTTAGGACTGCGCTCTGAGATAACTGCATTTTCTTCTCATTTGCTTCAGAATCACAAGGATATTTGCGTGCCTCCCAAATAACAGGAGAGAGTCAGAGATGATCCCCCTGCATGCATGAACACTGCACTTTGGACTGTAGTAGTCTCTGAAATGAGTACTGCATGGCCATCTCCTCCTCTCCTCCTCAGAGCCAGGATCTCAAGAAACATGTGGGATCATCATACTCATCTCTGGAAAAAAGATGACCAAGAGTGCAATCCTAACCTGGAGTTAGGCTGGTATAGTTAGGCCAGCAAAGTTTGGCCAGCACAAGGACCACTGTAAAGCACGTTTGACCACTCTTGGAGTCAGAGAGGCCAGCATACAGACGTGCGCCATCCTCCCTGACTCTGAGAGTGGTCCAAACATGCTTTACAGTGGCCCTTGTGCCAGCCAAACTTTGCCGGCCTAACTGCCAGCCTAAATCCAGGTTAGGATTGTGCTTGAAGGGCAGACATGACAAAGGTTCAGACAATTACATACGGTGTTGAGAAAGTGGATAGAAGATTTCCCCCCAACTCCCGTAATACTAGAATACTAGAAAAGGCAGCGATTCTTTTTGTGCTCTGTTCTTGATTTTAATCTGAATTCTCAACTCATCGAGTAGTGGTATCTCATCTTGCTTGGTATCATGTTTTTAATGTTTGCAGTGAAGAGTGTGCAATTTTTTCCCCCAAAGCTGAAAAAAGGGGTAAGTGACTTGATAATGGATGAGCGCTGCCCGTGGAAGACTGACAAATCATGCCACATTACCATATCCAACTGGAATGTGCAGGTCAAAGTCATCTTTAAATTATAATACAATGCCTTTTCACAGCATACAGTCCATAAAATTTTTATGAGTTCATTTGTTTGCTATAAAATATGTATAAGCAGTTGTTGCTCTCATTGGGATTAATGTGCTGGAGAAAACTCTCGTGTTCTGGAAAGGGTTTGCTCTGCATACAGAAAAGGGAGGACTTGAGGAATGAATATGATCTGATGATCTGGCAAAATTTAAGAATCCCGGAGTTTGATTTTGTGGTTCTCAGCTGCATTACTGCAAAAATTTCAGCTGCACAGTAGGGTGGCAAGACTGGGTTTAGCACAACTGAAGATAACAATGCATTGGAAGTTCACCCACTTAAAATAATTTTTTCAATGTTTCCCACCCTGCTAGAGCATATTCTATAGAGAAATGGTTTAGTTCCTTACCATTAAAGTAAAATGGACATAAAATGAAAAACTCTTCTCAGCAGAAGCATTGCACAAAGAACAAACACGTACAAAAATACTGCAGAATACATTTTTGTTGGACGGTTTCCCTCCCTTTCCCTGCAAAGAAGCTGGAATAAGGTGGCTTTCCCCCAAATGTTTTGATGAATGTCTGTTGCAAATACTGATCATAGATGTGAAATCTGAGAGCCCTTCCAACTGCCGTACGGTTCCAAAGTACAATGCAATCACTTCACATCTCTGAGCAGGCTGGGACAGCAGGGAGCATTCAGAAGATGGCGGCAGCCACCGAGGTCTCCTCGGGAGAAGGGGACACATAAGAAGGCACAGAAAAAGGACCTGAGCATTTCTTCTCAATCACAGTGAAAATTCCATCTGAATTTCACACCCAGGAATTCCAAATTGTGCATAAATAACATATTGAGGCTCAGCTGGACGGTTTGCATTATCAGGCGTGATGCTTTCTGATTCAGCATAGACCGGAAAATACGGTTGAAGAGGATTACCAATGCATCCAAGCTGCACCCTCCAAGCTGGCCTCTGGTTGTGTGCGGAGGGTGTTCTGAGGGCCAGGGAGGCCTCGCACAGCCTCCTGCTCCTCAGGATGCCTCCGGAAGGCCGAAAATCGTCATCTCCTGGTTTTCCCAAAGACCCAGAAGTTGATGTTTCAGACCCTCTGAACGCCTCGGACAGGTTTCGGAGGGTCAGGGAGGCCTCCTCACCTCTCAGAGCAGGCTGTGGGTGTTCCCTTTCCTGGGATCTGCTGATTCTGGGATATTTACTCCAGTGCAGTTAAGTCTGCTGCTTGTGGGGTGGGGGAATGGGAGTCTAAGAAAGTGTGTGCTCTATTTCTGCGGTGGAGCTGGGAGGAACCCTGGAACTTTGAGCTCCTTCAGTTCAGACTCTAATGCACTCGTTCGAATTCTAGTTTGTTTATTTGTCTGTTTCTTGTGATACCGTACCAGGCGTTTGATGCGGCCCCCTGGCAAAAATGTTTGGAGAGCCCTGCCTCATGCCGTCAGCGCGCAGGCCCTCTACTCCTAGTTCGGGAGGTGCTGTCGACGCTGCCTGGGACTGAATCAGGGCCTTCCCGCCAACAGCACAGAAGCGGGGGTGGGGGTGGGGGGCTGCGGAACTGAGCTCTGCCCTCGTCCCCACCTGCTCAAGACTGCTGGCGAGTCCCGAAGAAGCCCCTGCGTTCCGCTCAGTCTGACGCTGGAGTCCCTTTCAGCATTAAGGCCGACTTTTGTTCTGGGCCGTCAAAGAGTTGACTAATGGCTTGTGCCTCCCCCCGAACGAGTGGCCCAGTTCGTAGCCCCACTTAACGGGGTGCCCCAGTTCATTGCTGGCGACTCTGGTTTTTTTATAAAGAGCTCCCGTTCATGCCTAAAGCCCTGGCTCCTGTTACCTGGCGCATCCTGGTAGACTTTAGAATGAGCTTTGAACGTGCAAAATTAATTTTGAACTCTATAATATACTCCACAGAGTGGAGATGATTAACCTTAGTACTATATCGGATGCACGGTACGGTGGAGACTCATCGATTCAACTATCCTGGAGGGTATCCAAAGCTTTTAAGCTAATTAGAGGTTTTGACGGACATCAGCACCAGGCATGAGGTTACGCTGACATGAGAGCCCGTCGATGTCGAAAGAACAGGTGGCCAAGTTAAGCTTGTTTTGTATTAGAAGATAGGTTCCTCTAATGTCAGTCAGAGCTGAACGAGAGACTCACAGTCCAGACCTAGGCTGCTTGGCCCCGGTAGGGGAGTCTCCCTGTCGGGCCACACGGTTTGACATGGAGGAGAGGATCCGACAGTGGAGGCCACCCCTGGTCCCACCCAGCTCGGCATTTCCTCATCCACTTATGCTCTCCCCCACCTCCCTCCCTCCAGCGGCAGCATTCGGCCGGTACACTGGGCAGGACTTACCGTTGAGTGGCAGTCCGCCCGTTGCGTAACGGCGCGTTCCGCCGCGTTCCCGCCCGCCCCGGTCTACCTGCGCAATGTTCCGGGGGGGCACTGGTGCCCCCCTAGATGGCCCCAAGACAGCGCCCAGGACTCATGCCCCCTGCCCCCCTAGGTCCGCCACTGGGTCCAAACATACTTTATTGTGTCCCTTGTGCCAACCAAACTTGGCTAGCCTAATTGTGCTGGCCTAACTCTAGGTTAGGATTGTGCTCTCCATCGCATAGCGGGATGTCACCCTCTCGAGCCCTCACCCTGTACTAGTACAGCATCATCAGCAACCAACCAACCTCATTCTTGGGTCGTCAGGAGGAGTCATTTCCAAATCATGAGTCGGCCCATTCAAACCAATGACATGCAAGGAAATGCTGGGATTTTCCATGCCAACCTAGGACACAAAAGAAGGTGGGATGAGCATTCATTGTTCTACTGCAGTGTATCATTTTGCAGCAATGTTGTAGCTCTGGGTTTACACCTGGAATTGTCTGCATTACATCACACCCCAGAAGCCTTTGCAGTCATCATATTCGCCTTCTTTGGAAAGTCAAGTGAAACACCTTATGGGCACCCAGTTCACAGTAACCGTCCAACTGAGCAGAAGTAACGGAAGTGGTTTCCACTGAAGCCTGCTGAAGTTAGCAAGATTCCATTAGCCCCTCCCTTGGTGAGGGGTTGCTACATCGGGGACACAATTAGGGACCAGGTAAGCCATGCGGGAGGGGTGGCATCCGCCGTAATAGCTTTGGCGCGACGGCATTCCCACCAGTACGGGGGCACCAAGAGGCACCCCCATGTCAGTGCTAAGGCAATGGGACCTTGTGCCTGCGCCGCACCTCCCTTGCACCAGCTGAAGCCAGCTGGCACAAGGGAGGGGGTGGGAGGGGGGAGGGCGTAACAGGGTGGGTTGTCAGGCGTGCCTGCCTGGGAGGGGGTTGGGGTTGGGATGTGGCCAAAAACCCGAATCCTAAGCACAGTGGGGAGGCTGCGTGACCTCAGTTTGAGCAGCGCCGTCTCCTTGGATCTGTGCCTGCTGTTTAGCAGGGGCAGATCTGAGGAGCGCAGAGGGGAGGCTGGCGCCTCCAAGGGCATGAATGTGCCCTTGCCGCAGGGAGGCTCCAGCCTCCACTATGCTCCACTATGCTCCACTATCCTTATATGGCGCAGGCCCATTGGCCTTGCCGTGCCCCTGCAGGATAGGGTTGCACTCTGAGTGGACAAGCAGCCGGCAAGGAAAGGGTTAAATAATCCCTCCCCACCTCAAAACGTGGGCAGAAGATTTAGCCGAGAGGGTTAATGCCTCCGTTTGCCCAAAGATAACAGCTGAAGATCTGAAGGTCGTGCGCTCGAGACTACCGGAAGTCTCTGTGAGCGGCAGACCTTGCAAACTGCAGCTGATTAAAAGCTGAGTTCCAGCTGCCTCGTGGGAGGAGGAGTGTGCTGAAGTCAGCTGTGTCTCTGGTGGGAGCAGGGAAGCCTCTTATCAGCCAGCAGAAGACAGATGGGTGGCTAAGAAAGAAGGCTAAATCCAGAAAGAAAGATCTGTATGGGTGTTCTTGAAAGATAGAACATTTCTGTAAATTGTAAAAACCTTTGGGTTTGTGAATAAAAGTCTGCCTATGTAAACCGCCTTGAGTTACAGTCATTAGAGAAATCTAGTGATCTTAAGAAAGGCGGTATATAAATACATGAAAAGAAAGAAAAGGAAAAGGTTCTCCATTTAACCTGAAGCCGCTATCAGTGGTAATGAATGCTTTTAACAAAAAAAAATCCAGGAAAAAAGCACCACATAATTATGTGTTCTCACGTAATTTAGCCCTGGCTTGATGATGACAGTCATTGAACCATTCACTGAGAAATAAACCTGCCTTTCTGGTTTACATTCAGTTCTTTATTTCAATCAGGCAAAAGTGCTAAAGATAAGGTGAGCCTGTTCAGGCGTTTTCACCGAACCTTTGGATAGTGGTAGGTTTTCACGGTGGGGTACAGCATCCCTGTGTACGTGGGGATCTCCATGACGGGGACTCTGGAGTCGTTGATCGTGGCATATGCCAGCCGTGTGCCATCGGGGGACCACCAGTGGGCAATGTGGGTCTTCAGAATCTCCTCTAAATAAATGCCGAAGAAGAAAAGAGGGTTACTAGGTTCAAAATGCCTGCGAAGAAAGAAAGTGGAAAAATCAAGGTCTATCTGCAGCACAGAGCAGAGAAGAAAACACAGGGAAGAAAATAAATTAGTATAAAACACTCAAGCATATGCTGGCATCATTACCATGAACACTGATATCCTTCAACCTTGATTAGGCTTGTTTTACATTATGCAAAGTAATGCTTCATCAAAGTGGAGCACTGAGCAAAGGCAATGAGTGTCTTCAGCTGTTGGATCCAATGACGGATGGGCCCCACTCAAGGATTTTGGATGAGATGGTTTCCAACAGCCCAGCCTGTGTGTGTCTACTCAGAAGCCGGTTCTACTATGTTCAATGGAACCTATTTGCAGGTAAGCGCACATAGGATTGCAGCCAGCGGCGGCATTCAGCTGGTACGCTGGGCGGGAATTACCTTTGAGCGGCAGTCCGCCCGTTGCGTAACGGTGCGTTCCGCCGCTTTCCCGCCCGCCAGGGAAAGCAGCAGAACACGCC
>JAJKFI010000057.1:3745925-3769820 GCA_029204185.1 Lerista edwardsae | reverse complement strand
ACGCAACGGGCGGACTGCCGCTCAAAGGTAAGTCCCGCCCAGCGTACCGGCTGAATGCCGCCACTGATTGCAGCCGAAGTCTGTTCTTGTGATGCAGGTATTTCATGCTTATTTATAGCATTGTATATTTCTGAGTATGCCACACAATTTAACCATCCTCTAAGCCCCTGTTTCATATAGCTATGTTTACAGGGTATGCTCCAATATTAGGATAAATGTGGCAAATAAACAGGAGGGCAAATGCAACGCCATGGGGAAACTGATGTTAGTTACGAAGTTGTATTAATTGTTGAAGTAATTGAGAACATCATTCCCCCTCTCTAAATAGTTGATATCATTCTTTCCCATTGCACACACTTCAGCAGAAGCGAAAAATAGAAATACTTTATACTCTCAGAATCAATAAGCATGATTTTGTGCTTGTGCAAAAGGTTACAGGTTTCAAAAGAGCCCTGGCTTGTTTTTATCTGGATCAATTTCCCCATAAATATATACCATCCCTGTGTATTGGTATCAATAGTTCATAGATGGTGAGCTTGCAGAATTTAATGGTCAAGCAATTTCCATTCACATTGGTTTGAAAAGCCAAAAGATACTCCCTGAAGCAAGTCCAGCAATTCCTTTAGTCCATCAGGAAAAATATCCAGTAAATCCATTCTAGGATCCAGATTAACTATTTGACCGGTAATTGTGCTAAGAGCACAATTCTGTGTATGTCTACTCAGCAGTAAGTCCCATCATAGTCAACGGGGCTTACTCCCAGGTAAGTGTGGATAGGATTGGAGCCTAACAAATTACACAGCAGGCCAGGTTGCAGAATCCAATTGTGACTTTGCAGACTCGCTACATGCGATAGAATGCGCCAGGAGAATGCACCACATTTCAGAATGCACCACATTTTCCAGCAAGTACTAAAGATAAACCAAACACATTGGAGGCAATGACTTTAAATATTTTTAAATGCTTGGTTCTGTGTCCCGATCACTTCGTTAAAAAAAAAAAAAAAAGATCATGAATAACTCTGACTTTGCTGAACTGCTGAATCATTTTCCCTTTTAATCCAGTTCGTTAAGATTTTTATATCAGGTACGATTTAATAATTAAATGTATGATTGGAATAAAAAGAGGGAGCGGGCAATACGACTCAGCTTTACATCAGTGCTAAGGTATGAAAAATGGCATTCATACCCCAGTCAAGAGATATGCAAAATATACAGATGCTGCTCCTTGGGCAAATTTCTAGCCAGAAGTTGATATGTTGGAGCTTCCCAAGTCTACCTCCTCACATTCTTCCTGCCCATGAGCTTCCTCCAGAACTGAGGACCATTGTGCTTATTCAGTTCTACACAACCCTTGTTTGCAGGATTGGAAAAGCTGTGCCCACTCTCTGCTTTACCCCCCCCCCTCCAGATATGCAGCAGAGCCAACTCAGCTTTCAGCTTTATCTGTTTGTAATATCAACTCAAAAGTACTGGTTGTTCTTACCAAGTTGTTTTAAGGATCACAGAGATAATGGCTGAGGAAAACACACACTGAAGGTTCAAGAACTGCTAATATAAATGCTACGTAATGTTATTCTTTCCCACAACGATCCTGTTCACAGCATCCCATTTGATAGATCAGGTCATGCAAATTATTTTCTCAAAAAAATTATTTTTTAATGCAAATTATTTTCTCTCTCAAAACACCAGAACCAGGGGGCATCCGCTAAAACTGAGGGTTGGGAGAGTTAAAACAGATAAAAGGAAGTACTTTTTTACCCAGCAGGTAGTTAATCTGTGGAACTCTTTGCCACAGAAGGTGGTGATAGCATCTGGTCTTGATGCCTTTAAGAGGGGATTGGACGGATTTCTGGAGGAAAGGTCCATCGTGGGCTATAGGCAATGATGGATTGTGCAACCTCCTTACAAAGGTGGTGGGCTACTGGTACCAGGTGCAAGGGAGTGGCAACAGGATCCAAGCATCTTGTTGTCTCATGCCTCCCTGGGGCACCTGGTGGGCCGTTGTGAGATACAGGAAGCTGGACTAGATGGGCCTTTGGCCTGATCCAGCAGGGCTCTTCTTATGTTCTTATGTTCTTATTTGGGAGGAAGCAGGGCTTTGAATCCAGATCTTTCCAGATCCAGCCAAAAGGTGATCCTCCTGCATTCAGGGTGGGCCACACCAGCCACAATCTCTCTCCTTTTCTCTCAGAGTTGTTCTGGGAGATAATATACGGTATTGAGCATCTCAGCTTTGTGTTGGTTTTTTTACATGAGGCTCTCATTATCCTTGTGTAGTAAGATGGTATTATCAGGCGCCCCTTTTTTCTCTGCCTGCCATTGAACAGGATCAATCGCGTTTTCTTCTAGAGAGGGGAAAATTAAGCATGTTTCCCCTCCACCTACACAGTTTCCAGTCTCGCTGCAATTTTCTTCCAGCAGGAACTGCCACTCAGATTTGATGTAGTGCGTGATATATTTATTACAGATAATCTCAGGCCTCTATAATGGCTGGTTCAAGTATTTCAACTGTGCTGAATGGCGGCTCACATGGAGAGGAAAGAGACATTTATGAAGTCTACATTGCAAAGTAAGGGTGCATCCAGACCAGCAGGTTTTCTTAAATGCAGTCTGGCACTAATATCCCCAGTAACACAATCCACTTCGCATTCTAGGATGTTACTGTTTCTGTTCTGCATCCCGATCTTAAAACTTTTTAAAAAGAAATACTTTTGTGTCATTAAACAGGGATAAACATTTGCATCATTAGTTGGTCCACTTTCCTAACCATGACCTGGTCCTCCTACTTTATCACCAAGGGCCTTTTCACTTTAATTTAGCTTTTGACATTGCATCAAAATATGCATGCATTCACATTTGGTTAATTTTATCGTTCATCAGCTCACTGCATTTTGCATCCATTGACATCTCTGCAGCGCAAAGTCCCTCGGCCCAGATTCCTACACATGGAAGGCCAGCATATCAGGAAGACGACTAAAGGCACATTCCTAACCTGGAGTTAGGCTGGCACAGTTAGGCCAGCAGAGTTTGGCTGGTACAAGGGCCACCGTAAAACGCATTTGGATCATTCTTGGAGTCAGGGAGAGTGGCACACATCTGTGTGCTGGCCTCTCTGACTCCGAAAGTATTCCAAACATGCTTTATGGTGGCCCTTGTGCCGGCCAAACTTTGCTGGCCTAACCGTGACGGCCTAACTCCAGGTTAGGATTGTGCCCTAAAGCACAGGAAAGCGGGAAGTCTTTGCCAGTACAGCAGTCCCCCTGTATCCGTGGACTTGGTTGCATATCTGCTGTGTATTTGGAAGAGTAGGTTAAAGAGGAGAGTGGGCACAGCCTTTCAAAACCTGCAAACAAGGGTTGTATAGAACTGAATAAGCAGGATGGTCCTCAGTTCTGGAGGAAGCTCATGGGCAGGAAGGATGTGAGAAGGTAGACTTGGGAAGCTCCAACATATCAACTTCTAGGCTAGAAATTTGCCCAAGGAGCAGCATCTGTATATCTCTTGACTGGGGTATGAATTCACCCGGTGCAGTATCTTTTCTAGTGGCTAGAAAAGACACCAGCCAGACGATTGTTGGTGGTGTTCTGCATTTTTTAGATTGTGAGCCCAATTGGGACATGAAGCCATTTAATTTTATTATTATTTGCCTGTAAACCGCTTTGTGAACTTTGTGTTGAAAAGTGGTATATAAATACTGTTGATTGATTGATAACTGTGTCCAAAAGTCTTGTACAGCCACAATTATTTAAAACGGAGAGATATGGAACCGACTGCAGTACCAATTGCCAAAGCCAGATGCTTACATTCATGAATTGAGAGTCTCCTTTTTATAGAGATAAAACGTATAGTCTCTGCCCACTTTGTTTCTCTCTCCTGAACTGCTTCATTCCAGAGATGAAATGGCTTAGAATTAAGCCAAGATTTGCCAGGAAAAAGAAGAGCTCTCCTCTTACACCAATCACAGCCGAACCCCAAATTGTAGCTGGTGGCAACAATAATTTCTTACTACAGCCATGCTATTTGCATTCTGCATTGTTCTGTCCTAATCACAGAAGATTATTCTCAGCTGGAAGCCTCTCCAATAACGATGCTACTGCCGAGCTGCGACTGGCCCACCTTGGAATTATTTCACCACAAGGTGGCACTCGGGATTTTTGAATGATGGAATAAAAGCGGCAACGCCAAGGGTTGTAATTTCTTGCTGCTTATTATTTATGCCTGTGAACAGCTCAAAGACCAGGCAGAACTGCTTGGGTTCTCCGCTCAATAGCAGCAGAGCTCCATTGTCTATCCTTCAGGGCACTGTATTGGGGCATGAGTATTAGTTGTGGGAAACTGGGAATTTGAATGGGGTTTCCCAGTTGAACGCTTTTAGTCTCAAGACAATGTGAGCAGAAGCACATTTGCCGAGCTTTGTTCAGATGTATCATCTTGTCTCTTTGATTGCTTTCAGGGAAACCCAGTTCAGGGCTGGCACAAGGACCCCCATGAAGTATTTTTGGATCGCTCTCGGAGTCAGACAGGCCAGCACACACACACACATGAGCCATCCTCCCTGGCTCCTGAGAGTGGTCCGAACGTGCTTTACGGTGGCCCCCTTGTGTCGGCCAAACTTTGCTGGCCTAACTCCAGATTAGGATTGCGCTCTCAGTGCAGTGAAAACAGAAGCTGTGCCTAGCACCGATTGACTACAATAGATGACACCACCAAGCCCTCTGTTCCCGAAACCACTTTTTCAACATGTTTTAAACTGATTCTGCCTTAAAAAAACATAAAAGGAATAAAAAAATATTTTTAGTGCAAGTTCTATTTTCAAGATTAATTGCTACGCAACCTCGTGTGAGCTCTGTGACAGCCTCTTCAGAGCAAAGGAGTGGCTTTTCCGCCACGTCCCCTGCTTATAGAGATGTTAAGTTCCAGAGGTCCATATGGAAATTGACACAGGTCTGAACAGCTGGATTTTGCTTGCACAGAAACACCTGCGAAGGGCATACAGCTCCTAGACAAAAGCACAGGCACAGCCATTCGTAAACACAGCTGTCCACAACTCAGGGAGCCTGTGCATTCGGTTTTGTGTTCTTTCTTCTGCTGTGTTGGGAGGCCTGTGAGAATTCATATGGGAACATCAAGAACATCCTTATGAGGTCTGAGATCTGTTGAACTCTTGTGCACGAATCGGCGAGCATCCCAAGTGGCTCAGCGCGGCGGTGGCAGTTCTTGGTGTGGCAAAGCCTCTGAGAATGTGTGGGACAGCTAGAGAAAGGGCAGAAAGCCCCACACACCCTAGCAGGTGTGTGCAAAATGAGTTCCAGACTCATAGCTCCCTGCTACCCCCAAATCAAGGAACACAGCCGTGAAGGCCGGGGAAGAAGGCTTTCTTCCTGGCTGGAGGCACCTCTTTTGGCGGAAGGCCAGCGGCATCTCTCCTTTGCAGTGCCGCTGAAGTGCCGGGACGGTGCACCAGGTTGAGGTTCGCCCCTCTCCCGAGAAAGGACATGGGGGAGACGTCAACCCCTCATTAAACTGCTTCAGGAGAGGGGAATAGCAGACACGCCTGGGGTTCCTGCTGCTGGAAGGGATTCAGTAATTGCACTTTACAGTTTTGCCGTGGAGTGAGAACAAGATGATAACACATTAACTACGCGCGCACTTTCCTTCTCTGAGAAATTTTCTCTAAGGCGATACTTTCGCACGAAGGTTGACAGCTTCTTGCTAATCAAAACCCATCCCGTGTGCAGTCTTTTAGATTAGCACATGAAAAATGCAATCGTTCCTTGTGTCCGTGTGTCCGTATAGGTGGGAGAAGAAGAGAGCAGTTTTCCCTCCAAGGGCCCAATCCAGAACTGCCCGACCGCCCAGGAACACAGCAGGAGCCAGGCAGCTGCCAGTGCAGTCCGCAGCAGGCAGGCAGGCAGGCAGGCAGGCAGGCAGGCAGGCAGGCAGGCCCAGGAGGCTCTGCGGGGGGGGGATGCTTGTCTCCTTTCCCCATGGTCAGGACTCAGGGCTCATGTAAGGCGATGGGTCCTTTTGCTCCTGCGCTGGCTTTCTAGCCTGTGCAGAAGTGAGGGCCAATGAGTAGGACTGTGTGTCCCTACTTGGAGGCTGGGAAGCGGTGGCAGGAGTCACTGCCGGTCCCACCGTCGGCTCCGCCCGTCCCCAGAATGCCTTCGCATCCCGCACAGAACGGCTGCATCACTGGCTCCCGTCGGGGCACCCATGGCTTACCACCAGCGCAACAGCTTCCCACCGGTGTTGGAGGCCCTGTCTGGTGCCTGGTGTGACATCTGCCCACACACAAGTGCACTGAGCGTACCGCCCGCAGTAAGGCCCGTTGGATTGGTACTTCTCCTTTGTGATTTGTGGAGTCTTGCACGTGGGCAATGTTAGGGGGCAAAATCACATGATTTCCAAAAGTGCAAACCAGTGGCTCCTTAGAGAAGTGTCGACAGGGGCCCGTTTTTCCAAACTCCTTCCTGGAATGCTGTTTGGGTGGGCCTGGAATCAGGAAGTCAGCATTTTTATTTTTTTTAAACCATTTTTCTAAAGTGCGTTCTAAACGCTTGTGTTTTAAACACATGCATGCCTCCCCCCCCCAGCACTTTAAAGCATGTCAGAAGCCTAAATGACTCTGCTTCCTCCTTTATATTTGGATCTACCAACCCAGCCCCTAAGCCAACGGACAAAGCGGAACACTGCAAACTGAAACCGCAAGTGTGTTACTCCTCACACACACAGCAGCCTCCATCATGTGTGTGGCAGAGGAAGCGGCAGCAAGAGGCATCCACTGTATTCTGGTGCTGTGCAAACCCAGCATCCTTGGCAGCTGTTGCTCTGTGTAAAAGACAGCTTGGGGGCAAGTGGCTTGGCGGGAGACCAGTCGTCATGTGTGCTCTGCAGCACCTGTCAGACTCAAGAGGCTTGACATGGGCGTCATCATATAATCAGCAACTCTCAACTGTTCAAGTGCTCAGACACAGCCATTTACAAAGCAATGACATCACAGTGTGCATGAAGCCACGTGGTGAGCCAATTTGTCTGGTGACTGATTACCATTTACTATACACCTGTGCACCTGGAGCAAGACCATGATGCAGGCTACAAATCCACTTCAGCTCTCTGGTTACAGGTGACCATTTTTTCTGCCATGTGGTAGCCTACAGAGTATACTTATTTCTTCATATTCTGCATTCCTATCACATGGCAGCCCCCGATCAATTTCATTCGTGACCACAATAAAATTAAAGCAAAACAAAAACAGCCACCCTGAAGATTTGCAACAGGGACTGAGATTGGAAAATCCATGAAGACGGGCATGCTGGCACGAACAGAACCATCTTTGCCTGGCATCAAGATACCAGCAGACTCCGCCCAGGCCCCAAGCAGGTCTTCTGGGCAAGGATTCTATCGATCTGCTCCTGGGTTGCCGTAAAATCCTCCTTAGCAGCGAGCGGCACAGGAGGAAGAGAGAATCTGCCCTGGATGCTTGCAGAGGCGTTTCTACAGGGATGGCAAAGCTCTAAGTGTTGCAAGAAGCCTTACCCTGTCATGTAAATCCCTCCTCTCCCTTGCTGCTGTAGCCAGTAAGCAACGCCAAGATTGGCTAAAACGGTGCAGGAGAGGAGTGATTTCCACTGCAAGGTCAGGCTTCTTGCAAAACTTAGAGCTTTGCCATCCCTGTAGAAACGCCACTGGATGCTTGTTTGTTCTTTCCCTGCTCCTGCCAAGTCGTAAAGAGGCTGAACCATATATCAGGTTTAGATGGGTGCTGAAGTGTAAACATGGCCGCCTCTGTTCAGATGAAGTCATTTTACATTCTACGATGACTTCTCGGGAACAAAACGGTACACAGTCTATCAGTATGCCATGCACGGTCTTTTAAAAAACCCTACGCAGCGAGGCTTTCAGAAGAAAGGGGCTGAAGGTTTCAACTTAAATCTGGCATTAGGGAAGGCTTTTGAATTCAGGCAATACTGAGATGAGGGCTCTGGTCTGCTCTGCTCAATTTTGGTGTATTACAAGCCTGTCGGTATAAAAACCACAGAGGTTATGGTGTCAAGATACAAGCTGCCCCTTCACTGTGGGAAAAGGCAGGGTGGAAATATTTTAAAGTAAGTAAGTAAATAATTTTGAAAGCATTGGGGTGGGGGGAAGAGAGGAAAAGCTGACGTCTTACCACAAGGTGGCATGTAACACTCGGAAATCCTCTCTCAAGCATCCTATGGCTTCAGCCTACGAAACCATGGCGATGGGGAGATGAGCACTGTCATCACGACTCCAGAAGAACATTATCTCGGCAAACCCAGGATGTGAGAATCCGGGGCATCTGCAGCCACTGACGGAAGGAGGAAAGGGCATCCCACACTTTGACTCCAATCCTGCGTTAAGTGTTTACTCTGAAGTAACTCAGCTGGGGATAAACGGCTCCAGGATTGTATCTGATGACGAATGCGCACAATACCCAATGCAGATTAGCTGCCCCTCAATGCCTTTCATCCACCATGTCGCGCCCACAGCAGTGAAAGGGTGGAATTGGTGCTCCTTTTTTCCAGTGCACTGTTACGGTGGGGAGGGGGGGACCTGGGTTTTGCAGGAGCCCCTCCCCCTCGCCTTCAGAGCCATTCCCGGCGCAGAGGCTTTGCTCTTCAAGCAGTGAATGGCTCGGAAGGTCTGCCTTGATCTGCCTTCATGGGTCTTGCCCCAGCAATGGAGACCCCCCCCCCCGGCCAGCATGGGTTTACTCTGGGGCAAGGGAACAAGTGTTCCCTTTACCCCGAGGAAGGCTCTGGAGGCTGAAACCGCCCTGCAGCAGACACAGGCAGCTGTGCGGGGAGTGAGCTGGGACTGGGCTGCCCAGAATGCAGCCTGTTCCGTCCAGGTCGGCTGTGCAAATACGTTCGGCAAACGTACCTGCAAATGTGTCCTTCGCCTCCCCTCTCTATGTCTGGAGACACTCCAATAACTGCAAATAATCAGTGAAGGGCCGCTGAACACGGAGTGCAGCTTGTTCTGGCTTTCAGCAACAGGCAACTCAGGGTGCAATCCTAACCTGGAGTTAGGCCGGCGTAATTAGGGACACCGTGAAGCATGCGTGGACCACTCTCGGAGTCAGAGAGGCCAGCACGCAGACGTGCGCCATCCTCCCTGACTCTGAGCGTGGTCCGAACGTGCTTTGCAGTGGCCCTTGTGCCGGCTAAACTTTGCTGGCCTAACTGTGCCAGCCTCACTCCAGGTTAGGACTGCGTCCTTAAGCAGCTATAAGCCCAATGGAGGGAGTGTCCTCAGCGACGACTGTTTTGGGGCAGCCGGACTGGCACTTAAAACTCAGCAGGGACAGACTGCAACTGAAGTATGACTGTAAAAACGGAATGGCGACAATGGAAGAGCAAGACGCCTGGAGGTGGGTCTTTGAAACTTCTTTACGTTGATATCAGTATCCGCTGATCTTTAGATCCCCTGGGAGCAGAGCAGCAACAGGCTCAAATCTCACCAGGGGCAGGGCGACATCACCACACCCCTGCCCAGAGGCGTTTCTACCGGGAGGGCAAAGCTCTCAGTGTTGCAAGAAGCCTTACCCTGTCACGTAAATCCCTCCTCTCCCTTGCTGCTGTAGCCAGGAAGCAACACCAAGATGTTGCTGTTCCCTGTGAGGATTGGCTAAAACGGTGCAGGAGAGGAGTGATTTCCACTGCAAGGTGAGGCTTCTTGCGACACTTACAGATTTGCCCCCCCCAGATCCGCCTCTGCCCCTGCCACTACTGTCCTGCACCCGTCCTCCCCTTGAGGCCCCCTCTCTACGCCTCTTACTGGGGGTTCCAGAACGGAACCCCAGTGGATAACAAGGCACAACCTGCCCAGCAGTTTTCTTCCACGGGTGAAGATACAAACTTGGGAACCCATCACGACTTCCGCCTCTGGCCGCTGAAGTGGGACAGTCCAGGGATAAGTTTATCATTTGCTGCTTGTGCAGGTGAAGCCTCTGTAAGATGCGGAGTTCCCTGTTTTGTTTGTATACTTTTGGAGAACTTTACTAATGAACCAAAGTTGACAATGGCGGAAATAACCTGGAACAGGCAGAGCTTTCCTCCTTTATTCCGCCGGATATTGGTTGAATCCCAAAGACATACAACAACTTACAGGAAGCCGGATTGTCAAAAGATCTGCCTGTTCCCAAATGGGAAAAAAAATGCATACTTAGATCTTTTTCGAGGCTCCTGTATGAATACTTCCTATGACAGTTCTCTATATATAGACAGGACAAAAAATGCATCTAGACTGTTTACTGCAGCTGCTGAAACACATAAAAGCTGCTGCTTGACACGAAAGCAATTTGACGTGACAGACAAAGACGGGACGTCTTAGCCTGCAATCCTATTACTTACTTACACGTCAAGCCCAATGGGACTTACTCCTGAGTAGACGTTGCTAGGATTGCACTGTAGGAAAGCAGCGGCTGATTCTAAATATGCACTGGCACAAAATTGGTTTGATTATGAGCATGGTGACCAAATGCAAACGAGGATCAGTCTCCTGAATGTTGGAGTTGTGTAAGAAAAGATCATGATGCAGGGGGGTGAGCTAGGCTGCAGTTGCCCCCAAACTCTGTCCTACAGAGTCGTTACTAAAGGTACAGGAGTTTCGTCTTTCTTTGCATCTAGTCATCGTAATTATGATGAAGATTGTTATATACCATGAAACTCCCTGAATGAGAAACTGCATGTGGCGCTAGCCTATAAGGCAGCCTCTGTAATTAGACGAGCACTCTTGACCCCAGAGTTCAATATATGGGGCAAGGAAGTACATATAATATGCAGCCCTATTGCTGCAGAGTTTTAGGGTATTTAATCAACACTTCCCGGCTTTCCCCACCAGATGTCACTGCAGAGTTACAGTATCAAACGATGGCATTGCATTGCAAGGCAGCCACACCAGGCGCATTAAGAGGATATGGAAAAGTCATTGCTTGCCACACTAATCTCCCTTTGTATCCTTCTGCTCAGATTTCATGCCCTAGGATAAAAAAGAATAACGCAATAATGATGCTCAAACACTTAACTTGCTCTCAGGACAACAACAGGCCGAAGAATTCATTGCCCCCTGTTGGTGCAAATGCATGTTTTGCATACGGTCCTTCATGGAAACGCAGGTGCTTGCGCAGCTTTCGCGCTTGGGTTCCCCAGTGATGCTTTTTTTACACAAATGCAACAGAGCAAAATGGCTGCTGGGCGTCGCTCCAGCATTCAAGGCTGCGTCTGCAACTGAGCCAACACGGGCTCGCCTGCTGTTTGCTTTGCCTCCGGCTTTAACTGATACGGCTGTTCCTGTTGTCTCAAAACCACAACACTCCAGCATCATGCTCTACAGCTCCAAGGCTGTCCGTCCTATAGACGACCTGCATTATTCCTATATATACTGGAAGTATGTTCCACTTAACTCAACAGGACTTGTCTCTGAGCAGACACGCACGGGATTTGCTCTTAGTCATGAGCATTTGCTCAGCCCCATTAATTTTCATCACGTTGTAGGCTGTCCAAAGAACATTTTAAAAAAATCCATCCCTGGATGTTTTGGCTCTTGGTTTTTTTGCCCCTCCGGGAATCCAGTTCCTACTTAGTTCCATTCTCTCCCTAAGAGCACAACCTTAACCTGGAGTTAGGCCGGCACAGTTAGGCCAACAAAGCTTGGCCGGCACGAGGGCCACTGCAAAGCACACTCGGAGTCAGGGAGGATGGCGCATGTCTGTGTGCTGGCCTCTCTGCCTCTGTCCCCGCCCAGAATGGCTCTGATGGTGAGTGGGAGGAGCCATTTACACGGTGCATTGAAGTTCCTGCACTGCTCGCCTCCCCTAGCTAAGCTGCTGTTATTGATGTAAGAAAACCAGCAGTGGGGACTTGCCCCATGAGATCTCCATTATTCACCATCAGAGCCACTCAACAGGGACAGCAACAATGTCAGTATTAGAAGCCCACAAGCAGTCCTGTTTTGAACTGAGTAAAACAGCCTAGCCCCACTGATCAGTAGCAAAGCTAGAGGAGGGCGAAACAGTAAGTACTTGGGCAGGACGTCTAGCCGAGAGGGTTAAAGCCGCAGTCATGCCCAAAGAGTAGACCCGAAGGTTGCCAGTTCCAGATCACTGGAAGTTTCCATACGCGGCAGACCTCGAGAATGCAGCTGATAAGATCTGAGCTGTGTCTGGCTGCCTGTGAGGGAGGAGTTGTGTCGGGCCAGCTGTTTCTCGGTGAGAGCAAGAAGTCATTTATCAGCCGGCAGGAAGGCAATTGTGCAGCTAAGAAAGAAAAGCTGGGCTTGAGTGTGTCATCTGAATGTAGCAGTTCTTGTAAGATTAGAACTTATTTGTGA
The DNA here is from genome assembly GCA_029204185.1 of Lerista edwardsae. NCBI lineage: Eukaryota > Metazoa > Chordata > Lepidosauria > Squamata > Scincidae > Lerista > Lerista edwardsae. Next base: position 3,757,461 of record JAJKFI010000057.1, on the reverse strand, counting down.
TTGTAAAAACCCTTTGGGTTTAGAAATGCCTGCCTATGTAAACCGCCTTGAATGAAGTCAAAAGAGCAATCTAATGACCTAGAAAGGCGGTATATAAATACTAAGTATTATTATTATTATTATTATTATTATTAATAATAATAATAATAATAATAATAATAATATTACTACTACTACTACTCCAGGCACCACTGTGCACCATGTAAGCAGCCCCTCCCACTTGGCGTCAGAGCCTTCCAGGCAGTGACAGCAATGCACAGGATATGCCACCTTGTTCAGCGAGTGCCTGTGCATTGCTGTCCCCACCAGAATGGCTCTGATGGTGGGTGGGAGGAGACATTCACCAATCAGACTGTGCCTCCAAGTTTAACGAAATTTGACAATTTTCATCAAAACAATCCAAGATTTGGATTGATTCCACTGCAGACCTTTGTACACTTTCCCCCTAAAAACTGAAATGCTGCTGGAATTTGAGAAAAAAGAAGTCAGATATGATTCTGCAAATGCCATGCTCATGTTTATTTTAGCTTTAAAGCCCGTGCTCAATCTAGCCTTTCATGCCACACCAGACTGACTCAGCCTGCAACCTTCCAGCTAAATTCACTAAGTAGATTAAGCTACTACATCAGTGCTGATTGATTTGAATATATTTCTGTATCATCAGCAGTCAACAGTTCAACATAATACCTTGAAGAAAGTTTACCCGATGGCAGATTTACGGGTCGCGAAAAAAAAAGCTTAGCTTGAATTGCAATGAACTCCTGCATTTTAAACAGAAGAAGCTTTTAAATCGGCTTCCGGATTTAGCGTGGGTAGGATTGCAGCCTCAATGGTTTCCTGTGGGACAGAGCTGGTACTGCTGGGATGATCATCTGTAATGTCTAATATCAGCAGCGGCATTCAGCCGGAACGCTGGGCGGGAGGAATGGGTGAGCGGCAGCCCACCCGTTGCGTACCGCTCCGTTTTGACCTCCCCTGCGGGGCGGGGAAGACAGCGAAACGGAGCGGTACGCAACGGGTGGGCAGGGAAGATGGCGAAACGGAGCGGTACGCAATGGGCGGGCTGCCACTCACCCGTTCCTCCCGCCCAGCATTCCGGCTGAATGCCGCCGCTGTCTAATATGCACATGAAGAACAACCTTCCCAGGAAAACAAGGGGAGACATTGCAAAGCACATATTTACCACCTGACCTGCTCTTTTCAAAGGGGTCTTCATCTATGCTGGAAAAGGAAAATGTGAGCACCAGGCTGAGCATTACGCTTGGGAGAAAAGCAGTCCGCAGGCCCAGCTCTGCAGCAACAACCAGGCTGGCTGGTTGCAAGAACTTTCCCCGCTAGCACCAGACGATGCACACTCCCGAAGCAGCAGGAGGGCAGAGACAAGAGGGAGGCCATTTCCGATGGTGCTGCTTCGGCTGCAAATGTTGCCTCGGCCCCCTTCCGATTCCACCGTGTCTGCGCTGCTTGCACAGATGGAGAGAGGGCTGAGCATATGCTCATAATCCACCCAGCCACAGCAACCTGCTAATGTGACAGCGGCGCAAACAACTAAAAATAAGCGAGAGCAAATTCACTGGGATTCTCAGAGCAAAAATGCAAAAAGAAGGAGAAGCCTCGGAGAACCTTCCCTGGAGCAGCAGAAGACTCAACTGAGGCCCATCCATTCGGGGCTATTATTACAGCAGGATGCTGAAGGATGCCTTCTCCCTTCATTCCACAAAGCCCAGAATGGATCAGTGCGCGTGCGCACACACTCACAAATTCACACTCAAGGCAGTGTACAGATACACACGCCCATCCCAATCAGAGGCGGATCTACAGGGAGGGCAAAGCTCTAAGTGTTGCAAGGAGCCTTACCCTGTCATGTAAATCCCTCCTCTCCCTTGCTGCTGTAGCCAGTAAGCAACGCCAAGATGTTGCTTTTCCCTGGGAGGATTGGCTAAAACGGTGCAGGGGAGGAGTGATTTCCACTGCAAGGTAAGGCTTCTTGCATAACTTAGAGCTTTGCCCTCCCTTAGATCTGCCTCTGATCCCAATACTGACCTCAACTCACTTCTTCTTGGCCAAAGGGCCAAACCTTCAAACTGACATTTGTATCAGCACATGGCATTTCTGAGGTTATTTTCAAGTGAACACTGCCCAATCCTACCCACCCACCCACCCAATTGGTGCAGTAGGCCCTGGACAGGATTGGACCAAAAAGGGGCTCTGATCACTTCCCTCCCCTAAGCAGGCTATTTACCAAAAGGGTCAGCACCTAGCTTTTAAAGTGAGGTGGGTTTTCCCTTAGCAAACCACAACTGTGGCTCTTTCGTATTCCTTTTTATTTTAAGTACCTTCTTCCAATATATGTAGGTGCCTGCGGGAGGATGCCACAGGCATGTCTTTTGGAAAATATTCCCTATTTAGTTGTGGACTTTCCATCCTACCTTCATACAGCCAGTCGCTGAGTCCATTGAAAATGACTTTGTCTTTTCCCGTGGAGACAACGCGGATAGCCTGCTTCCCCACATGGGCACAGTAGTAGATGTTATTCTCGAAGATAAATATCTACACAGAAAAACGAGAAAGAATCCTTCTGTTATCATTATCGTTAGCACAAAAGGCACAGAAAGAAAGAACTTTGTGGCTGCACGACCGCACAAATGGAAATCGAGCCCAGACTTGTCCTTTGATGGAAGTGATATCATCCAGCAGGAAGTGTCGTCATTGTGACATAATAAAATGACACCCCTGGAATACAAACCGGCATTCCTGGACCACAGCAATTGCACAACCATGAAACATCTGTGACAGAAAGCAAGAATAGGACAAAATATTATGTAAATGCACTGAACTAAAAGCAAAATAAACCTTCTTGAAAATTCAAATTGTTAATACTCACAAACGGAATATAGCAAGAGTAAAGTCTGCAGCTTGCAAGAGTTTTCAAGAGTAAGGTCTGGGCTATTCCTAGCTTTCCATGACCCATCTGACATCAGGTCGCAACCCACTGTTTGAGAAACACCACTCCAGGCATAGATGGAGACAAACCCTCTCCTCCTCCCTAGTGAAGTTCTATACATCCCAGTATTAATAGTATCACTCCATTTCTCTTTGTACTCGAGAAAACGTGCCTTTTCATTTAAAAAAAAAATTCCTTTTCATCTTAAAATAACTTCCTAATTATTTCCTTTGAAATAATTGGACTGGAAGGAACTGGAAGGAACATCAGCTTAAAAAATGAGCATTATTTTATTATCTTAAGGAGATTAGGACGGAATGTTATATGCAGTATATGAAGATATTTGGGGAAGAAGTTGAGAGCGCAATCCTCAAGGCCAGCACAGTTAGGCTGGCAAATTTTGGCTGGCACAAGGGACACCATGTTGTTTGGACCACAGACATGCACCATCCTCCAAGAGTGGTCCAAATGAGCTTTATGGTGGCCCTTGTGCTGGCCAAACTTTGCTGGCCTAACTGTGCCAGCCTAACTGCAGGTTAGGATTGCACTCTAAATCTCTACCACTATGCTATGCTTCAATTCCCCAACATCATGCTCACAAAAAGGCAATAGTGAGATTTGCTTTCTGACCATGTTTTGTGAAGTATTACAATGTGTGTGTGTGAGAGAGAGAGATGCACTCGTTTGCATGCAGACATTTCAACCAAAGAAAAGCTGTAATGGATCCCATAGCAAGCAGAGATACTAATTTAATTTCAGCAGCTGTTCTGGTGAGCTTGCCTAAGGCGAAAGGGAAGACAAGTAAAATTTTAACTTATGCAATTCAAGTCTTTGTGGAGTTAAAAAAAAGAGAGCTTAAAAAAGAGAGCTCTCTTAAAAAAAGAGAGCTGCATTCAGTTCATACCTTTTGAAAGAAAATATGCTGTGACAGCTATTCACAGGTAATATTTTTACTTTCTTTCTCCAGCCACTTTTTAAAATCAGGTGAGATATTAAATGCAGGGTGTTTAGTAGTGCGGAAGGAAACCGAACAGGAGCACGAGCGGGGCGCAAAGGTCAGAACCCTGGGCCAGGAGCAGGCTAGGAGCAGATTCAAAGCCCCACCCCGCTACAAAGCTCACAAGAGCGCACCTGGTGGGCCGCTGTGAGATACAGGAGGCTGGACTAGATGGGCCTTTGGCCTGATCCAGCAGGGCTCTTCTTATGTTCTTATGTTCTTATAAGACAACTTTGGGCCACTAGGCTGGGGGACATACCCCAAACCTTGTCTGGAGATGAGGTAGGCAACCAGGAAGCAGAGTGGGAGAGGGACATTCCCAGTGGTGTCATCTACAAACAAGGAACGGGAGCGCTGGGCGGGACTTCCGCGGGACTTCCGCGTGATTGGCTGCCCGCCCGTCCCGTTCCGCGGCTGCCCTGGCCTGGGGGGGGGTGCCTGCTCGCCGGGGGAGAGGCGCGCTGGAGCCTGGGCGAGCAGCGATGGGGTGTGCAAACTGGGGGCAGCCCCCCCCCCCGAGGCCAGGGTAGCCGCAGAACAAAACTGGCGGGCTGCCAATCACATGGAAGCCCCACCCACGTCCCGCCCAGCATTCCTGTTCCTTGTTTGTAGATGACACCACTGGACATTCCCCCAGCACAGATCATGGATGCTTCTGCCCACCAGAATCATTTGAAGAAGCAGAACCACAGGAGCCAGACACCACAGACCCCCAAAGACAGACGTCTGCCCCCTGGAAAACCCAGTCAACCAAGCCACAGTTCCCTCAACACTACAGACGTGAACTCCTGCAGAACTGGAGAAGGGCCCTTTAAGGTAACGGTTTCCCAAAGGAAAGGGTGCAGGGGAGCCTTCCAACCACCTGCGGAAGGGACGGATGGTCAGCTCTCAGTACACTCTAGACCAGGGGTGTCAAGCAGAAGGCCCACTGGCCAGATGCAGCCCCCAGAACCTTTTTGTTGGTTTGGGAAAAAAAAATTGTATCCCATTCCAGAGCAAATGCCCAAGGCGGCTTACAGAGCTACATAAAAAGCACACCGTCACACTACCACAAGTAGGACAATAAAGCAAAGCATTTAAACAATACACAAACCTAAAAATAGGAAAAGCAACGCAACACAGAGCAACGCCCTCAACCGCAGGCCCTGCTCTGGCGGGGCATCGACGACTCCGCCTGGGACAGGACAGGAGAGCAGTGCCACTATTTGGGGGTGGAAGGCAGGCCGAGATCTGTATGTGCTACCACTGAGGCATGACTCCCCCCCCCGCCCCACTAGAGGAATAAAAGTGAACTCTGCTGCATGTGGAAGCACAACACGCTCTCGGAGTCAGGGAGGACGGCGCACAACTGTGTGCCGGCCTCCCTGGCTCCGAGAGTGCTCCAAACGTGCTTCACCGTGTCCCTGGTGCCAGCCAAACTGTGCCGGCCTAACTCCAGGTCAGGACTGCACCCCCTAAGCAGTCCCACTCTTGTTTTCTTCCTGCATCGTGCCATGAAATTGGTTCAACTGCTTTGTTTCCCTCCTCCGGGGAGCAGTGAGGGGGAGGGTCGGGAAGCAGAGGGGCTTCAGCCGAATTTGGACCCTGAGGGAAACCACCCAAAGGCAAACGTGTTGTGGGGAAAGTGTCCCCGGTGACCACAGAAGGTCTGCCTTCTTAGGAGGGGAGTACTGAGGCACCGGCTCCTGCTTTCTCCTCAAAGCAGTCCCCCGTCTTTCTTCCCGTTTGCATCCTGATATGGCTCAGTGCCCCCCACCTCAGAAAGGCACAGAGCAGCCATAACAGGGCAGCAGAACCCTGCCCTGCCCACCTCTCCAGCACAGATGCAGTTGAGCCAATGGGGCTGGGCAGTAATGGCATCTAAATGATTTAGCAACAGGTACTCACTTTTGATTGGCACTTGTGTTGGGGCCCGCCCACCAGAAGTGAGGTCATAGCCGGAACCCATGAACCGCCCCCAGGAACCGCTGCGCCTCCTCGGGAGGGAGCCCCAGGCAGCCTACCTGCTCACGCTGCTGCTGCCTGCCTGCCTCCCTGCCTGGCTCTGAGAACGTGCAGGCAACTCAAACGTGCAGGCAATTCAAACGTTGCAGGGGGTGGAGCGGAGCGCCGACGGAGTCGACAAGTGGGCGGGCGAATGGGCGGGGCCAGCCCTAATCCTAGGAACGGGTACTCGCGTACCCCCGCGTACCCGCTACATGACATGTCTGGGCCTGGGCCGCATCCTGCAGTGGGGGTCAGTCAGGGAGACCTCTTCAAGGAAAGGGAACGTCTGCCCCCTTCCTTTGGGGCTGCACTGGCACTGGAAAACCGGACTGGATTGGGCCCACAGTCTTACACTTATAGAACCTCCATCTCTTTTAAAGGGAAAACTGCCGTGGTTCACAGAGCATTTCCAATGATTCTCCTGCCCCCAGTGGTCTGAATTCCAATCACAATTCACATAAAAGACAACTGAAGGTGCCCAGAGACGCCTGCCTGCTTGGGTGGAATGTTAAATGTTAAAAAGCTTTTGAACTTTCAGTGCCCATCAAAAATAAATGGTTTTTATTATTCAGGACACCCACATTACCCGTGACAAAGATTACTCGACATGTCCCCTGAAATATGCTTTTAACATTTTAACTGCTTTGATAATTTTGACATTAAGGAAAGACAGGCACCTCCCCAAATAGCCTTAATTCTTGGAACTGGCCAATATAATACAGGAATTACAAGCTATATAACTTTTAATGGGCATTTGGTCCTCATCGTTTTGTGCATGCTGAATAGGATCTGCTTCCCTCAGATGCCTTCCACTTTCCTCCAACGAGAGAGGAACCGGATCCTGAACACACCTCTACACTGTACGCCGAGGACACCCATTTTTGACATGCAGACATGAACAGAACAGATTGGAATTAGATTATGACTGGAGGAGAAACGAACAGAAGTCCAATTTCCCGATTATGATGTCCACATGTTATGCCTAAGTAGGTCTCTTAATAGCAGGCTCTGCTTCTGGGAACCAGCAAATCAGGTTAGTGCCATTATTAGTTTCAGGTATTTCAAGGCCAACTCCTTGCAGGTCAGCTTGTGGCTGCATGCAGTTGTTTTTCCTCCTGCGAAGTGCCCAGGAGGACAAACTGAGAAACTATGGCATTCCTAGAAGGGGGCAAACCACCACGTTTTGCAGGAGCCTGAGCTGCTATGTAACACAGCCCCTCCTTCTCTCTTTTTAGAGCCATTTGCGGCTCGGAGAGCAAAGCCTCCAAGCCAGCTCTCCAGCCCGAGAATGGTTTTGAAGGCAAGGGGGAGAGGCTGCGTTATCCAGGAGCTCCTGGTTCAGGGAGCTCCTTCCAGTTTTGTGGTATGTAGGGAAGTTGGCACTCTAATTTTCGTGCAACGTCACCTCCCAGTTGGGTGAATAGCATCTGCCACCTCATCAGATACCTCCAGCCCATGCAGAGTTAGCCTGTAAGATAAAAGGGTAGCCCAGACAGGAAAGGAGTTTTCTAGGCAGAGAACCATCCAAGCCTGAGACTCCTTCTTACATTCTTAACTGAAACGGGGCAAAATGATAACCCGGAGCAAAGTTTGATTGGCACAAAGGACACTGTAGAGTATGTTTGGACCACTCGGGAGTCAGAAGCCAGCACACAGATGTGCACCATCCTCCCTAACTCCAAGAGTGGTCCAAAAGTGGTCCAAAAGTGCTTTACAGTGAGTCAGTCAGTGAACAGGTACTTATATACCGCTTTTCAACACAAAGTTCACAAAGCAGTTTACAGGCAAATAGTAATAATAAAGTTAAATGGCTCCCTGTCCCAAAAGGGCTCACAATCTAAAAAAGGAAAAAAAAAAGCAGCCTGCCAGCACCAGCCACTAGAAAGACTGCGCAGGGGTGATGAGGGACAATTACTCTCCCCCTGCTAAATATAAGAGGAACACCACTGGAAAAAGTGCCTCTTACCCAGTTAGCAGGGGTATATAGTATACAGGGGTATACAGTTAGCAGGGATTTACAGTGGCCCTTGTGCTGGCTAAACTTTGCTGGCCTAACTGTGACGGCCTCACTCCAGGTTAGGATTGCACTCACAATCCTAGTAGAGCTGGGTCATGCGCAGATCTCTTCTGCACTGCTGATAACACGTTTTGCAGGTTCTTGTAATACTGGCACAGGATGGCCCACAGAGTTAATGGCCCCTTACTAGATGTGTTAAGGCAGGGGTCTCGGTACAAGGGCCACATCATATATTTTACACATTTTTGCAGGCTGAAAAAAAAATCAGTTTTATAAAAAAAATGAATTTTTAAATGAATGAATAAGTTTTATTTGGACTTTTTTTGTAATCAGCTTGATATGATTCAGAACAAAAGAGAAAGGATATTTCATTCTGGTACTGCCCATCTACTTGTAAAATTCTGTTGTAGCACTATTTGCAATGCCCCTTTGCGTGGCTCAGTAACTGAACATTACAAATAAACTCCATTGCACATTTATATTGTGAAAGCATCCACATCCCCCCACCTCTCTTCAGAACCATAAATTGAGGTTTGCAGCCAGACGGTTGCAATAATGTGCGCAATGCTAAAGAAATCTCTATAGCACATTTCAGCTGCCTTCTGGAACTGAAAAGAGGCTTGTAATATCTTCAAATAGAACGATGGCTGGGTAGAATGTTTGCATCCAGGCTTCTAAAGCAGTTATTTTAAATGATTACTGCCTTGTCATATTACTTAAAGTATGTATCAGTAAATGTGCCCTTTAATATGAACCCTCATTGTGCTTTTAAATTCTGCATGATGGATTATCTTGTATTCGGTAACCTAATATCGTTGATGGTGATGTAGGGCACCACTGTAAATTAGATTTCTTCATGTGAAATGATACCCGCTGCTTCACTGATAACTTTTTATTACATTACAGAACATCAGAGTAAAGGAGGGAACACGGTTTTGTGGTTAGCATAGATAATTAAGGACCAGGATTTTTGGCTAGGCAATCTTTGGGAGAAGGATTTGACAAGCTTGTGTCCAGGTTTCTAAGCTACGGAACAGACGAGGAGCTGGGAAAAGTAGTATATAATAGGTGAGGCTGGACCGAATGCCCAGCAAAGCCCAAGTCCCCCAAGGTTAACCTATTTCCTGCATATAGCAAAACAGCAGGTCAGAATAGGACAGGATTCTCTCCCCAGCGTACTGGGTGTCCTGGGCATGGAGTTCTGGATGTGGGGGAACAGTTTAACATACAATCCCTCTCTGAAATGTTACAGTTGCTTATTTGCAGATTGGCTGATCTGCAAATGTAAATCAACCTTTTGCTGCAGTGGCCAATATTCCCCCTAAGGCAGTGGTCAGGGAACAGGGGTAAATTACCCCAAATGGGGTAAAAATGAAATTCCTGGGGGTAATGGACAGATAGGAATATGCCCCACCCCCCTTTTCCCTCATCCTTCCTTCATGACCAACGTTCTCTCTTCTGACCAATGCGAAGTTCCTCTCACGCTTGATGGATTTCCCTTGCTTCCAATAGATTAGAAGTGGCAAGGTACTTGGCCCCCAATAGACAGCGTTCCCCTCCCTTCCCAGGCGGCAAAGAAGGCCGTGGTTATCGATCCCGCTCCTGGTAGAGGGAGAAGGAAGCAACAGCAGAGAAAATGGCGGCCATGGCTGCAACTGTGGTGGTGCCGGGTGATGGGGGAGCCAGTGAGGTCAAGCCTATTCTGGGCAGCGAGGCCGGCGCAGACCCGCTCCCGGCTGGCACTCAGGCAGCTGTGGAGTCGGTGGTGCTCGACGCCAGGGAAGAGCCCGAACCAGCTCCGGGTGGGGAGGCCGAGGAGCTGCCGCCGTCGCTGCCACCCAGGAGCCCGGCAGGGACGCGAGACGTGCAGGCGTGGGGGAGGCTCTGGTGAGCGGCTGAGGTGGTGTGTGTGTGTGTGTGTGTGTGTTGAGAGGACTTCTGTGGACGTGCCTCTTTGCTTGTGAGCAGCTAGGGCTTTCCCTGGGTTTACCTTGTCTTGCTGTCCCAAGGAGTGGGGCGGGTGGGCGAGCGAGCGAGGGGAGGGCTGGGGTGCCTGTGCAGGGAGTCAGGGACACAAAGAGAGGTGGGAGGCACACAAGGCAAGGGGAACAGCAGAAAACAAAAACAAAATCAGAGCTGCTGTTGCTGGCCTGTGTGTGTGTGTGTGTGTGTGTGTGTGTGAGAGAGAGAGAGAGAGAGAGAGTGCCAGCCAGGCAGCCCCAATCTGAATTCATTATAGAGAGAAATCTTAAGTCCAAGCACCTAAACCTGTTGTTTAGGACTTAAGATTAAAAAGTTAAGCTAGTTATAACCCAGAAGGGTTGAATTCTATTCTCTCAAGGTCTGCAGGTGTACCCAAACTCTTTACAACTTCATATTTACATAGCATTAATTAAGCTCATTAATTAATCAAATAAAAAGCAATGGGTTCCAATATGTAATTTTTTCCCTTTTGTTCTGGCGGGGGCGGGGGTAACGTCGGCATATCTAAATATATTTTGGGGTAAAAGGTAAAAAAGTTCCCTGACCCCTGCCCTAAGGGATCCACGTAGCTGCTCGGACCCCTTCACTGGCTGCTTGGCAGCTGGGTGGTGTTTCCAGACTCATAGTGATGATGTCATGCACCATTGCCAGACTTCTGGGATTGCCACGCTCTGGGCTGCATGGAGCTCAGCTTCACTGGGTGTTAAGCTGCATGTGCAGCTGAAAGGGAAGAATGGCTGTGGCCATTTCGTAGGGACTGGTGAGGAACACTTAGACTGCAGCCTGATGGAAAGGGCTACAGGCCATGATAGGTGGTGCAACCTCCTTACGTTAGAAGTTAGGCTGCCTCAGAATGCCAGGTGCAAGGGAGTGGGGACAAGATGCAGGCATCTTGTGGTCTTGTGGACTCCCTGAGGCATCTGGTGGGCCACTGTGAGATACAGGAAGCTGGCCTGATCCAGCAGGGCTCATAAGTTCATATGAAAGAAACCTAAGTTCTTATGAAAGGAGTTTTTCTTCACTAAAATACCCTGATGAATTTGCTATGGTTAATACCTGTAGACACCAAATAAAGGATGGAGTCAGAAAGACTCAGCAGATCCTGGAGCCAGACAAGGAAGGGCTCACAGTTATGCTAAAGAGACGTCCCCAGTTTGGGCCCAGTTTGGGCCCAGTTCAGATCTGTATGCAGCTAGGAAACCTACTGTGACCAGTCACTGCCCCACAGCTTAACCTGCCCCACAGGGGATCACTGTGAGGGGGAATCTGGAAAGTAAGAGTGGCGCCTGTCAGCTGCGAGGAGCTCAAAGTTTCACCCCTGGTTTCACCACTGCTCACGCCTGAAAACCACCACAATGGCCTCCTGATTGACCAAGGCTGACCAAGCTCTGGCTGAGCTCAGAATTCGGGACCTGGAAAAAAACAGACCTTAACACAAGTTACATGCTGCAGACTCTTGTTTTACCTTTTGAGTGGCAGCAAAACCTCCCAGCGAAATGACATCTCATTCCTAATAGACAGAAGCGGAGACCATTTGTATTCCAAACCAGGAGAACGAGAACTTGGGCCACGTCACTGCTTTGTAAGGGCTGCCTGCTGCTACTGATCT
>JAJKFI010000057.1:3725739-3745915 GCA_029204185.1 Lerista edwardsae | reverse complement strand
TGATCTTTCCGTCAAGGAAGCCCTGCACTGCTGAGAACAGGGTTTCCGGAGAATGTCTGCATCACGCCGTGAAGCCAGGACAGAGCCCGGGCGGGAGAAGAGGCTGCGTGGCACCGGACACCTGGCTCCTCCTGCCTTGCTCACACTGGGGGAGAGATGATATGTCCACCTGCTGCATGGACTAATTCCAGGCCCACCCCTCGATATTTTCCTCAAAGGAGATGGATGCAGCAGCGTCATGCAGCCGGAACGCTGGGCAGGAGGAACGGGTGAGCGGCAGCCCGCCCGTTGCATACCGCTCCGTTTCGCCGTCTTCCCCACCCCCGTGGGGGCGGGGAAGGCGGCGAAATGGAGCGGTACGCAACGGGCGGGCGCGGGGGCGGGGACGACGGTGAAACGGAGCGGTACGCAACGGGCGGGCTGCCGCTCACCCGTTCCTCCCGCCCAGCGTTCCGGCTGCATGACGCCGCTGGATGGATGTGGCTGTTTTTGCTATGCTACCTTCTTTTCTCCCTGCGTGTATCCCACAAGTCACCTAAACCAGACTAATTGAGCGTGACAGGCTGCAGCTTAATACTGGCTCAGATGTCACAGCAAACGAAAAGATATGTGAGAACAGTGTCGTGAAACATTAATGCAAGCGGTGCTGTGAAACTCGGCTTGAAAACAAACACACCTGCCAGGTTTATATTTATGCACAGATCAAAAAGCTTGCTGGATTGAAAGCAGTATCTGAAGAGGCATTTTTACATCACTGAAGAGGCTCCCCCCCCCCAGTTCCTGAAACTAAATGAGAACCGCAGAGCAAAATCTGAAGCAGCCAAAATGCAACTGATTGGAAGGGCAAAACGACAGCTGCCATCTTGTTCTCTGGCTAGAGGGTCTGCCTCTTTAACAGTGGCAGAGCGTGGGACCTGCACACAGCTAGGCGTTTAATGATCCATCCCAAACCTTCCAATTAAAAAGTAGCCGAGCTGCAGAAAACTCCCTGCCTCTCAACTTGAAACATTGCTGCCAACAAGAATAGATAGCAGAGGGCTAGCTAGACTAATGGTCTGACTTGGGGCGCAATCCTAAACTGAGTTAGGCCAGCATAAACTAAGCCAGCAAAGTTTGGCCAGCACAAGGGACACCATAAAGTATGTTTGGTCCATTCTCGGAGGCCAGCACACACAGTGGCGGATCTGGGGGGACAAGGGGGGGCATGAGCCCTGGGCGCCATCTTGGGAGAGGGCGCTGTAACCATGGCGTGCCCCGCCCCCAAAATGGTGCCCGCGGCCCGCCCAGGGCCTGTGCCACGATCTCCTCGCTCCAGCTGGCCTTAAAGAGCCAGCCGGAGCTAGGAGAACACGCTGCCACCCGGCGCCCCCTCCCGCTTCTCAAGGAGGGGGGTGGGGCGCTGGGCGGCACCTCGTTCTGTTCGCTCCCGCCGGCCCTTTAAGGCCTATGGGAGCAAACAGAACGCGGCACCCCGGCCTTAAAGGGCCAGCGGGAGCGAACAGAGCATGCTCCTTAGAGGGGGCGGGGGCGCGACATCATGACGTCACGATGTTGTGACGTCATGACGTGTGTGCCCCTGGGGCGCTGTTTCATTGGGCGCCATGGGCGCCATTTGAAGCAGATCCGCCCCTGAGCACACAGACGTGAGCCATCCTTCCTGACTCCAAGATAAGTCTAAACATGCTTGCGCTCTTGGGCATATTTATTTCATATTCCTATAAAAATGCACAACAAGTAGGCATTCTAAATGTTTGGGCAGCCTGGTTCCCTAGGGGGTTTGGCGGAGGCTGCGCTGGAATCCCTAAATCCTGAATGCCCGTGGGGGGAAAGTGTGGGGCTGTAACTCTCATTGTTTTGGTGGTTAATATACAGGAACAGTGCTCTCCAAACCGTGGACCGCTGCATTCGGGAAAAGCTGTCTGCGTTTGGTGTGGCACTTTCCATTCTACGCTGCAGCCTCCTTCTAGCCGATCTGCTCAGAAACCTTCACCAAGCAGCTTTTCCATTGCCCATTGCCCCAGCAGGCTCCTTTCCCTGATATTCAGGCAGAAATGGCAGAGGTGCAGCACCCAGACGATTTTTTTTTCCTACTGCAGGATCCGGCCTGAGGGCCGCGGCTTGGAGCCTGTAGTACTAGAACAAGGGAGGGCAGAAGATAAAACGAAGGCTCTTTATTGACAAGGAAACTGGACTGGATGGGACTTCAGTTCCTGCTTCCTACCAAAACTGGAGAACCCCTATTTTACAGAACCTGGAAATAAATCTCTTTCTCTTGGCTGTTTCTCTGCACCTGTTGTTTAAGGGCAACATCCACAGACTTTCCACCATCAGGCAGCTGTTATTCACATTGCGCAAGTTGTTGTTGTTTTCAAATAAGATGACCCTTTGCGAAGAGGTTCCTTACCAGCTGTTGGCCTTTCGGGCCCCATCCTGCATACTGAAGCTTTGTGTTGCTTACTTCAGGAGGATACAAATTCTGCGGCTCCCTGTAAATTTAAAAAAAAAAAGAGAGAGGGCAGGGGATAAATAAGATTTTCTACCTCCAGAACCTTTTCTCTTAAATTACATCTGTTGTTGTTGTTCAGTTGCTTAGTCATGTCCGACTCTTCATGACCCCATGGACCACAGCACGCCAGGCCTCCCTGTCCTCCACTAGCTTCCAGAGTTCGCCCAATTTCATGTTCATCGCTTCAGTGATACTATCTAACCATCTCATCCTCTGCCGCCCCCTTCTCCTTTTGCCTTCAATCTTTTCCAGCATAAGGGACTTTTCTAAAGAGTCCTCTCTTCTCATGAGGTGGCCAAAGTATTGGAGCTTCAGCTTCAGGATTTGTCCTTCCAGGGAGCAATCAGGCTTGACTTCCTGTAGGATGGACCGATTGGACCTTCTTGCAGTCCAGGGGACTCTCAAGAGTCTTCTCCAGCACCATAATTCAAAAGCATCTATTCTTTGGCGCTCTGCCTTTCTTATGGTCCAGCTCTCACAGCCATACATTGCTACTGGGAAAACCATCGCTTTGACTATGTGAACCTTTGTTGGCAGGGTGATGTAAATTACATCTACCCTGAGATTAAATGCTACAAGCTTACCATACCGGAATCTAAAGAGCTACGTTAGGTCTACCTTAGTGCTTGTGTGCTTTTGATTCTTCTCTCTGAACAGCTGGCACACACCCATTATCATCACAAACTTGCAAATGGTTTATCAGCGTCACAGTGCAGAGTTCTACAGTGCGAGCGTAGCAAGATGGGAGAGTCGGTTGACAAGGGGGCAAGGTCAACCGTTCAGGAAGTTCAACACTCCCTTCCCCATACGAAACTAGCTGCACAATGGTCGACCCTGACAACCAGTGTCCGGGTGCAATCCTAACCAGGAGTTAGGCTGGCACAGTTAGGCCAGCAAAGTTTGGTCAGCACAAGTAAAGCGCTTTTGGACCACTGTCAGAGTCAGGGAGGATGGCGCCCGTCTGTGTGCTGGTCTCTGACTCAGAGAATGGCCCAAACTTTCTGGTGTCCCTTGTGCCGGCCAAACTTTGCTGGCCTAGCTGGGCTGGCCTAACTCCAGGTGAGGATGCTGCTCTGAGTGTGTATATGCCCATGTGACTGACATGACACTCTGGCACCTCTTCAGCTTACTCTACATCTGTTGTGCAAGCTGGCTTGTGAGCAAAATACTGCCAGCACTACCTAACGACCACCGATCTGTCACAGCTCCTCCTCCAAAGAGCCCTTTCTCTTTTAGCACTTTCCCCTTTCTCCCCGTTTAGTACTCTCCGCGATTAGCACCATCACTGTACAACAGCATCACCAGCGAGCGCCTGCTTGGTGTGCATAAGGTCAGTCCCAGGCACCTCCCTTTAAAAGATCCCAGGCAGTAGTGTCAGCCTACCGGTACGCTGGGCGTGTCTTCCGGGTGAGCGGCAGCACGATCGCTGCGTTCCGTTACGCAACAGAACGCAGCGATGGCGCTGCCACTCACCCGGAAGACACGCCCAGTGTACCGGTAGGCTGACACTACTGATCCCAGGTAGTGGGAGGGACCTCCGCAGAGATCCTTGAGAGCTGCAGAACTGATAGGCTGAATTGACCCTACTGAGCTGGGCTGACCCAGGGCCAGACTACCAAGCGCAATACGATGCAGCTCCAAATGGCCTCAGCCAGACAAAGGAGCTGAGTAAATAAATTCGCAGTAATAATGGTGGGGAGGATGCAGTGCTGAGACGTGGAGCGCAATCCTAACCTGGAGTTAGGCCAGCATAGTTAGGCCAGCACAAGGGCCACCGTAAAGCACGTTTGGACCACTCTCAGAGTCAGGGAGGATGGCGCACTTTCAGTAATGACAGAATAGCTAGGTGCATGCTCCTGAAAACATTTGCCAATCATATAGATCATAGTATCTTTGAACACTCAGGAAGTCTAAGAGCTGGTTCACATGTGCATACATCTAAATCTTTCACTTGACAGCGTAACCCTTGTTAGGGGCTTGGCATCTTGGAGAGCAATCCTAACTTGGAGCTAGGCCGGCACAGTTAGGCCAGCAAGGTTTGGCCAGCACAAGGGCCACCGTGAAGCTTGTTTGGACCACTCTCTGAGTCAGGGAGGATGGTGCATGTCTGTGTGCTGGTCTCTCTGACTCAGAGAGTGGCCCAAACGCACTTTACGGTGGCCCCTGTGCCAGCAAAACGTTGCTGGCCTAACTGTGCCAGCCTAACTCCAAGGTTAGGATTGTGCCCCCAGTCACTGCCAGCCAGAGAATACTTATGGAGATGTAAAGGCAACAGAAGACGGCTCCGCATGAAAAATTTAAATCTTATTTAGAAAAGGCATTGGAAACTAGCAAATGTAATCCTAAAACATTATTAAATACCACTGAATCTATATTAGTCCACACAGAAATTAGTGACTACCAGAATGCTCCAATCACTTAAAACAGAGTATGCGCAGCCCAGCCATAAACTATGCTAGCTGGATGACCAATCACACTGGGGAGCACGTCAAGGACGCCATAGCTTAAAAACCATAGGGTGGTGGCAGCAGCTTCATAAGTGAATTTCAAGTTGGGTCATCTGGAGCCACAAGCACCCTTCTTCTGTAGACAGCTGGCTACATTCACCGACTTCCTCAACATGCCAGCCTGGCTTTCTGATCTGGCCATGGGACTATGACTGGGATGGGCACCTATGTGATGAAGCAAGGAGCCACAGTGCCCCACTGGTGCTAGCAACCATAGTCCACGTGCTGACTCTTAACAAGAGTGATGGAGAGTGAATTCATGTGTTCATGTGTTCAGGAAGAGCAAAGTCACAGCCTGTTACCAGCTCTGATGCTTTCTAGTCCTTTATCAGCAGCCTGACTAATACAGACAGCAACTGGAGCTCTTCTTGGCAGGAAGATGAAGTAACGGGAAAAAACACTCGTTTAATTTCTGTGTGGGTTTGAGTATCATTAAGGCACAAAAGGAGGGCCATTGAAAAGCTTGTCAACGTTCTCCTGCCTGCAGTTTCCTCTGTGGCTAAAAAGAACTCATGCGACAGTCATGTCGACCTCACACAAAGGCTGGTTTGGGAAGGAGATACAAACAGCCCCACCCACGCGTTCGGGGAGGGGTCCGACCTCAGTGACTGAGCACTTCCAAGCACACCAAAGGTCTCCGTTTCAATGCCTGACATCTCCAGGTAGACCTGAGAAAGACTTGCTGTACAAGACACCTGGCTCAGGTAAGGCAGACCACACTGAGCAAGAGGAACCAAGAATCCGATTCCCTGTCACACAGCTTCTCATGCTAGCCCTCTTGCCCTGCAGAGGCCTAATGCTGCCACAAAGTGCTCTGGGTCTAGACCAGCGGCTCCCAAACATTTTAGCAAGGAGACTCACCTGAAAAAGCATTTCACTTTCCCAGTTGTACAAGCCTCTGTGGCTACAGCGGTTATTGGACAGCAATGCTTCCCACAAGAAGCAGGTTGTTTAACCCTTGGCACACGTCACCTAACCTACCTTGTCAGTTTCACAAACTACTGAAAATTGGGCCGTGATCCATTGGTGGGCCACAAACCCACCGCTGCTAGTCTAGTGTTCCCTGCTTTCATATTTTGGGTAGGCAAAAATAGCAAGCCCCATAACTAATCATAAAACACCCAGCCAGCCCAACAGGAGATGGCCCCAATTTGGGGGTCATCCAGCGGCGTCATGCAGCTGGAACACTGGGCGGGAGGAACAGGTGAGTGGCAGCCCGCCCGTTGCGTACCGCTCCGTTTCGCCATCTTTCCCGCCCCTGCGGGGGCGGGGAAGATGGTGAAACGGAGCGGTACGCAACGGGCGGGGGCGGGGGCGGGGAAGACAGCGAAACGGAGCGGTACGCAATGGGCGGGCTGCCGCTCACCCGTTCCTCCCGCCCAGTGTTCCGGCTGCATGACGCCGCTGGGGTCATCCCATTTTGGATGTGGTTCTGTCACTGAGATTCATCCTCTTGGCTACACCTGAAGGCACTGCTTTTATGCGGCAAGGGATAAGGCAAGAAGGGAGGTGCCGAGACACCTCCATGGGCCACCTGAGCAGACAGGTAACTCTTCCTCGCTTAACAAGTATTTTTAGGTGGATCTTCAGCTTCGCTAGAAAGGCTCCAAACTGCTACAATAACGACCGAACTACACTTCTCAGCCGCTTTTCAGATATCGTTCACCTTCCTTCCAGGTTCAAGCCTGCAGAGAATGCTTTGGGGACTGAATGCTGCTCTGAGGATTCACAGCCCTAATTATAAACAAGAGCCCAGAGCAGGAAACTGACAGGTCCTGCCAATTCTACTCACTGCAGCATCTTGCAGGAGGGTAAGATTCTGTTACAATAAAAAGCTGTTGCACAAAAGATGCCTTGATAACAGATAAGGGAGAACAGAGGACGGATGAATGAAACCACCCTTTGTTCCCACCACAGATAAGTTCTGCCGCTATTAAAAAAAAGAGGATTTTTCCTGTTCTTCCTTCCCTGTAATCTATTTTTAAAGATGAAAATAATTCTACTTATTGATCTACCTCTTTTCCATTAGCTTCTGATGCTTCTGGACAACGCAAGCCTGCCAAATATTTCTAGTTTGTTTCCAAACCTCCAGTGACTTTGCAAATGGTAATAGATGAGAAAACATAACAAGGTGGCATTCAGCTGAAGAAGTCACCAAGTCATGAATTTTATGCTGACGGCTCAGCGACGTGGCAGATAGCAAAAGCTTTATTGGTCTTACTTTCAAGCAGAGGAAGGCCTCTTCTACAGAGAGTTCTGATCACTGGAGAAACTGGAGATGGAAATTAGTTTGTTAGAGCAGTGGTTCTCCAACTGTGGGTAGTGAGCCAATTTCAGGTGGGTCGCGTAGCACCCAGCACAGCCATCATTAAAAATATGAGAAGATGGGATGCTGGAAAGGGGGAGGGCTGTGTGGTTGTTTTGCTTGTGTCAAGGCTGTAAATAGACAAGGCTGTGTTAAAGCTTTTTTCTTTCTAATTTGTTTTGCTATTGGAAAATGACAGAAATAGCCCAATTTATTGCTGCAATATTAGGAAGTCAACAAGCTCTGGCGTCACAATGATGGCATTTCCGGCCATGACAGCACTTCCGGTGAGTCCCAGACAGATTGTCATTCTAAAGAGTGGGTCCCAGTGCTAAAAAGTTTTGAGAACCATTGTTTTAGAACAACTTCCGGATCCTGATTTTGTAAACAAGACCTCAGAAACCCAAACGTACCCTCCCAGTGCAGTCCTAGGCTTGTCTACTCAGAAGTAAATTCCTGTGTCTAATGGGACCTACTCAGCGGCGTCATGCAGCTGGAACGCTGGGCGGGAGGAACGGGTGAGCGGCAGCCCGCCCGTTGCGTTCCAGTCCGTTTCGCCATCTTCCCCGCCCCCGACGGGCTGCCGCTCACCCGTTCCTCCCGCCCAGTGTTCCGGCTGCATGATGCCGCTGGACCTACTTCTTGGTAGGTGCTTAGGATGGCAGCCTCTGCCATGCCTGAATTTCCTGTCTCTTCTCCAGGTTCTGACAGGCACCAACAGTCTTTTCCAGGAGTCCAATTTATTTCGGAACGACAAATTTCCTGCGCTTCTCTGAGGCTTCCCTTGTGGTCTCATTTGCAGAGTGTTGGCACATAAATACGGACTTGGGATACAGTCTTCAAATGCCACAGTATCCATGGGCTCAAAGAAATGTCTCCAAGAGCCTCGCTGGTTTCTCTCACATATAGCATTATTCCTCCTTTTCCTTTCAACTATTCAGCAAGGATCTATTTAAATTCAATTGCATTTCATTCACTTTGTCTCTTCTACCACAGTTTGGGTATAATTACTCTTCTCACTGCGTGGAGCTACAAACTCAAAAGATAATTGTTAATCACAAGACCTTCTGAGCTTTAGCCATAGAGGTCACTGGAGAAAGGCCAGTCAGAATTTGGCTGCCTTTTTTTCGATGGATATCAGTAAGAATGGCTAGAGTATTAATGCTCTGCTTAAGATAAATACAGGCGTGCCCTGGTATCTGCTAGGGTTCTGTTCCAGACCCCACCCTGGATACTGGAAACTGGATACTGCGGGTGCCTTTTTAAAGATAGGGGAACATCAATGGTTCTGCTGCAACAAGGTTAAAAAGAGAGATTTGCTTAATGCTGCCCTGTCTTTGTAATAGGCCTCCCAGTATCTGTGGTATCCATGGATAACTGAAACAGTGGATACCGGGCACGCCTGTATTTTCAAGTCTCAGGTCTTTACCTTGAGATAGGACATAATCGAGTACATGTTACCCTCCCAAAGGCAACCTGGAAAAAAAATCATTTACTACTATACTGTACTGTGGCCCCTGCACTGTTTAAAAGTCCCAGGGCCCAATCCTATCCACCTCTCCAGCATGTCTTTCCAAAAAGGCATGAATGCCACCGATGATGGGAAGCTGACAAGTGGTGAGAGAACACATAGGCGCCTGGCATGCAAGTTTCCTTGGACTGTAGGAAGATGCCTTTGTAACGAAAAAATTATACGACTTGTTTACTTCAACACTTGCAAATGAGAAAAGGAGACATATGACAGATTGAGAAGCATTTCCCAAGAGCTGCACACAGAAGAACAAGGAAACAAGAGACCCACACAGAAAAAAAGGAAGAAACCAGACAAGCTTGCTCGAAGAAATGATCAAGAAAACAGCCGTCTGAAAATATGGCTCAAAAGACCCAGCCAAAGTCGAACACTGAGGCCAGTAATGAGGGGAAAACCTCCCCGGCCAGAATTGTCTGCATTTGTGCTTTCAAAAAACACATATAACCATTTGTGTGAGGAAGATTACCTTTCAGCACAAGCCAAAGCATGTCTACTCAGAAGTAAGCACACCGGGTGAATCAGGGCTTACTCCCAAGTAAGAGCACACAGAATGTCAGAGTTTCTGCCTTCTGCATTTGGATAAGGTGAATGCCAGGTGCAAGGGAGTAGCCACAGGATGCAGGCATCTTGTGGTCTTGTGTGCTCCCTGAGGCATCTGGTGCCCCCCTGTGAGATACAGGAAGCTGGACTAGATGGGCCTTTGGCCTGATCCAGTGGGGCTCTTCTTATGTTCTTAAGGCCCATGTTGGGCTGCTAGTTATTATAGTTCCCTCCCCAAAGACAGGATAGCAAATTCTGTTTTATTTACCTCAATTTTACCTCAGATACAAGGGAGTGGCCACAGGATGCAAGTATCTAATTGCCTTGGGTGCTCCCTGAGGCATCTGGTGGGCCACTGGAGATGTAGGAAGCTGGATTAGATGGGCCTTTGGCCTGATCCAGCAGGGCTCTTCTGATGTTCTTAAATCCCTGTTCACCCACAAAGCCCACCAAGAAGCCCTGAGTTAAGAGCAGGTCACGCTTTCAGAGACTAAACTACCTCCGGAAAAGGACTGCCCTTTTCTGCCTTCTAAAATTCGGCTTACAGGCTGATTTTGACTTAGGGGTGGCCTTCAGGGAGGTGCATTCTGAGGTACTTATGCTCCCTTCCCACGTGTTCAGTGTACACGTGAGGGGGAAATGGGACAGCACGTACTGGGCCTTGCCCTCCAGAGCTGTCTATGCCCCCTCCCCCTGCCCAGAGGCAGCGTGTTCAATGTTAGCGAGAAAGGGGCCCAGCAGTGCAATTGACGTTGGGCGGGGGCATGGCTGTCAGGCACAATCCTGCTTCCCCCTCCTGCAATCACTAAGGGGAGGAGGAGGAGGAGGAAGAGGAGGAGGGGCAGCAGCAGCAGCAGCCCCAGGAAATCAGCTGTTGCCAATTGATGCACAAGAAATTGATGCCCTGGTCGTGTGGATGTTGATGAATATGTGGATTCACCGGTTGATGTGCTCTTGCCTAGTTTTCTGAAGTGTAAAGAGGCATGCATTGCAACTTGTTAAAACACAGATCGTTAACAGGAGTCAGTGTTTGTCCACTGGGAACACTACAAAAGACTTGCAGCCTCTACTCCTGGTTGTAACACTCGGGAAGTGATTTTAAAACTTGGCATGGGCTGCTGAACGGTGGGGAGTTACAGTAAGCCAGCCTGGATGACACAGAGACATCGATCTGGTTAATACATTTTGCAGAGCAGACACCTTCCGGATCCCAGAACTGCGCCTTAGAGATAAGAGTCCACTTCCTAGAACGGATTGTTGGGGCATCATCTTTTTGTGACCTCTCTAAACCAGCTTTCAATTCAGCTGCTGGGATTATACTTTCTCTACTCAAAGGATAAGCAAGAAGCATCCCAAAGACACTTAAATGAACCACTTAATAGAAAGATGCCTCTAATGAGTACATACAGATCATTCAGGTCACTTCAGCCAGGAAGTAGAAATGCCCCGCGCTGAAAGGAATCGCAGCCAACGTCAGCTCAGTGTTCCAGTACTGCATTTCCGCAGACATCAAGTTCATCAGGCAGTCTAGTTGTTGTCAGGTGAGACGGATGACTATTTTAGCTGCCTGATTTGCGAGACAGGGTACCCAAATGCAGGCGTGCCTTGGCAGCAGGGGCACAGCTAATGAAAGTGTAGCCCAGTGCAAGGGGCAAAATGTTGCCCCGGAAGTGACGTCACAACAGGAAGTGACATCACAGTTGCATTTTCATTTTCTCTGGGGTTTTTTACCATAACGTTTGAAGATAATGATATTGCTCTCTGGTTTGTTTCATTGCATTCTGCATTAAATTACTTTTCCAATATATATAACCTGATGATATATAACCTGATGGTATTATTCATACATACCAAGGTTTTCCCCATTTTGGCCACTAGCGTCAAGCTCAGTTTGTTGCCCCCCTAAAGCTTGTTGCCCCTGCACAACGAAAATTGCACCCCCTGCACTTCTTTAGCTACACCCCTGCCTGGTATCTGCGGGGGATAGGTTCCTGGGGCCCCCATGGATATCTGAATCTGTGGGTAACAGTTAGCCCTATGTTACCTGACAACCATCAGTTGAGAAGGGAAAGGAGGGATTGGGCCTCAGGGTGGAGGGAGGTAAAACAAAAGGGGCAGAAAGACGGACAACGAGGAGGAGAGAAGACCACATCAGAAGGCTGATTAGGAGGGTGGAAGAGGTGGGAGATGAGCAGAAGGCAGTATGGGGAAGCTGGAGGAAGCCAGGAAGAGAGGAGGTTTTGGACTGGAGGGCAGAGACAGACTGTGTGGAGGGTCAGGGCCGGCCTAAGAGAGACCTGACAGAGGGAAGAACGGGCAGTGCCATGGTGCTGGTGGGAGCTGCTCACCTGAGCCATCGCAAAGTGGGCAGTTCTAAAAGTGCAGCCAACCTGACCCTGCCACAGAGCTGGGCGAGATGTTGTGCCGGCAGGGACGGTGCTGCTCTTTGGTGCCCCTGGAGCCACTATTTTGGACTGCTCCCACCGCGGGGAATCTCCACCTGCCCCCCTTGGCTTCAAGCCTGCCATGGAAGAGGGTGGGATGGCATGGCCAAGAGGCCAAGAGGCCCCACCATTTTTCTGTCCCATAAATTGACTTGGCCAGGAGCTTGTCTGATTTCCTGTCATTAACCCCCCCTGACCATCCAAGCCTCCCCCCTTGGAGGTACAGCTGCCTCCCCCCAGGGAAAATGGCAACAGGTCACAGGGGGACCAGCACTGTATATCTTTAGGCCTCTGGCCAAAACATGGTATCTGTGAAGACTTTTGGTGCTGGCTGATGCCGTCAGAGATCTTCAATTCTGCCTGGTCTGACTCACGTTCTGCTGTTTGGATTGATTTTATTTGTTCTGTGGATTTCATTGTTACTTTGTATTAGGCTGGATTATTTTTCCATTGCAGACAACCTGGGTCCTTTTGGGAAAGGGAAGCAGATAAGCCTTTGGAAATTAAAGTAAATACATAAGTACTCCGGGCATTTCCAGAATTTTTCTGCCTGACAATGAGATTTTGTGCAACCCGAAACTAGCACTGGCATTTGGCCTGAAAAATGTCCCACGATCTCGTTGCATGCACTACGCTTTGGGACTGACAGGGCAGGTGCCCAAAAGACAGCAATGAAAGACTCCACTAGATGTCACCCAAGTGTAACATGAGCGCCAGTTGCACAATTGTGAGCAGAAGGAGAAAAGAAAAGAGAAAAGAGAAGAGAAAAGAGCAGGAGAAAAGAAGGAGAAGCTGTGGCCACCCAGAGGCTTTGCTTTCAGCCCAGTAACAAGCCACCAAGTTCAAACGTCTGCTGCTGAAAACAGGGACATTAAGAGACGAACAGGAACAACAGGAGCTGCTCTGCTGGATCCTGCCAGCAGAGGCATACTGGCGCTAAATGGTGCCCCAGGCATGCAACAGCCTGACATCCCAGTGTTGTGACATCATGACGTCGATGGGTGCGGCTTCTCTCCTGCGGCTCAGGAGAAGCAGTGAAAAGCCACGCCCCTCCTTCGCTTCCTGGCTTGGGTGGTAGCCAGGGAGGCAGGCGGCTGTTTGTGGCTTCTCCTGGCCACTGCTTGGGCAAAACTGCCCAAGCAACACTCATGAGAAGCCACGCGCTCCCCTGGCTTCCCGAGATGGCCATGAGATTGGCAGAGGCTTTCTGGGGCCCACCTGGTCAGTTCATGGAAGAGGTGAGTTCGAACTGGGAAAGCCACTGTGCAACGGCAGCTTGGATTCAGGGGGCAGAATTGGCGTGGGTGGGAATTGAACTATTTGCCTTTTCAAATCAGTAGGAGTTCTAGTATTAGCTCCGATACATGGAAAGGAGAGCTGACTCATGCTAACACCTTATTGGTTCCCTCCCGTGTCGTTACAACACCCTCATTGGCTCTCAGAACAGCTTCACTGGTCAGCCGCGAGTTAAGGAAATCTACTTGTCCTCACAGAAGTTCATTGTGTTTTCTTTTTCTAGTTTTTTTGGCTATAACATTTGTTGGAATACAGATATTTCAAAGCTGTTTCTTTCACTGCATTCTGCTATAAATTCCGCATAGAATAATATATAACATGATGGTATTATTCAAAAATACCAAGATTTTACAACTTTGGTCAGTAGTGGTATCAAACTACTCCCCCCCCCCGATGCAGCCCACACTCCCATAGTGACCCTTCTGGCTGGAGGTTGAAGAGCTCCTTCGTTCATGCCGTCCCTTTACCGAAGCCTGGAAGTCTCGCGCACCAGGCCAGACTGGCCAGCACACTTCCATACAGGCAGTTGCCCCACCTTATTACCAGCGGCGTCATGCAGCCGGAAAGCTGGGCGGGAGGAACGGGTGAGCGGCAGCCCGCCCGTTGTGTTCCGGTCTGTTTCGCCGTCTTCCCCGCTCCCGCGGGGGCTGCCGCTCACCCGTTCCTCCTGCCCAGCTTTCCGGCTGCATGACGCCGCTGCTTATTACCATGTAGAGCTCATGACTTACATTGTAGTAGATTAGAATTGCTTAGAACTGCAGCCCAAATGCTTAGAAACCAGACGCTGCATTATTTCACTTACCCAGAAGGCAGTCTTCTGAGGACGTAGAATGCTGTGTAGGAATGCTGATACGTCTGCAGAACAAAATTAAAACAAGAAAAAAAGGTGAATACTATAAGCTATCAAATAGTCTCTTATCACTACAAACCTAGCACTAAAAAAAACCTTGTGCAGATGCTTGTATGTATTTAATTGAAATGAACAAAATATATCAAAAAACCATTTTTGTTCCACCAGCGAGAGTAAGTTAACACCCCGAGTACTATTGTGCATTCTTCTCACCTCGCACTTTATTAGAACATTTGGCAAGGCCTACAGCTCCAGATGCTCTGTGTCGTCTCTATGGATACCAAGTCTTTGATTATCGCAGGGGCACGCGCTCAGCAATAGCTAAATTTGGAACATCCATTAATGAGGACACCTTGGTCCGTCCGAGGCAGGGTGCACTGCTCTAACCAGACAAACAGGGAGATCGTCCCTCGCACTGTTCTCTTCCATTTTAAATGCACACAGGCAGGACGCTTCCTAGTGCTGGAGAGAAAGTCACTGTGCCCTTTTCAGTCTGCTCTGCAAAAGTTCGTTGGCTTAAGCCTTATCTCTGATCCTGAGGTTTGATCTGGCTGTTTATGGTTTGGGATGCTAATTTTCAGTAAATCAAACATGCATGAACAAGGATCACATTCTTGAAGACGGAGAGGATTCCAGTTAGGATTAGCATGCATGCAAAAACCACGCCGCTGACTCTCACCGACTTCTGCAGGGAGAAGAAGGGGTGCCCTTCAACAAGCTTATCACCTTATCAAAATGACCAACAACCAACTAGTAATGGAAATTCTTATGGCTGCTACATCGACTATAGCAGTAGACTATTCCGTCTGAGGCAGTGGTTCCCAAACTGTGGGTTGGGACCCATCAGTGGGTCGCGAGCCAATTTCAAGTGGGTCGTGAAGCACCTAGAGCAACCATATTGAAAATATGGGAAGATGGGATGCTGCAAAGGGGGAGGGCTGTGTGGTTGTTTTGCTTGTGTCGAAGTTATAAACAGGCTTTTTTCCCTTTTGGATTCACTTTGCTATTAGAAAATGGCTGAGAAATAGCCCAACGTATTGCTGCACTCCTAGGAAAGCAGCAGGCTCTGGCGTCACAATGACGGCACTTCCAGCCACGGCATCCCTTCTGGTGGGTCATGGATAGATCGTCATTCTAAAAAGTCCTGGTACTAAAAGGTTGGAGAACCACTGGTCTAAGGAAGTACTAGTTCCCCCGCTCTTTAGCACCAGGACTCACTTTTTAAAATGACACTCTGTCAGAACCCACCTACCTTTTTGAGACTTTAAAAAAAGTTTCACGTTACCAGCCCCTAAAACCTCCATTTGTATCCTTTCACTATGGTGGTGGTGGTGGTGCTTTCTGGTGCATCTGTAGAGCTCCTCGTTCATCGGATCACAACCATTCTAGTAACCTTGCATTTCGTTCGCCTTTGCCTGGCCTTCAATTGGAGCTGAGGCACAGCTGCCTACTCGCAAGTAAGCACATGCGTGTGGCTCAGTTCTGCTTCCCACAGAGCTCAATGGAGGTTCCTTGTCAGTTTGGAAAGAGGCTGTCTTCCTCCTTGAGAGTCTGCTGGGGCCTACGTTCAGCGGCGGCATTCAGCCGGTACGCTGGGCGGGACTTATCTTTGAGCGGCAGTCTGCCCATTGCGTAACGGTGTGTTCCGCCGCTTTCCCGCCCGCCCCATTTGCCCACTACACACATGCTGCTCCTCTTCAGGTTCCATACAGCCCAATACAGTTTTCTTTTCAGCTATCAGTTTCACGACCCGCCAAAAATCGGGTCACGATCACAGGGTCCCAATCCACAGTTTGGGAACCAGAGCACACCTATACCATATAAAAGCAACTCCCCTTTCCTTGGAAACTTCAGTTCTGTGCCGGAGCCCCTGGGAATCTATAATGAAGACGTCTCAGAATCCTCATCAAATTGGAATGGAAATAAAATGATTATTTGGAAGAAGCCATAGCAGTGAAACAAGCATAACATGATTTCTTTTGATAGAGCCGAAGCAGCCATAAAATCAGAGGGTTGGTGCTATTTTCTGTGGCCGCCTTGACCAACAAAATTCAAGTCCTCCCTATCTAAGTATTTCTGCTCAAAATTTCATCCATCTCAAGTTGCACAGAATCAGTTTTTTTACACTATATTTGAAAACCTGTAACTGCACTTTGTTAAATGAAACAGTAATGCATGAACTGCAATACATGCATTTATTTTGAAGAAAGTGGGCAAGACAAGTTGAATGAAACTTTGAAAACAAGTCTAGAAAGGTGGGTTTTTTTTTTCTCCATAGGAGACCCGTATGTTACCCAATCATCTCTAAACTCCTGTGGGCACAGGTAAGACTACTGAATGTGAATCCAAGACAACCCTCAGATGTACAAACTGCAGTCCTGTACACACAAAAATGATAGCTTCTGTCACTCACTTTTCCTCTGTCCTGAAATAGTTGATCTGATAACACTTTGATATGGAAATCTGGATGAAATGATTTCAGAGTCTAAGGAAAAATAGCTCAGAGGGCGTTCCTCTATTGCAATGCAAATTTCTGCTGAGTCGAAACTGAATTTAGATTTTTCTCTCATTTGGCGTCAGAGACTAGAATACAAAACGCAGAAGAAAATGCCTCATTCCATTTGGAAACTATCCTTGTTTGGCTGTGTAGCTTGGCAGCTAAAAAAAAAAAAAAAAAAAGCAAACCTACGAAAAGATACAAGGCAAAACATCACCAGAGATGAGAGGTGACACTATTTTAACTTGGTGGCATTTTGTCTTTTTGGATAAGTGCCTACATGACTACAAGCACCACCATCATACCCCATTCCCTCTTAGTGAAAGCAGAAGGAACCAGCAGAGGACCAGGCTTTGTTCTTTTCGCAGCTGTTCAATAGCCAGGTGGCGTTTACCTTCCGGCCTGTGGAATGATCCCAGGCAGGCCATCCGTTCCTCCCTGCTTTGGCTTGGCCCTTGCTTGAGCTACAGCCCACCTGGCCTTGCACACAAGGATACACAGGGATTGCTCCCTGAATGTTATAAAAAAAACCATGGGATTATGCAGTAATAATGCTGACCTGTCCATATTAAATGGACTCTTGAGAGTCCCCTGGACGGCAAGGAGGTCCAATTGGTCCATCCTACAGGAAGTCAAGCCTGATTGCTCCTTGGAAGGACAAATCCTGAAGCTGAAGCTCAAGTACTTTGGCCACCTCATGAGAAGAGAGGACTCTTGAGAAAAGACCCTCATGCTGGGAAAGATGGAAGGCAAAAGGAGAAGGGGGCGGCAGAGGATGAGATGGTTAGACAGTGTCACCGAAGCGATGAACATGAAATTGGGCAAACTCCGGAAGCTAGTGGAGGACAGGAGGCCTGGCGTGCTGTGGTCCAGGGAGTCGCGAAGAGGCAGACACAACTTAGCAACTGAACAACAACAACATCATCCATATTAAATACAGCATAGAGATTCTGTGCTTACTGGCCCAGGCTACCCGCTTCCCACTTCCTTCTTGCAGAAACACCTGGAGCTGCTTCCTCGTGCATCCGTCAGTTCGTTGCTCTCACTCAGTTTTGTCTGCAGTGCTCCTGGTTCCAGACACGGGTCTTTCTCAGTCCTCCCTGGAGAGGCCAAGGACTGGACCTGCACACACAGCCGGCGCTTGACTGCTGAGCCCTCCCCTTCCTCAGGGAGACTACCTGGCTGGGCTGTCGTCACAAAGGGCATGGCTCCAGTGTTGTCATTCAGCCGGAACGCTGGGCGGGAGCAACGGGTGAGTGGCAGCCCGCCCGTTGCATTCCGGCCCGTTTCACCGTCTTCCCCGCCCCCGCAGAGGCGGGGAAGACGGCGAAATGGACCGGAACGCAATGGGCGGGCTGCCACTCACCCGTTGCTCCCGCCCAGCGTTCCGGCTGAATGACAACGCTGCATGGCCCTCTTAGGCACATTCCAGGGCCTGTCACCGAAGCTTCAGTTTTCATTTTAAAAGCAGACATGTGCCATCCTCCCTGACTCCGAGAGTGGTCCAAACGCACTTCACGGTGTCCCTTGTGCCGGCCAAACATTGCTGGCCTGACTGTGCCGGCCTAACTCCAGGTGAGGATTGCACCCTGAATGTTATAAAGAACGTGGGATCATGCAGCCATGTTAATGCTGAAATTATATCCATATTAAACACAGTATAGAGATTCAACGTATTAAATTAAAATTGTTTCTGTTTATTATTTTTGTCGCTTACGGTTTGTAATATTGGAAGACATCCAGTAATATTTGTATTTTTGTAATGTTTGTAATGTTTGTAATATTGGAAGTACATCCAGTATGGTGTACTTGGGGATTTGTGGTGAATGTGACATCACAATTTTTTGGAAAAATAATTAATCTGTTTAATCTATGTAGGAAAGTCCCTAAGGGGCTTAAGATTCATCCTTCATAGATCTCGGCCAGCGGTGGCATCCGGGCGGAACGGGCCGGTACGGTGTTCCGCTTGTTCCGCGGATGGGCCCGGGCCGCACCGCCTCTCCCGAGGATTGGCGAGCTGTTCCTGGGCCCGCCTGCCCTCCCGTGCGTCTGAATCGCTCTGAAATGGAGCGATTCCAGGCGCAGGGAGGCGTGGCTGGCCTCCGCCATAGGGGCGGAGGGCTGTCAATCATCCGGGCGTTCCAGTTCCTGGCGCGCCCGGATGACATCACTGATCTCAGCTGTCTTTGACTCAGTGGTGACAGCTTCAGGGATGCAGACCAGTGGTGTCATGCAGGGGGAATGCGCCGAAACGTGCGTTCCGGAACCTAACCTTAAGGCTGGCTCAGCCCACTCATTGCTGGCTTTGGTTTTTGTTGTTGTTGTTGTTGTTTGCTCCGCCCACTCGTCGACTCCGTCCCCCAGCCTCTCCATTAAGTGCTCCTAGAAACGCAGACCTTCCTCCCCCCTTGCAGGATCGTCATGCATGAAGAGATTTTGTGTGAGCACAGAGCTTAGCACTGCTGCACTTCCTTGTAGCCTGCAATTCACGGTATCGAACTTTGTGGAAGTTGATTTTCCCTGTGTTTGGACCTGTGGGGAGTTCTCTAGAGAAGTGTAAAGGGAAGATGTACACGTAGTTGTTGTTCTTTGTGGGTGCGTGTCATGAAATTGTGGTTTTGTGAACCTGGTTAGTTGGGAGAAAACTACTGAAGTGTAAATGGCTCAGGTGGGGGTGATTAGTTCATTGATATAAAGTTAAAAGCCTCAGGGAACAGAACCCTTTGGCTGCTCTCAGGGAAGGTTAGCCTCAGTATGTGCTGTGGAAGCCGGTTGTAGTCAGTCAGTAAGGTAAAAATCCTATAGGATGTCTTTTTTTGTTTTTGTCCTTTCTGAGTTCCTCTCAGTTAAGTTATAAACAAAGGGGTTGATTATTGTCATTTTAATCCGGTTTTATGGTACAGAGCCTCTGTAGTTTTATTTATAACTTTTAATATATGTCAATAAAATTGGGTTTTTTACTTCTGTTATTTGGCTTTCTTTTAAGAGGGGTTTTTGCCCAGGAGCTCCCTTTGTTGTGTTGAGCCTGGGCTGGTGGCAGTGGCAGCTACACCTGGGGAGGGGAGTTACACCCCCCATCAGTGGGTTAACTAGGTTTCCTCCCACAAGGTTCGTTGCTTTTATTGCTGGAATCTTGAATGATGTGGGTACTACTTTAAAGCAACATTATTTGTCATAGTGAAGCACAAGATTTCTCCTGTCTCTCTTGAGAAGCAAGAAAGTTATTGTGAATATGAGACATATTCTGTGACCTATAGTAGGTCTACTAAAATGACATGCAGCATCCTGTTGGTCTGAATGGCATCAAATGAAGCTTGAACTTGGGATACTGTGGACTAGTAACTTGCAAAGTGGATCACTATATGATGTAAATCTAAGTAGGAATCATAGTTCAGTATGATGGTTTCTGTGAATTAAGCTGCTGTTAAAGGCTGATTTCCCCTCCTGCCAACTCTAAAGTTTGCACAGCATTGATTACCCAGAGCAGTATCGTATCTGGTGTAATTAATATCGTATCAGGTGATAATTATTATTAATTGGGCATGATCCAGTGTAATTTAAGTGCTTTTACTTTGCATTGATTTTGAGTAGTCAAACATGTGCTTAACTCCCCCTCCAGTTGAAATCCCTAAGACATAAAGACTGATCTAAAGTGTTTACTCAGAAGTCAGCCCCATTATTTTCAGTTGGATCTTCCAAA
>JAJKFI010000057.1:3709919-3725339 GCA_029204185.1 Lerista edwardsae | reverse complement strand
GGGGCTTGTGCCCCAGTATCCACTGTTTCAGTTATCCATGGATACTGGGGTGCCTATTAAGAAGATAGGGGAACATTAAAACAATTTTTTTACCTTGCTGCAGCAAAACCAGTGAGGTTCCCCTATCTTTAAAAAGGCACCCCCAGTATTCATGGTTTCATGTATCCATGGGAGGGTCTGGAACAAAGCCCCAGCAGATACCGGGGCATGCCTGTATTGCTATTCTTGATGGGGAATCTGAATCCCTTACTGCAGTACAAATCACCCAAAGATCTCATAGATGCCGTCATTTCTTCTGCCCACCCCCATTCTAAATGTCATAGAGCCTCAGGGCCCAGAATCGTATCCAGGACCATATCCTGCTTCTACTAGTCCGACTTAAAAGTGCCCTGTCAGGCATCCATTCAAGCTGTTCTTCTGCTCATGTATGTTACAATGACAGCACTTCCTGTTTGACGACACTTCCGGCTATGACATCATACTACCTGTTGTTAATTCATTTGGATGCCACCACTGGCTCAGAGGGTGATCTGGAATAGTTTGAGAATTGTTTGGTCTGCTTAAAGTCGTCTGATGCCCTCTTAACATGCTCTGAGAGTGATCTAGAGTAGTTTGGGAATTGTTGGGTCTGCTTAAAGTCATCTGATGCCCTCTTAACATGCTCTGAGAGTGATCTGGAATACTTTGGGAATTGTTGGGTCTGCTTGACTACCTCACTTCTGGCTATGACCTCACTTCCTGCCATGACATCACTTCCGGCTTATGACATCACTTCTGGTGGGTGGACCCCGACAAGTGCCAATCAGAAGTGAGTTCCTGTTCCTAAATCATTTGAATGACACCACTGATGCAGACCCTCCAATGTCCCAGTCAAATCCTATCGGCCAAGGGCACTACCTGCTCACAGAGACCTAAATGGTGAGGTCTCCCTTCCTATGCATCCATTTTCACTTCCCACTCTAGGTGTGAATTCACCTCTTCCCCTTTACTCCCCAACTCTGTTCCTCCCTGAGAATCCCTGCTGCAGCGCATTAACTGATTTTGAACAAAGACAAGAAATGGCTTCTCTGAAAAACAGTCCTCTCATTAGGAGGTCAGAGGATGCTGTTCCTTTGTACCATCTGCGGTGTGTGGCCCTGTCAGAGCCTGTGGTCATGGAAACGCTCTCACTTCTAATTGTCCTGGTGCTTAGCCCAGGCATTTTTAATCATTGCTCGCAAACACCACTGTAGGGCAATCAAAAGTGCAACAACTGCCGTTCAAAAAATGACCGTTATGAGGGCTCTAATTGGGCAATCAAAACCAAATCTGGTGGCCAGTATCGCACCTTTCCAAATAATCATTACAAGACAACACAAAGTTCTTGGAGTATATAGGCTAAAGGTTGCAGAAAGAGTTATACTTATGTTATCAGATTTGTATCCTGCCATTCTTGAAGGTGGTTTGGGGCAAGAAATGTGGTCTTACTCTATTTTTCCCCCCATTACAGGTGCAATCCTAACCCAGAGTTTGGCCGGCACAGGCCAGCAAATTTTGGCAGGTGTAAGGGACACCGCAAAGTGCGTTTGGACCACTCTCAGAGTCAGAGAGGCCAGCACACAGACCTGCGCCATCCTCCCTGACTCCGAGGGCCGACTGAATCGAGGCAACAGGCCCATCTAGCCATTGTCAGCACTGACTGCTAGTGGTGGGAGAGGTACTCCAGGGCTTCAGGGTTAGGGTTTCCGAAGGATCAATGTGAATCAGCGGCCAGCTTGTTAGAGAGCCCCACACCATGTTCTGAACCCCACTGCTATTGAGAGCAAAATAGCCTCTGCTTTGGTGCTTTGGCTTGGTGTGCCAGCTTCCTTCACACACAGTCGCAGAGTTTCTCTACTCCTCCCTCACTTGCTCTCTCTAGGTCTTTTAGTTTTTTTTTTTTTTTTTAAAAACCATTTAAACCCATTTAATTCCATATAATCCCACCCGTACTCTCAGATCATCTGGAGGGGCCCTTTTGACTGTGCCGCCACCAGGAGAGGTGAGAGGGGCGGCGGCCAGGAAGAGGGCCTTCTCGGTGGTGGCCCCCCAACTTTGGAATACCCTCCCCTTCGAACTGAGAACTGCTCCCTCGTTGTTAACATTTCGGCGGGGGCTGAAGACCTTTTTATTTCAAAAAGCTTTTAACTGTTGACAGGCTATATCTTGTTTAATTTTATGATCCACGGGGCTGGTTGCTTGCTGTTTTTTAAATTTTTAAATTGTATTTTAACATTGTTTTAAATTGTTTCTATTGTTAAATTTTGTTTTTATTGTTTCTTTTATTGTAATGCCGCCTTGGGTGCCTTCGGGCAAAAAGGCGGGATATAAATCCAATAAAAATAAATAAATAAATAATAAATTTAGGTAAACAACTATGTGTCTGCTTTGCGATTCCCCTCCCCTCTTGTTCCCCCTCTTCCGCTCAGAAGCTGAGTTACTTTACCTCTCCGGTGCCTCCCCAGGAACTGGTGCTTGTTAGGTCTAGTATCATTGTGCAGGCAATTTTATTGTGAATATCACCACTTGAACAATTGCTCATCTATTTGATTGCATCTTCACTGGCGGTTCCCCCTCCCTCTGACGGTAAGCGTATCCTTGCAACAAATATAGTACCGCTTCTGAACGTATACCTGAGCCTCATCTTTCATGAAGGTGAATCTCTTCTCAACACGGGCTAATGATCCAAAGTCCCCTATACTAGGGTGTGTGAACAGGTGCAGACCTGCATGTCCTTGAGAGCACAATCCCGAGTGCTTCTTGTGCTGGCCCAGGAGTGTCACAAATGTGCCACAAGGCACGTCTATGACAATTCAGGTCAGCACAAGGATGTGCTTCCCCACAGTGCTTCCCTTGGACCGCGGAGGTGAGTCGGTGCCGGCTGAGAGCAGCCAGTGTGGGAGGTTGAGGGCAGGGGGAGAGCGGAAAGGAAGTGTGGATCAGGTGGGGGAAGGAGAGGCCCATGGCGACCCAGCCCGGGGGGTGGGGTGGGACCGGCCTAGCTGACCTAGGCCAGATCTAAAACCCCTCCCTGGGCCACATCAGGATTTGCATCCTGGATTTGCATCAGGAGTTTCGCTGGTGCAAAACTGAGTAGCCCTATTAGCAGTGGCGTTATTCACCCAGTACGCTGGGTGGGACTTACCTTTGAGCGGCAGTCCGCCCGATGCGTCACGCCACGTTCCGCTGCTTTCCCGCCCGCCCTGTGTGATGCAATGGACAGACTGCCGCTCAAAGGTAAGTCCCGCCCAGCGTACCGGGTGAATAACGCCACTGCCTATTAGGCTGGTGCCATGCGACAAAGGGTCAGGGGGCTTAATTCTCTGGTGCTGCAGCCAGTCTCAACCCCATGCTGTATACAGGGCCGGCCAGTGTGGGTTAGGATCGGGCTGCCTGCCGCTTAAATGAGTGTCAGACTTAAACTTTTCTCCAGATGATACCCAATTATTTTCTATTGGTCCCCCCGCTTTTCATTTTAAAGCAAGGAAAGGTTGCTGGGATCCACTGGAGTGGTTTGCCTAACCTTCGGCCTTTTGAAACCCAAGGGCCACACTCTCATTTTTTCCTTCACACTGTGTTATTTTCCTGACTTACAGCAGCACAAATAACCTTCAAGGAAGCAGTTTCTTGGCAGTTCATACAGCATCAGTGTTTCCTCTTGTTGACGGCAGGCTGTGAGGAGATCCCGAACCACCTGCCATCGCTAACAGATTTCTCTTCAGCTTTGGTGGCAGAGATTTCACATGACTCTGGAAATACATGCATATTCTGCCCATATTCTGCAGTGTTTTCTGCATGATCACATCTCAGAGAGTACATTTATGTATTATGTATGACAAATATTTGTATCCATCCTTCTCATTTTTATAACATGCTAAAGGCAGCCCTAGCATGCTGGGAGAAATATCAAAAATCTCCGATATGCAGACGATACCACTCTAATGGCAGAAAGTGAGGAAGACCTAAAGAACCTTCTGATGAGGGTGAAAGAGGAAAGTGCCAAAATTGGCTTGAAGCTCAACATTAAAAAAACTAAGATCATGGCAACCACTCCCATCACTTCCTGGCAAATAGAAGGGGAAGAAATGGAAGCAGTGACAGACTTTATTTTCCTGGGCTCCAAGATCACCGCAGATGGTGACTGCAGCCATGAAATTAAAAGACGTTTACTTCTTGGGAGGAAAGCTATGGCGAACCTAGACAACTTAATCAAAAGCCGAGACATCTCCCTGCCAACAAAGGTTCGCATAGTCAAAGCGATGGTTTTCCCAGTAGCAATGTATGGCTGTGAGAGCTGGACCATAAGAAAGGCAGAGTGCCGAAGAATAGATGCTTTTGAATTATGGTGTTGGAGAAGACTCTTGAGAGTCCCCTGGACTGCAAGGAGATCCAATAGGTTAATCCTCCAGGAAGTCAAGCCCGATTGCTCCCTGGAAGGACAAATCCTGAAGCTGAAGCTCAAGTACTTTGGCCACCTCATGAGAAGAGAGGACTCTTGAGAAAAGACCCTCATGCTGGGAAAGATGAAAGACAAAAGGAGAAGGGGGCGGCAGAGGATGAGATGGTTAGAGAGTGTCACCGAAGCCATGAACATGAAATTGGGCGAACTCCGGAAGCTAGTGGAGGACAGGGAGGCCTGGCGTGCTGTGGTCCATGGGGTCGCGAAGAGTCGGACACAACTTAGCGACTGAACAACAACAAAAGGCAGCCCACAACATGAGGAGTCTCAAGCCCAAGAATTTCAATCCACGCCGATAGGTTTGTATTGAAATGTATCTCCCTTTCAATAGGACTAGCCTCTGAAGGTGCCCCTTCCTAAAGCTCACCTTTGTGCCCCCCTTCCACACTTCTGATCTAAAGCTGAAGATCCAAACTGACATAGCAGAGAGCAGGAGCTGGATTTCCGGGACGTGAACTTGTAAGCTCGGATCTAAGGCTGGAACCTTAGTGACTGAGAGTGCAAACCAAACCAACTTCCCAGCACTGGGGTCAGGGCACTGCAGCTCCGAGGTGAGGGAACAGACAGTCCCTTGCCTTGAGGGGGCCTCCGTGACAACTACTCCACTGCAGGATGCAGCACAAGCCCCATTGGCACCACTGCGTCAGTGCTGGAAATTTGGTTAGGATTGCTCCCTGACAGCCCAATCCTATCAATGCCTCCCTCCCCAAGCAGGTGCACCATCAGAGTGCATGCTGCATTCTGGGAGGAGCTCTTGGCAGTGACAGAGGGACTCAAAGGTGACGTTCTGTCTCAATGCTCCTTTGCTTTGAAAAAATTAAGCTTGCACACTTTAAAGGCGCCTGTAAAAGCAAGGAACAACTTTGCTGTGGTATGCCTTGAAACAGTGAGCTCAGGGGGTTCCCAGGATGCACAGAATCCACAGATTTGTGATCTGCAGACATGGGGGGAATCACCTTAACAGACACCCTTCACATTATTATTATTATTATTATTATTATTATTATTATTATTTAATTTATACCCCGCCTTTCTGCCCGAAGGCACCCAAGGCGGCTTACAACACTTAAAAATACAATAAAAACACAATTTAACAGGTAAAAACAATAGTTAAAAACTGTAATTAAAATAATAATAAATTAATTAATTAATAATTAATAAAAGAATTAAAATAAAATAAAACATCTTCCACTAACTGTGCAGAGCCCAGGGGTGAACGCAGCTGTAGTGGTTCCAGACTCTCTTCACATGTTCAATTCATGCTTTATGAAGGTGTGAACAGAGCTAAAGTATTGCATAAACGAGTGAAAAGAAGAGGCACATGCTGTGCGAACCGGCCCTAAGACTCAATCTTGCCGAAACGGCATCCTGCCCCACAGGATTTCAGCTAGACTCGTATCCTTTGTAATGAGGTTCGGTCTGCAGTGAAATTCACACTTTTCAGGCTTTGTGCGGACAATTTGGACTACAGGTATTTAGCATACCCAGGCCAACCCTTAGGAGAACTTTAATCCAATCTGCCAAGATGGCAGCTCCCAGCTCTCTGCTACCCACCTGACATCATGTCGCGACCCACTAAGTGGGTCCCAACCCACAGTTTGAATAACATTGCTCCATGGGGTTTGAACCCCTGCCATGAAGGGGCTTGTCTGTCTGCTTCAGACGGCGGTCCTTTCCCAAGGGAACTGTCTTTCGACCTTTGCTCTGCTCGGGTGGAATTCCTTACATGCACATGTTTGGCATATGGTCCTTGTTGTGCTGCCATTGGTGCGCGGTGGGCATAATCAGTAGTGCTAGCCAGTCGGTACGCTGGGCAGGACTTAGGTTTGATTGGCAGTCCGCCCGTTGCGTCATGCCGTGTTCTGACGCTTTCCTGCCCGCCCTGCGGGTGGGAAAGCAGCAGAACGCGGCGTGACGCAACGGGCGGACTGCCGATCAAACCTAAGTCCCGCCCAGCGTACCGGCTGGATAGCACTACTGGGCATAATGTTGCCAAGATGGGCTTAAGGATATGATGGACGTTGGGCTGACATCTGTGGGCCATCAGTGCAGCGCCCGAATGGGATTGGCCCTTTGGCTATTAAATTGCTCTTAGCTCGCTCTCAATAACGAACTGCCAAATTAGAGACAAAGAAGAAAGGGACCTTTATCTTTGTCACACCACATTACAACTGTGGCCACTCAGAATAAAAGCAATTAACTATTCTCCATTTAATATCTCACCGTGTCACTCAGGAAAGCCACTTTCTCCCTTTTGCTACTTTCTGGTGTTTCTCTTATTGCCAATTACTGGAACTGCTGCAGTTAACTCGGATTACGACAAAACCTCGCGCAGTAGAACTACACAGCATTTAAATGCTATTAAGATCCAGCGACTTGACAAGCTCATGGATCTTGGTACCGCGCATTAAAAGGTCTTCGTATGTCCAGACAGTTTAAAAGGATTCTTTTCTGAAATTAACGGCCAGGTCTCTGCGGCAGACAATGCATTTGGGTTTGCTTCTGAAAACCTCACTTTTCCAATAGCTCCTCGATCACCTGAAAACCGGAAGCTGAGTCGGCTTCACTTGACTTTGTGTACCAGGAGGGAGTGTAGGAGGGCGTTTCTAGGTGGGGGTGCACGGGCGGGGGGGGTGCGCTTGCCCCGGGAGGGGGATGGAGTCACTCCCGTCCCCAGGCCATGCGGCCCCAATCCACCCACGCGGCGTCTTCGCCTCTGTGTCTGCTAAATAGGAGGCACAGATCCAAGGAGCCCATTGGGGTGGCTGGTGCCTACCCTGGGGTAAGGGCGCAAATGCGCCCTTGCCCTGTGGAAGCTCCAGACTGCTCCAAAGCTTCACTGGGTAAAGCGCATATCTGCCAGCCTGCCTGTTCCAGTGCAGCTGAGGATTGTGCCCTCAGGGGTAGCAGAACTGTGTCTCTACTGTACTACACAGAAAAAAAGGAAGAAAATTCTGTACCATAAGAACTTAAGAAGAGCCCTGCTGGATCCGGCCAAAGGCCCATCTAGTCCAGCTTCCTGTATCTCACAGCGGCCCACCAGGTGCCCCAGGGAGGCACGAGACCACAAGAGGCTTGCATCCTGTTGCCACTCCCTTGCACCCAGTACTCTGAAGTGGCCTACTACTAATGTAAGGAGGTTACAACCCATCACTGCCTATAGCCCACGATGGACTTTTCTTCCAGAAATCCATCCAATCCCCTCTTAAAGGCATCTAGACCAGATGCTATCACCACCTCCTGTGGCAAAGAGATCCACAGATTAACTACCCGCTGGGTAAAAAAGTACTCCCTTTGATCTGTTTTAACTCTCCCAACCCTCAGTTTTAGCGGATGCCCCCTGGTTCTGGTGTTTTGAGAGAGGGAAAAGAACATCCCTTTATCGACTCTATCCCTTCCGTGCATTATTTTGTATGTCTCAATCATGTCTCCCCTCAGGCGCCTTTTTTCTAGGCTGAAGAGCCCCAAACACTGCAGTCTTTCTTCATAAGGGAGGTGCCCCAGCCCCGTAATCATTTTCGTCGCTCTCTTCTGCACCTTTTCCAGCTCCACTATGTCCTTTTTGAGGTGCGGCGACCAGAACTGGACACAATATTCCAGGTGCGGCCTTACCATCGATTTGTACAATGGCATGATAATATTGGCTGTTTTATTCTCAACCCCTTTTTTAATTAAAACACCAATTAAAACAAGTTTGCATCAGGTAAGTAACAAATCCTGCAGCCAGCACATATTATGCAAATCAAGTAAAAGTGCATAACTGCTCATTTTGCGTTGTTTATGTTGCCAGTTATGGAGAGGGATAAGGAACAATGCAAGAGACTTACTTTACCCCTGGTCATTGGCCACTGTGAGAGGGGCTGTGGCACAATCCTACAGCACATCAGCCCTGGAATCAGCTGCTGAGACCCTGATTTCTGGCCCACCTTTGGGCAAAATACGGAGGAGGGTACCAGGGACAGGACACCATCAGAGGTGTTGCCAAAACTGAGGAACTCCCTCCCACAAGAAATCACATTGTCTCACTCTCAGACGGATGATGAAGACCTTTTAATTTGTAAAATCTTTTAGTTCATTCAGTAAAACAGAACTAAAACAGTAAAAGAGGCAGAGGGACTCTGATGTTTTGCCTTGTATTGCCATAGTTCCAACCTGGGTCGTGTGGTTCCTGCATGGTAGTTAAATTAGGGGAAAAAATCTTTAAATGAAAGCTAATAGCTTTTTTCCTAATATAAAAGGGATGTGAGGGTATGCAATCTGGATCGGATCCACGGTGGAGTAAAGTCCTGCATTCCCCTTAACTCCTGTTGCACGATTGTCAACAAGCATGGCCAACTTCAACGATCCATTCACCTCTCTGTTTAAAATTAGTTCTCCGATTGTGCAGACAATGGTCCCCCAAAGACACTCTTCCAGGGCCAATTCTTGCGTTAGAATTCCTTAAACGTGGGGGAATTGAATGTAATAATACTAAATGTTAATACTTCAGTCTTAAGTTTAGTACTGAGGACAGAAGGATTGTGATTAATGTGCTGTTTCAGCTGGAAGAGACCCTGGCATTTTGTTTCTGCTGAAATTTATAGGGTGATTGAGGAAGGAGGCATTGTAATTAAAGTAAAGATGAGAAATCTTCCTAGCGAAGATGAGCCTGTACAATGTTGTTGTGTACAGCTCTTGTCTTCCCAAGCGTGGTTTATGCCCACCGCATCTGCAGATGGCAGCATAACTCACTTGGGGAAATGTGGATTTCTTAACACGTACACAAAAGCAGGTAGCAAAACAGCCACTGGCAACCTGTGGGTTGTGCTGGCACGTTTCGGCAAGTGGCTGTGCCAGTGTGCCAGGCAGCCCCTGCTGGAGCCCCGGTGGTGCTGGCATGTTGGTGCAGGAGTGGGGCTGGGTGGAGAAGGGGAGGAACGGCAAGGCAGTGGGTCAGGGCCAGGAAGGGGGCAGCAGGGTCCACCCATCTCCCTCCCCCAACCTCAGTCCACCTAATTGGGCTCACTTGGACTTGTGCCTTCCAAGCAGCTGGCACAGGTCCAAGGAGACTTATCGGGGCAGTGGAGCAGTGGTGTAATCTAAATGATTTAAGAACAGGTACTCTCTTTTGATTGGCACGTGTCGGGACCCGCCCACCGGAAGTGACGTCATAAGCCGGAAGTGATGTCGTGGCAGGAAGGGACATGAAAAAAGCCCTTTTTGAGGCCTCAGATGATTTTAAACTGACCCAACAGTTGCAACAGTATTCCACAGCACCCCCAGAACATGTGAAGGAGGCCTGGCATCATGTTAAAGTGACCCAACAGTTCCAAAACCCCAGAGCAGCTCATTTTTCAGTGGCAAGGCAAGGCAAGGCAAGGCTCCGCTCGCTGTCTTCCTGGCTCTGAGAATGTGCAGGCAACTCAAACGTGCAGGAAATTCAAACGTTGCAGAGGGCGGAGTCGACGAGTGGGCGGGCGAATGGGCGGGGCCAGCCATAATCCTAGGAACCGGTACTCGCGTACCCCCGCGTACCCCCTGCATGACATCACTGCTTCCAAGTAGCTGGCACAGGTCCAAGGAGACTTATCGGGGCAGTGGAGGCTTTGCCCCACGGCAAGGAAACAAATGTTCCCTTAACTCGGGAAGGCCCCCAGGACCTGAAACTCCTCGGCATGATGCGGCCCCCAACCCTTTGGCCCGGCTGTGTTGGTGTCGGGGGACTTAGGCAGGAATGGAGACTACGGGACTCTACAGAGGCATCACTAGAGTTTGTGTCACCCATTGAGAGAACTTGCGGCGTTACCCCCGTGACTGGTACCAGATCGTACAAAATAAGTAAATATACAGTATGCACAGCCTAAATGCAGCGGCTTCACTAGGAGATGCTTCATGACGGTTCTACTACTGACTAAAAAGATCCACATTCAAGTGTTGCAAGAAGGACACAGTGTTATTGTCAACAACCACATGCCCATCTTCACCCCAGTACTGATAACGAGATGTGTGGCTGCTTGGAAGGTGGTCTGTTCCTTCCTCTGTTCATTAAGTCTACCCTTTTTAAGGTGATTATAATATCACCATGGCTCCTCTCGTCACCTTCTGCCATATTTATTATTTATTTAAAACATTTCTACTGCACCTTTTGCAAAAGCTCAAGGCATCTATCTTATATCTATCCAGCCATCCAGCCCATCTCATCTCATCTCTCCCGAGTAAGAACTTTGCTTTATCACCTGTGCCCACAGGCACTGATCGAACGGTGAGATAAAACAGCCCACTGCACGTTTTACCTACAACGTATGTTGGAACAAGTCCCAAATTCCTTAGCACTGAAAGAGCTGCCCTTCCGACAGGGGGACACTGGGTAAAGGAATGGCTAAAGCTTTGCTCACGCCAAAGGAAGAAAATGCAATGAGCTGTCGGTTTGTCATGTAACGTAGTCACTTACCGGGACAATGTCGTATGCAAAAAGTGCATATTGTTTGTCTGGTGAAACTTCATAGCGCACAGCCTTGATGGACACCTAAAAGTCAAAGAAAACCCAACACTCAAAGCGAGTACATTCAAATATGCAAGCATGATTTTCATGATTTATATCTTGATTATATCTTATGATCCACGGGGCTTGTTGTTTTTTAAATTTTTAAATTGTATTGTTTTAATATTGTTTTTAAATTGTTTTTTAATGTTAAATTCTGTATTTTATTGTGTCTTTTGTTGTAATGCCGCCTTGGGTGCCTTCAGACAGAAAGGCAGGATATAAATCCAATTAATAATAATAATAATAATAATAATAATAGTAGTAGTAGTAGTAGTAGTAGTAGTAGTAGTAGTAGGAAAACTGACACAATAGCAACCTTGTGTCCCATTTGCCATGCTTTTTAAAAACACAATATTGCCCTAAAACGGAGAAGTTTGCACTTTATAAAGAAAATTGAAGAGATACTCGTTTAACACCCCAGAGATGCTGTACATAATGCAAGTTCCGGCACTGCAAATGGCAGCAGAACGCAAGGCAACTGAGATCCATTTTGCACTTCCAGCGCAAGCGGAACATGG
Source organism: Lerista edwardsae (assembly GCA_029204185.1). NCBI lineage: Eukaryota > Metazoa > Chordata > Lepidosauria > Squamata > Scincidae > Lerista > Lerista edwardsae. The sequence goes on along the minus strand of JAJKFI010000057.1, from coordinate 3,713,821 downwards.
CACTAGGCTGGCCCAGCAGGAGTGTCACAAGCGCACTGCAAAGCGCGTTTGCACCACTCTGGGGGGTGGCCAGGCCAGCCTGGCACACACAAGTGGGAAGGAATGACAGAGGGTAGCCCATGGGTTGGCTAGCCTGGGGAGTGGGGGGGTCAGGATCCAGCACTTGGGCCAGATCCTAACTGCCGTTCCCAGCCAGGTCAGTCCTGATCTGGGCTGCTCAGATCTGTGCCAGCGATTTTGCTGGTGCAGATCTGAGTCGCCCCATAGGGGTTGTCAGGGCTTACCTCGGGGTAACGGGAAAATATCCCCTTAGCTCTGCAGCTGCTTCCTAACCTGTGCTGGATGTCTCTTTACAACTATCCTACAGTAGCATTACTATACGGGAACAGTGTAAGAAAGTACAGATGTGCATTATAGTTACTTTACCATGCAGTGCAATATAATTGCAATATTACTGCAAACAATACTAAAACCATAATATTTGCAATATGGAAGGGGAGGGTGTGGCAAGTCCTGAAGCGAGGCCAAGCCAACCTGAGATCCTTTCCACAGTGTAAGAGGCACCCCCACCACCGACAGGATCCTAGGCAGAAGGAACCGAGCCCTCCAAGCCCAACTGCCTCCTTCCCTGGAGCTCCAGGCTCACCCCAGCAATTGGTGGCTGAGGAGGCAAAGCCCTGCCAGGGTCCTCTAGCAGTAGGAGAACATCTGCATTTTGGGGAGTTTGGGAGCAGTACTGGGCTGCCCAGTATTTTTCTCCTCCTCTTTAATTTAAGCTCAAGGCATCCACTCGCAAGAGGAAGTGCTACTCGGTGCTTGCTACTACCCAGGTATCTGTCCAGCAGGCTTTAGCATCTGAACTCTGGACCTGTTACAAGACCCACGGTTTGCTTTCCTCGATTATCCACTGCTGCCTAGACCAGGACATTAAAACAAATATTAGTTTCTACAAGGTATACAAAGGGGTCAGTTTCTCCCTTATTAGCCTGAGTACCAGACCCCTTGGAAATAAATTATTCTGCCCACTGAAGAAGGTACTTACAATTATTTTGTTCTCTATTAACACAACTGAGTGGTTGGTTTCAACGTTCTGCAATATCACAGAGCCATTTCGGTTTCTGTAAATGAACTCCGTATCTAAAAGAGGGAAGAGAACAATTCGACACAACATTGTAAATTCAGTATCAAGAAAAAAAAATATAGCAAATTTGAAAGGATTTGCTCATCATGGCCAATTTTTGTTCTGTAGTACAGGTAGTTTTCAAACAGTGTTCTGAGGAATTCAGGGATTCCTTAGAAGTTTGAGGAGTCCTCCCGCGAGAAGAACAGTAAAGGTAGAGAAGTTTCCTTGAATGAGCAACTCGTTTATCCTTGCCAGTCTTCCTGTGTACTACTTTTACTTTTAATTGACAAGAGGCTATACAAAAATACTAAAATATGCGGTCAATATTTTTGGATCTATTTGAACCTTAATTTTGTAAACTCTGGTTCCAAGGTCAAACAGATTGTCCCTCTAACCTCCCCCCGCATTGTGAGTGAGAGCGCAATCCTAACCTGGAGCTAGGCTGGCACAGTTAGGCCAGCAAAGTTTGGCCGGCACAAGGGACACCGTATTTTCTACATCTTCATTAGTTACACCCCTGGACAGAGCCTCTGTTGGATTTGCTGCAATGAGTGAAGCTTCCAGCGAAAGGGAATTTGACCAGTGTTTCTCAAACTGCGGGTTGGGACCTACCAGTGGGTCATGAGCCAATTTCAGGTGGGTCATAAAGCATCTAGTGAGAAAATGTGAGAAGATGGGATGCTGGAAAGGGTGAGGGCTGTGTGGTTGTTTTGCTTGTGTCAAAGTTGTAAATAGGCTTTTTTTCCTTCCTGATTTACTTTGCAATTGGAAAATGGCTGAGAAATAACCCAACTTATTGCTGCACTCTCAGGAAAGCAGCAGGCTCTGGCGTCACAATGACGGCACTTCGGGCCACGACATCACTTCTGGTGGGTCCTGGACAGATGGTCATTCTAAAAAGTGGGTCCTGATGCTAAAAAGTTTGAGAACCACTGAATTAGACAGTTTCATGGAGGATGAAGTCATTACTGGCTACTAATCAAAATGGTTATAGGCTCTCCCATAGGATCAGAAGCAGGGGGTCTCTGAAAACGAGCTACAGGGGAGCAAAGGCAGCAGAGCGAGGTGCCTTCATCTCCTGTTTGTGGGTCACAAAGGAACAGTGCAGGACTGGATGAGCTGTGGGGCTCTAGCAGGGCTCTTCTTATGCCCTGCCAAGGCAACCAAATCCATACTCCTCACATGAGCAAACAAATCCCTGCCGTGACAGATCCAGGCACGCATACAGTAAAAGAAATGTTAAACAATTGGGAGAAGGCCAATAAAACCATCTATCATACTGTCCTAATTCAAGACCTGCGAAGCGGAACTAGACCACAGGCCTAATTGCATCACGAATCCACACATTAGAACGGGAGCTAAAAAGCATGAAAAGGGTAGCTTCTAAATTAAATGAGGTCAAGATGCAAGGACAAATTAGGATACTCTTGTATTAATGTGTTCATTTGATAAACAACCCACGTAATAAAAACACAACCAGAGTCAGTGTTGTCATGCAGCTGGAACGCTGGGCGGGAGGAACGGGCGAGCGGCAGCTCGCCCGTTGCATTCCGGTCCGTTTCGCCATCTTCCCCGCCCCCGCGGGGGCAGGGAAGACGGCAAAACGGACCGGAACGCAATGGGCAGGCTGCCGCTCACCCATTCCTCCCGCCCAGCGTTCCGGCTGCATGACAACGCTGACCAGAGTCAATGTATTTTTCAAAGCCGAAATCATATCCAAGAAACTTCATCTTATCCTCGTATACACGAGTTTTTCTAAAACACTAGGTGGGTCACAAGCCAATTTCAGGTGGGTCGTATAGCACCCAGTGCAGCCATAATTGAAAATATGGGAAAATGGGACACTGGAAAGGGGGAGAGCTGTGTGGTTGTTTTGCTTGTGTCGAGGTTATAAATTGGCTTTTTTTCCCTTTCTGATTCACTTTGCTGTTGGAAAATGACTGAGAAATAACTCAACATTGCTGCATTCTCAGGAATGCAGCAGCCTCTGAAGTCACAAAGACAGCACTTACGGCCACTAAACCACTTCTGGTGGGTCCTGGACAGATTGTCATTCTGAAAAGTGGGTCCTGGCGCTAAAAAGCTTGAGAACCACTGGTATGCTTGATGCATCCCGAAGAGGAAGAGGCATTTTCCTAGACTGGGTCAGCATTCATCTCACACTGAGGGCACAATCCTAACCTGGAGTTAGGCCGGCACAGTTAGCCCAGCAAAATTTGGCTGGCACAAGGGATTTGGCTGGTAAAGTATGTTTGGACCACTCTTGGAGTCAGAGAGGCCGGCACAAGGATGTGCGCCATCCTCCCTGACTCTGAGAGTGGTCCAAACACGCTTTACTGTGGCCCTTGTGCCGGACAAACTTTGCTGGCCTAACTCCAGGTTAGGATTGCACTCTTAAAAACCTTACTTGGGTCCTTAGTGACAAGATGTGGTGAGGAGGGGCGGTTACAGGTACGTTCCTGCACTCCCAAGAGGTACAGTACTACAATATCCCTGCCGAAATGACATGAATTTGGTCAAGTCACACGCAGCCCCCAACAGCCCCCAGGCATGCCAAGTGCCTCTTCTCCTACCTCCCAAATCAGACCCACACAGGAAACCAAGCAGCACAATCATCACCATGGCATGGAGAAAATGAGTCAAGGCACATTATGCTGCGAATAATTAGATAATCTCCAAAGGATCTCTTTGCCTTTTGCAAATTCAGACCATACAACTCACACCCTATTAGCAAGAAGAAGAAGAAGAAGAAGAAGAAGAAGAAGAAGAAGAAGAAGAA
>JAJKFI010000057.1:3680014-3692785 GCA_029204185.1 Lerista edwardsae | reverse complement strand
CTCTCTCTCTCTCTCTCTCTCTCTCTCTCTCTCTCTCTCTCTCTCTCACTCACTCACTCACACACACACACACACACACACACAGTTCAGGAAAAAAATGAGACTTGGAAAAAGAAAAGGAAAATGTGATTCACTTTGTTGAACTTGAGGGTGGGGTTTGTGTCCTGGCTGAGACGGTCCCCAGCGTGTGGGCTGCATCTTTCATGTGTCAACATCAAGCATTATTTCCTCGTCTACTGTCATCCTTTATGAAAATCAATCAATCAATCACTAGTATTTATATACCGCCTCTGAAAAGAAACTGCCTCTGAAATGCGGAGCCAAAGCAATGATTCCATCTGCCTGACACAGAAAAAAAAGACAGCATCCTTGCACTGAGAGGCTGCAAACACGCCCCACCCTGAGGAGAACATTCTCAAGGACCTTCCGTCTCATACAAAGGTGGCAAATAACAGCTTGCACCACACAGCTTGACGATGACGGGTTGAAGGTGACCATAAGAGGTGGGAGGTGGGTGGGTGGCACATCTCCAAATGTCAAGCATCCCAACCTCCTGCTTTGGGATAAACACACCCTGCATTAACAGCTCCTATAGATGTCTGCACTTGCCAGTTTTCTAAATTGTTTTCTTGACAGAAAACACCACAGCTTAGTTGCCACAACACAAAGGACATGAACATTTCGGTGCCAAAAGATGAAAGAGAAAAGAGTGCCTTTTTTTTTCTTTTTTGTATTCCATTGCTTTAAAGTTGGAGCCATTCCGTTTGATCTCACACGAGAATACAGTAATGAAAAGAATCAACCTTGCGCCATTAAGCTCTAAAGAAACATGCATTTCACCGCACACGTGGCCTGCTGTTGCTCAAATGAAGCAAAGCTTCTCACCGAGAGCTTAGTAAGGATAACCCCATGTAGGTGAAATTCGTATTAAAAAAACCATTTAACAACAAGTTTGCCCAGATAGTCTAAGGAATGATCTGGAACTTCAAACTGGTTTGTGCTCAACAGCTGCCACAGACCAGACAATGTCTACAGTATGCAACATGCACATCGCTGCTTTCCATCTGAAGCATCACAATTCTCTATGTAGAAACAATTCACAGGTGTGATATACAAGCTCTGCTGGATCAGGCTAAAGGCCCATCTAGTCCTGCTTAACAGGAAGTCATCTCTGGAGTGGTTTTCAGCATCAAATTCAGAGCCTTGTGCTTTTCAGCCTGGACCCCCTGCTAGGAGTCACCCTCCACCTCTTTTCAGGTTGTCAGATCACGTCTTCCCCTGCTAATGACTCCGCAGCCAGTTATTGTGCTGTGGCCTCTCTCCCCCCTCATCAGTCACGGCAGTCACCTGACCTTCAAAGCTGACCTTAACTCCGCCATCGCTGCCCTTTGACTGGACTCGGCTCAGTCCACAGTGAGTTATGCTGCAGCTATATTTAAACACCAAGTCCAACGTGGTTCATGAAAACACTTGAAAGCATAAGAGCGCAATCCTAACCTGGAGTTAGGCTGGCACAAGTTAGGCCAGCAAAGTTTGGCTGGCACAAGGGACACCGTAAAGTATGTTTGGACCACTCTCGGAGTCAGAGAGGCCTACATACAGTTGTGTGCCATCCTCCCTGACTCTGAGAGTGGTCTAAACGGGCTTTACAGTGGCCCTTGTGCCAGCCAAACTTGGCTGGCCTAACTGTGCCGGACTAACTCCAAGTTAGGACTGCACCCTCAGGAACGTAAGACTTAATTCAGGTGCTGCTGTGACTGTTTCAGCAGCTCAAAATAATTTAAAAAAAAGTTCACACATGGGGATAATCTCACCTTGCCACAGCTAACACTTGAAAGCTACAATCAAATGAAGACACCCCAGTCATGCCTTCCTTCCCATTGGCAGCTCTGCTTCACGGGGTGTAGAAGTGGATGGGAGGAGACAAGTTGGACTTGTCGATGGGTCGGTACTTTCCAGATCTATGATTCTGTGAATGCGTCAACTGAGAGCAGGTCCATCGCATGAATGTCACAGAGGCGATTCTTCCCCATGGGAAGTGTGTACAGATATCAAGTGTACAGATAAATGTGCCAGTTGCAGAGTTGATAGTTACTCAGCTTTCTCCAAGTACTGTTTGAAGCATTACAGACACTTGCAAAATCAGTTTAAACATTGTTTTCTGTATACAGCCAAAAGCAGTTCTGCCTCAAACTCTCTTAAGGGATGCAGGAGATCAAATTTTGGCCCAGATCTCATGTCCATCATCCTAGAATGCAATCCGGTGAAAACAAAATCTCTAGGTGGCACTTCAATTCTGGCTAGGTTTTGAATCCAGAAAGTATTGGTGCTTTTTGAAAAAAGGCTCTCAACTATTATGCAGAGCAGGGCGTGAATAATTCATTCTCTTCCCACACGTCTGTGCATCATTTGCGAAGCCCGAGTGACTTTAACAGTGGAGGGCAATAAATTCACAAATCGCAAATCTGCCAATCTGAGGCCACCTACATACAGCCATGCAAAATAAATCACCTTATTTGCTGCTAAACAGCAAGTGAATTCTGCCTCCTGTGCTCTGGCTTTGTAAAATAAACCTACTCGCTGGCCTGAGTGGTCCTGATAACTGAGACTCAAAACTTGCCCTTATCTATCCGGACGCATCGAGGTTAGTTTATTGGTCAGGCTAAAATATGTCAGAACCTCAGAAACTGGTAGACAGTCTGAGAGCACAATCCTAAACTGGAGTTAGGCCGGCACAGTTAGGCCAGCAAACTTTGGCCGGCACAAGGGATGCTGCAAAGTATGTTTGGACCACTCTCAGAGTTAGGGAGGATGGTGTTTGTCTGTGTGCTGGCCTCTCTGACTCCGAGAGTGGTCCAAATGTGCTTTACGGTGTCCCTTGTGCTGGCCAAATTTAGCTGGCCTAACTGTGCCAGCCTAACTCCAGTTTAGGATTGCGCTCTGAATGAATGACACCTGCTCTGACTGGCAATAGTTAAACTATATTCATGTAGCTGAAAGGCAAGTACAGCACTTTACAAAAAAATAATAATTCTAATTATGTAGTTAAATTACAGTTGTGACAGCTAACTCCTATTGTTTAATTACTCACAGGTTTGTTCTCAATGCTTACATGTTTTTTTTAAAAAAGGTTAAACAGAACAATTTGCATGAGTTTTATAAAATATATGTCAAAAGTTTCATATTATTTTCTTACATTACCAAGCAAAAATTTTACATGGCCTCCAGCATTCTGTTCTGCTAAGCTGGCAAACTTAACTCATATTTCAGAAACTGAAATAACGGTCATGGCCTGACCCCCTCCCTCAAATTTGCTATATTCCCTCCCCTCTAAGGATTCCCAAACTTCGATGGAGTTGCAAGAACAAAATTTGAGCATGCTATTCCTCAAAAGGAAAAAATATGGACAAGAACCAGAAAATATTGATTAGTGCTGGTAAATAGGAGCAGCTGAAGTGAATGAGTTACACTGGAAGAGGTTTCTTAAGAGCTCTTCCAAGAAGAATAGAAGAATATTCCAGAATGTTAGAAGCCTGAAGATTAGAAAGCCAAGCAGTGCATCAGTTCTGTTGTGTCCTCGGAGAATGGTATGCCATATTGTATTCCCAGCTGATCCATTCTATTGCTGGTGACCTTATAGATTGATCACTCTGTTTTGCTGTTTACCCAGCTGTAAAATGAGTGCAATGATAATGTTTGCCTGCCCCAGAGAGGTGATGCAAAAGCTAATTAAGGCGTTAAACTCCTCTGATGTCCTCTGATGAAGAGGATGGCATTACAAGATACCGTATATATTTTGTTTTTCAGCAAGTTGTCTAGGCCCGCAACACAGACTCATAAATCAGAAAATAGGCTCTGCTGTGCCGCAGAGACCTTTTGAGCTTTTATGCCAAAAGTAACTGAAATCAGAATTTGACACGTCATAATATAAGGCAGCCGCGAAAGTCCAAGCCATTCAGTTCAAAAAGCCATTTGACATTTATATAATGGCTTTTCCAGTGACAGTTTGCAATAGATCTTTTTCAGTGCCTGATCAACCTTCAGGTTTTTCAGCATGAAACTTAATCTCGGTCAGTGACTCCCTTTCTGCGAACCTCACTGGACACATAATTTTTTTTTTCTTCCCCAAAGGACCAAAGAACATTTCATGCAGAGAGGGGGAGGGGAGGAGCTTTCTGTAAGTGTCCACAGATGTTTCTTAATGAAACCATCCACTTGAAGCTGGAATCAAGGATAGATACAGGGCCGGTGGAAGGAGGGACTGATCCCTGCCTGCCATTTTTTGTCCTCAATTACTTCCCCCTCCCCTCCCTCTGCATTTTCCCCCAAAGGAGAAACCACAAGTACGTCCCTCTATTTTTGTCTTCATAGCAGAAGCAGAAATATGGACTTAGGCAGTGATTTGGGAGGAATCCTGCGGGTGGCAGACGACAATATGGGTGCAAATGCTTTTCATTTTAAAAGGTTGAGAAGAAGTTACAAGGAGCATGGCCTCGAGCGGTGAGGAAGAACCTTTTTGGTTTGCTGCGTCAGAAATGCCTGACTTGACTCTGGTGTCACCCTCTACCCCCAACCAAAGAGAAACAATTATTTATATATTAATGTATAAAAAAATACAGTCCAATCATGCGTGGAGGCTATGCGTTGTATAAAGAAACATCAAATCATTACAAAAACAAAACTCTGGTGTTCTTGGGTGTTGGCAAATGCTGGCGCGCCACCCAGAACATAAGAACATAAGAAGAGCCCTGCTGGATCAGGCCAAAGGCCCATCTAGTCCAGCTTCCTGTATCTCACAGCGGCCCACCAGGTGCCCCAGGGAGGCATGAGACAACAAGATGCTTGCATCCTGTTGCCACTCCCTTGCACCCGGTACCAGTAGCCCATCACCTTTGTAAGGAGGTTGCACAATCCATCATTGCCTACAGCCCACGATGGACCTTTCCTCCAGAAATCCGTCCAATCCCCTCTTAAAGGCATCAAGACCAGATGCCATCACCACCTCCTGTGGCAAAGAGTTCCACAGATTAACTAAGAACATCGTGGCATGTCACCTTTGACACGTGTGTCACAGATTCGCCATCACTGGCCTCGAGCAACCATCTCAGGAACGGAGGGAACAGGACATTGGTGGGGGTGTTTGGGGAAGGAGGCAGCCCATTTTCGCCTTCCCTCTCCTGGAAAAGCCCCACGCTGGCCGAACTCGACCTCTGCCCGTCTGTGGCTTCATTGGGCTGACCCCGGCTCAGCACCAGTTCAGGATGATGCTCTGATATACTTTCCTAGGACCAGAGAGAGGCTGTTGTGGGCTCAGACGCCTTCACACTACCCTGTCCCCGCAGTGAGTTTTGGCCTATCTCTGTGCAATAGAAGATCAGCTGGATTGTGACAGATTGTGTCATTTGATGACAGACATGCGCCATCCTCCCTGACTCTGACAGTGGTCCAAACATGCTTTACGGTGGCCCTGGTGACGACCAAATTTTGCTGGCCTCACTGTGCCGGCCTAACTCCAAGTTAGGATTGTGCTTACAATCTGGGACACAGTGCCTATACCTTTAACCATTGCACAGAAGAGGGAATTTTGGCAGATCCAGCTGTTAAAACCCTTCCATGATGAGCTGCCCAAATAGTATTTGCCTTTACAGCCAGATGCTTATTTCTATTGTCCATTCCTATCCCAGCACTCCTATCTCACCACTCGCATACCAGCAATTATATGCAAAATCTTGTGCAAAGGCCAAATAATAACCTCTTAATTTCATGTTTTTATACCACCCTTCCTCTGAGGAGCTCAGGGTGGTGTCCCGGTTCCTTCCCTCTTCTTGTCCTCTCAACAACTCAGGTCTAAGTCCAACTCCCAAACCATGACACCACCTTGGCTTTTTCTTGGCATCCCAACATAGTCTCGCCTCCCACATCATCAGCTTAGGCATCCACAAGACTATCACATTGCATTTTCAGAAATTTGCCTTTTTAAGATCATAGGATTTTTAATTTTTCAGCTTGGATGCATCATCTTGGGAAACCTTGCTCAGGTGAAAGAACAAGGTGGAAATACAGAGAGAGGGGAAAGTACCTGAAATTGGAATTGTCCATGAATTATGTGCATATACATTACATGAGTTTATGATTGCAACACTCACCACTTATCCATTTAGCCTCTGGGTCGTGAATTTTGAAATCTTCACTGAACAAATCTTCCACTGTAATCTTCTTCTTTTGAGACTGACTATTATCTTCAACTGCAAAACATTCAGAAGGCAACAGATGAATATAACCATTATGGAGAATTTGCCATGTATCTGCACATTCAGCAAATGGGGGTGGTTATCACTTCCCCCATTGAATGCACCAGAAAAGCACGGTGGATTTCTTTCGCGGACTAAATGCTGGCCCCGGTACCTGGCACCTCCGTCCCTGTTGTATCACTGCTGTGATCAAGTGCAAGTTGACACCATTCCCTCCCAATGGTGACAGGCCTCAGTGTATATGTGACAAAAGCAACTGACATGACACACTGATCCACCACTGCACAGAAATTTGCCAGAGAACTCGCGAAGCAACCATGGAAACAAGGCAGACACAGTGTTCCCTTCTGGCCCTGCAGCTAACCACTATTTAACATGATTGGCCCTTTATAAAACCACCACACTAATTCACGTGTAGGGATATCAGATACCAACAATATTTCAGGCCAGCACAAACCATGGTTGGTTCAGGTATGGGCTATTCCAGTTGTATTCAAACTTTTTAGACTGGGACCCACTTTTTAGAATGGCACTCATGTCGAGATCCACCGGAAGTGATGTCATTGTGGCAGGAAGTGACATAATCAAGCAGGAAGTGCCGTCATTGTAACTTAATAAAATGACACTCCTGAAATGCAAACTGGCATTCTTGGACTGCAGCAATTGTACAACCATTAAACATCCCCGAAAGAAAGCAAGATGAGGACAAAATATGATGTAAAAGCAATGAACTCAAAACAAAATAAAAAAAACCCTGACTTGAAAATTCCAACTGGTAACACTCACGAAAGGAATATAACAAGAGTAAGGTCTGCAGTTTCCAAGATGGCTGCTCCCAGCTTTCTGCGACCCACCTGACATCAGGTCGCAACCCACCAAGTGGGTCCCAACCCACAGTTTGAATAACTGGGCTATTCTATCTTGGGAAACTGCAGCCTTTGAGGTCTTTGAGGTGACCAGGGAGACGATAATGAACAGAAAGGGGCCAGAGGCTTCTTTGAAGTTGGGAAATCGCATACTGAGAAGGCTCCCGTTCACAGCAAACAGCAGGCACAAAGCTGATTGCATGTAAGGAGTGGGACGTGGTGGGTTATAAATATTAATAATCGGTATTATTAAGGGCAATTGTCTGCTTTTTAGTGCAGCAAGAAGCTCAGGTTTCATTTCAAGATAAGAGACCATCTCTCTTCTTCTCTCCACTCACATCTTTTTTGATTAAAAATGTATCAGCCACTGTAGTGACAATTATAGCTTTCGTGTGAACTTCATGCAAACTACGTATTTAGCCGTCTTGTATTTTTAATGCAAACTAGTTCTTAAAAAAGAACTGCGTGATGTATTAATCCTAATAAAAGAACACATGCATTAAGGAGAGGGCAGCAGAAGTGAAAAATCAATTAACACCCGGAAGATCCTGCCCTCATCACACGCCAGAAGGGCCAGACGGGGTCATTGCGAGATGGGGGGGGAAGCTGCTGCCGCACGGCCCCCACGCAGGGCTCCTGCGAAGCTGCTGTCCTGCTTGACCCGACTCCACACGGCAGGTTCCTTCACAGGCCCAGACGGTCTCCCTCCGACTGCCACGACGTATTTTTAGGCAACTGGCCAAGTATTTCACTGCAGATCTTAAAGCAAAAACGGACATGGGGCGCATGTCAACAGGGGCATAGCGCATCTTGCCTGCGCGGGGGGCAAGGCAAGCGTCGCACCCCCAGGGCCGTGACGTCATGATGCCCCGTGTAGGATTTCAACCTCACCTGGGCCGCGACAGCCAATGCACCCGGCACCCCCATTTGCTTCCCAATCCAGGAAGCGAATGCAGGCGCCTGGGACGTAGCTGCCTTGGCCCGGGGGGGGGCGTTCAAATTGCCCCAGCAGGAACAGCAGGAGCCCTCCTCCAAAACGCTATTTTCTAAAGAATGTTTTATATAGGAAAGACAGGATACAAACTGTTATAGTTGTAGTTGTAAATAAAATAATAATAATAATGATAATATTGCATAGTTAAAAATAATATAAACAAATAAAGTAAATGACCCTCCCCCAAATTCCCGCAGCAGACGTGTCGACCCTTTGCGGCATACCCATGTGTCACGGCACTCTAGTTGAAAGCCACTGCAATAAAGTGTGAGCAGGAGTCAGCTCTCATTTCCATGCATCAAGAGCTAATGTTAGAACGCTCATTCAGTTGTCCTCAAGTTGGCCACTGGCTTTTGGTTATAGTTAAGTAAATAGTTAATGGGGCTGACACCAACCTTAGCGATGCCACTGCAATTAGGCTGTGCTTGTGATATTGTAATATGTATTCGGTGCGGTCTGGCATGGGAGGAGGTCCGGCATGGGGGTGATGCAAGGGGCTCTCGCAGCAGGTGGCCCAAGCCCTAGTGATGCCTCTGCAGCCATGCAAAGGAATAGCTTATTGGCTTCGATCCCCCATGGAGTTCCCAGAACAGACCAGTGCAACAGACCTCCTTGAGTGCAGACCTGCCCTTACCCCGAGCACAATCGCTTGGACAAGGGCTTCATGGACACCAAGGGGACAACTCCCAAGTAGACACGGTTCGCGTCAGGTTACTTATTTCTCAGCCTCCGGGGTGGGCTGATGCTCTGCAGAACTAAGCATTTCCCCCATTGTTTAGTGCTAACTTGTTATGCAGGCTAAACACATTCCCGTTTAGAGAGGCCGTAAACTGAGCCCATTGAGCCAATTAATGGAGGAGAAAATGGCTTTTTACTTCACTGGTCCCAAGGCATTTAGCCACTTTAGATTCAGCCATGAAACATGCTTTATTTCATTAACAGGCACACGAGTTTCCACTTGTACTACACTCTAATAGTTCAGCCCCACAACTTCTAATGCCACTGAGAAATGCCTTGGAGAAAAAGGGACTGGCAATGCCACATCACAGATCAGGATGTTGGAGCAGACGGAGTCACTGCAGCAGAGCATGTGGTCAGGCATGCAACACCCTGGCCAGGAAGACTCCAGCTCCGATCTCTCCTCTCGCATGTCCTGCTGACAATACTGAAAGCTCCAATGTAGCCAAAGGACTCCCGGGGCCAATCCATTCAGGTTACGGCACACGCCTGTTTTCCTAAAATCACCTCGTATGGACAGGAAGTGCTTTTCGTAAAAATACGCCGCTCCAAGCAGTTACGTGGGATATTTTTGCCATCAGGCCCCCCAGGACTTTTGCACAGAATATTTTTTTTCATCTGCTTCAAGCTAATGTCCAGATATTCCACATCGTGCAGTGAATCTGTAGCCTGCAGCAGAACGAGGCAGGAATGCGCTGGAGCACTTGGGGAGCAGCCAAATGGACCTTACCAAGGTGAAGATGGGGGCTCACTTCTTTATGGTTTGTTCTTCTGAAGTGCTACCATGTTACCAGATACGTAAGTAAGAATGGCTCTATCTGTGGTTACTATGATACTGACTCATGCAGATTTAATTCTGTGAGCCACTCTGAAAATGGTTGGGGCATGTAGCAGGATATAAGCCAAAGTAACGTGCAAAGAAACATTTACTCAGAAATAAGATACATTGGATGTGGTGGCGCTGTGGGTTAAACCACTGCTGCTGAACTTGCTGATCGGAAGGTTGGCAGTTCGAGACCATGCGACCGAGTGAGCTCCCGTTGCTTGTCCCAGCTCCTGCCAACCTAGCAGTTCGAAAGCACGTAAAAATGCAAGTAGATAAATAGGGACCACTTCAGTGGGAAGGTAACGGTGTTCTGTGCGCCTCGGCGTAGAGTCATGACTCGGCGTAGAGTCATGACCACGGAAGCTTGTCCTCGGACAAACGCCAGCTCTACAGGCTTAGAAACGGAGATGAGCACCCTATAGTCGATCACGATTAGACTGTTCGGTCGTGGGGGAACCTTTACCTTTTTAAGATACATTGACTATTCTCTGATTCATTCCCAGGTCAGTGTACGCTGGACTGCAGCTTTGCTGAAACAACACTGATCTTGTAAATATTGTAAAAGTATCACAGGATATCCAAATGTATTGCTCTTGCCTAATTACATCATGCTGCTGTTTATTTTCTGAGCCTTTTCTCTAAAACTAACAGCCCAGCACTATCTTAACCCCCACACTGTCCTTTGTGACTCCGAGAGTGGTCCAAAAGTGCTTTGTGGTGCGTTTGCAACACTCCCAGACTGGCACAAGGGACTTGTGCTGTCCTAACTCCAAGTTTGGATTGTGCCCTTAGTGTCATAAATTTACCAAATACGACCATCAGGTGTGTTATGTTATAATGGGAATATATCAATTTTTCTCCAAATTTTTATCCCCCACCCCTTGGCTTCAGTATTCCTGGCATTGTGGCATCTCTAGGCGAGACAAGCTTCTGCAGCTGTGTATATGCCTGAGTGACCTGACAGCTGCCACCGATGGCTTGGCTCCAGAAAGCTGTGATTTGCAGTCTGCACCTTCCAGACAACAGGTGCCGCAGGACTGGGAAGGCAGTTTAAGTAGGGAAGGGAAATGGAGGTTTTAAACTGCTATGAGAATATAGCAGTACGATGTTCTTCTTAGGGGAAGTCAATTTCTAGGGGCAAGAGAGCTACAGCAAGCCCTATACAGTCAATCCTCATCCGCTAGTTTTAAGTTCCTGGAAATCCTCATGAATAGTGAATTCTCAGATAACAAACCATTGATCCTATGGAATCCATGGAGTTAGGTGCAAGGGGTACCCCATCTGCCATCAAAACAATCCAGCAGAGACCCTCAGGAAGCCAGCAGAGTGCAGCAGGAAGTAGCAAAAGATCTCTGGATGCTGCAGGGATCTTCAGAATGGCACCTGCAACCAGCAGGGTTGGCCCCTTAAACATGACCAGTGGATGCTTCTGCCAGCCATTTTAAAGGGCCAGTGTTGGTCGCAGGTGCCATTCGGAAGGTCCCTAGTCCCTGCAGCCTTTGGAACATGTCCCTGCATAGTGGATAACAAGGACAGAAGCGCAGATAATGAGGAAAGTAGCAATTCTGCCCCTCGCAAACAAACGAGGTCGCAGGTAGCAAGGTAGCATGTAAAGTGGGTTGACTGTACATAAATGGGAACTGTATACGGGCATTCAGAAAGCTAGATCTACTTTGAAATGTTATTTTAACCCATTGCTCTTCAATTGGTGAGTCAGGACAGAACTCCTCTACATATTTTCAGAAGTTGTTTAGAAGCAGGTATTTTGGTCGGCCATCTTTCTCACTCCTGAAACAGCAACCTTCTACTCAACTATTAAAACGACAGGCTTGCTGCTGCTTGCCTTTGTCACCTTAGAAAAGGAAGGACAAATCTGGTAGGCGTGGGAAATAATACAAGTGCGTACTATGCTGCCTTTTGAGATTAAGGTCTGAAAAGGATGGAGGTTTCTATTTTATGCTGAGCAGATCTTCTGGGGGAGAAAGGGTAGCAGAGAAATAAACTTCAGGGGAAAAAATTGCCTGTGTATGTTTTCGTATTAATTAAAAAAACCTCATGCGTGAATGTGTGCATGAGCATGAAAATATGAATAAACTCACTCCTCTTCATCTCATAAAAATATTCATAATGATTTTTTAATTAGCCTGAATGATTAAATATCAGTCTTTGTTTCAGAAAAAATAGTTTATATTCAATATCAACAGTCCGAATTGAGAGCAGCAACCTTGATATGCATCTCTGCAAAACTCTGAAGACAGGCTTGGAAGTCAGACTTGAAGCCAGTCCCAGAATAGCACCAGCAAGCCCTGCCATTAAGCTCGTTAGGAAAAGCTTCTGCTGACAGTCTCTGTTTAATTACCAGCTTATTAATTCAGCCTGACATATGTGCAAATTTTGCCAGGAAAGGACACAATTTGTTACAGTATCAGTTTCCAAATCAGTTAAAATAATACAAACACCCACACCCATCAACTTTTGTCACAACACTGCGAAAATGACACCTTTGCCCGTCTCTCTACAGAGAGATTTCGACAGCACATGGGCCACCGTAAAGCGTGTTTGGACCGCTCTCGGAGTCAGGGAGGATGGCGCACGTCTGTGTGCTGGTCTCTCTGACTCCAGGAGTGGCCCAAACACACTTTACAGTGTCCCTTGTGCTGGTCAAACTTTGCTGGCCTAACTCCAGGTTAGGATTGCACCCTCAAGTTGCATCCCAGCTCTTTCTGCTTGGCATTAAGGGTTACCTCATCAATTTGATCCAAATTGGGCTTTCTAGCCAAATTCATGCTTTTTCCATCAGCCTGCTTGTATGTTTTCTACCCATCTCTCCCCCCACCCCACATACTTTTTAAAATTCCTTTTTCTTTTGGACTTTTAATAAACTAGTGAAAATTAGGCCAAGTCCAGACACTCCTGCAGCTTTGATTTTTAAGATGAACCTCCAGGGTCCCCTCTGGGGAGACGGGGTTTTCCAGACAGCCCCCCTCCTCTGCCTGGCCTCTACTGCCTGGGATGGTGACAGTGTGATGTAAGGGGCAACCAGGTCCAGCTCTCTCTCTCTCTCTCTCTCTCTCTCTCTCTCTCTCTCTCTCTCTC
>JAJKFI010000057.1:3632357-3680004 GCA_029204185.1 Lerista edwardsae | reverse complement strand
CTCTCTCTCTCTCTCTCTCTCTCTCTCTCTCTCTCTCTCTCTCTCTCTCCTCCCCAGCTCTCCCTCCATCTTGGGAACCCCTATACTAAGCTTCGTGCCTGGCGGATCTCGAACCATGACTCATCACCCTTCCCCTCACAACCATGTCAAGAACTTGACAAAATGGACGTCAGAAGATTGGGCAAAGGGAAGAGAACCAAAGTCAGAAGAAGGATGTCCCAACCTCCATCTAAACGTGCCACTGAGCCATAAGGATTGACACCTGTGCCAGAAAACTCCATCAAAAATGCACACGAACTGTATACAGTGTTTCTTTGTCTGCATAGTTATCTTAATCAAGATGTCCCCACATATCCCCCTTAACCCTTATGTAATGCATCTGGGAAGGATTCACCCACTGAAACCTCTTTTGACTGTAGGGTGTTTCCAAACCCTTGGTCTACCTCTCACCTATTGTCTTAGCCTTCAGATGAACCTTCAGTGATTAACCTCCTCATCACCCTGGTGCCAGACCCACATTCCACTGATTATCATATCTACCCTTGCTCAACCTGGGGGGGGGGGGTGCAGCGAGCAGCCAATCAAAAGCCACAATGTCCCAAGCAACCAACCAGGGCCCCCAAAATCCCAGGTCCACCAATAATCCAGCCTGCAATAATCAAGTGTATGTTATTGGTTGTTTGTCTGTATCCCCATTTACATGCTAAACTGCTTAAATGTCCCTTGCAACTGCGTATCATTACACAGGTCCACGTCATTTTTTTCTGCATGGTATGCTGCTTGCATCCTTTGTCATTTTATTGCAATAGAATTATCCTTCTCTGGCAACATCAATGTCCAGCTGGCATTCTTTTTGTTGACTTCCAACTTTTGGGAAGGTTTGCTTTGGGAAGATTTGGCTTAACTTTCACAGGAGACAACACATGCCAGGGAAAGATACCTCAATCTGGTCACTTGCTCAAAGAGACAGGAGCCTTCAGGGGAATCTCTCTCTTTTGAGGGTGATTTCCACACAACAAGTGGGTACAAACAACTAAGCTTTTTCACTGTGCAGCTGTTGGCCCTGTAAAGGGCAAATGTGTGTGTGTGTGTGCACGCTACTAGCCTGTAGCTTTAAAAGGATATTATACCCTCAGTCCAAATGCTACTTTGTCAGATTATTTTAAAAAGAGAAATTATACGGGAAAAATATCTGATTCTCTTTTTTACATAAATCATTTTTTATACTCTTTGATGCCTAGTATAATTCTGCTAAAGCGCAGTCCCTACCTTCAAAATGCGAAGAGCTGAAAAGAATAGGGCAGAGATTTTCTACATCTGATTGATCTATCAGCTGAGCTCAGTTTAAGCAAGTCTTTGCCTCTTTAAAATGCACTTCCAGTGTCACTGAAAATTACAACAGCAGCAGAAACAAAAGCTAAAGGTTATATAAATACCTGGTGTCAGCAAGATAACTGAAGTGACAATCAGGGAGCAGATAACCAGAATAACAAGTAATGCGATTGCAATTCCTTTCCAGTTCCTTTGCGGAGGGTTGCTCCCCACCAGTTCCTGGGGAAGAAAAGCAGAGAAGAAGGAAGATTAAGCAGATGAGAAGCCCAACAGCCAAATTGCAATTAACAGGACTCTGGGGAACATAAGGAGACAGTTGTCGGGAGTGATGGCTATGCAAAGATGTCGCTCAATTATGTGGGGCGCAATCCTTAACCGAGTTAGGCCAGCAAAATAAGCTAAGCCAGCAAAATTTGGCTGGCACAAGGGCCACCATAAAGTATGTTTGGACAACTCTTGGAGTCGGAGAGGCCAGCACACAGACGTGCGCCATCCTCCCTGACTCCGAGAGTGGTCCAAAGGCGCTTTATGGTGGCCCTTGTGCTGGCCAAACTTTGCTCGCTTTGCTCATGCCGGCCTAACTCCAGTTTAGGATTGCGCTCTGGGAGTGATACCCAGGCAGTTCCTGTCTCTGCAAACACACACACACACACACACACACACACACACACACACACAAACGAGCCATACTGTCCACAGATAAATATGGATCATACAAAGTAACTTAACATAAGAACATAAGAAGAGCCCTGCTGGATCAGGCCAAAGGCCCATCCAGTCCAGCTTCCTGTATCTCACAGCGGCCCACCAGGTGCCCCAGGGAGGCATGAGACAACAAGATGCTTGCATCTTGTTGCCACTCCCTTGCACCTGGTACTCTGAAGTAGCCCTCCACCTTTGTAAGGCGGTTGCACAATCCATCATGGCCTATATAAGAACATAAGAATATAAGAACATAAGACTTAACATAACATAACTTTAAAAACCTTGTGCCATCCAACCTCAAGCCAGGCAGGTAGGTGGTGCTGGAATCAGTGCTGGTGCTGGTGTCGGAGGCTCTGGGTGAAACGAGCACCAGCATTGGAGCCAGCCACTGCACAAGTCCCACGGCCCCATGTGCAAGTGCCAGCCCACACTCAGTCAACACACACAGTCTGAGCCAGCACCCACCACTCTCCCTGCCTTCCTCCTTCCCCAGGGCATAAGCAGGGGCAGAGCACCTGCCCCTCTTCACCCCGGCACGGCGACTGCTGCCGGGGCCTCTTCCACGTTTTTGTTTTTAAGACTGTGAGCCTTTTGGGGACAGGGAACCCTTCATTGACTTGGTTTGCTTTGAGAACAACTGCCTGTAGTTTGTTGGAAAGTGGAATCTATATTCTCCGATACACCAAGTGCACACTCCAATGGAAATATTGCCTACGTTGGCCTTGAGTGGTGGCCCAACTACCAAAATAATTGGTAGTCCTGGCGTATGCCATCTTCCCTGATGCTACCCCTCTTCCATTCTAGAGGCAGCATTTTCATTTCCTCCCCAAAGCAGCCTTGCCCTTTGTTGCTATAAACATGGATGCCTTTAGTGCAGCGGTTCTCAAACATTTTAGCGCCGGGACTCATTTTTTAGAAAGGCCAACTGTCTGGGACCCACTGGGAGTGCCGCCATTGTGACGCCAGAGCCTGCCGCTTTCCTCAGAATGCAGCTTTAAGTTGGGTTATTCCCAGTGGTGTCATCTAAATGATTTAAGAACAGGGACTCACTTTTGATTGGCACGTGTCGGGACCCGCCCACCGGAAGTGACGTAATAAGCCGGAAGTGAGGTCGTGGCAGGAAGTGACATGAAAAAAGCCCTTTTTGAGGCCTCAGACGATTTTAAACTGACCCAACAGTTGCAACAGTATTCCACAGCACCCCCAGAACATGTGAAGGAGGCCTGGCATCATGTTAAAGTGACCCAACAGTTCCAAAACCCCAGAGCAGCTCATTTTTCAGTGGCAAGGCAAGGAAGGTCTCTGCTCGCTGCCTGCCTGGCTCTGAGAACATGCAGGCAACTCAAACATGCAGGAAATTCAAACGTTGCAGAGGGCGGAGTCGACGAGTGGGCAGGCGAATGGGCGGGGCCAGCCGTAATCCTAGGAACCGGTACTCGCATGACATCACTGGTTATTCCTCAGCCATTTTCTAATAGCAAAGTGAATCAGAAAGAAAAAAGCCTCTCTACAACCTTGACACAGGCAAAATACCCACATAGCCCTCCCCCTTCCCATATTTTCAATTATGCCCATCTGAAATTGGTTCGCAACCCACCTAGTGGGTCCTAATCCACAGTTTGAGAAACACAGCATTATTGGGTATATTCTAGCTTGTGGGAGGGGCACTGTAATGGGGGCATTATTACTTATACTGTACAACTCAATCTTTGTTTTCCAAAATAAAAGTCGATCCAGTTTCATAGCTTGTGCTGGAGAAAATATTTTGAAACAAAAAAAGACAAAGAAACTTTGGTCACATGTGGAAGGAAGAATCAGTCACTGAGAATGCAATCCTAACCTGGGGTTAGGCTGGCACAGTTAGGCCGGCACAAGGGACACTAGTGTAAAGTATGTTTGGACCAGTGGTGTCATTAAAATGATTTAGGAACAGGAACTCACTTTTGATTGGCACTTGTCAGGAACCCGGAACCAGCCACGGAGCCCGTTAGGATCCGGAACACCCGTTCTGGTCCGTTCCCCCTGAATGACATCACTGGTTTGGACCACTCTCGGAGCCAGAGAGGCCAGTGCACAGACGTGCGCCATCCTCCCTGACTCCCAGAGTGGTCCAAACACACTTTATGGTGCTGGCCTAACTGTGCTGGCCTAACTCCAGGTTGGGATTGCACTCTGAATTTTAGATTGTGTTTTCTTTTTTAAAGGAAGACAACAAAATGAAGGTGAAAAATAATTAACACTATGTGTTTTATTGGTTCTTTCTGTGCAGAGAGGTCAATACATTTGATAAAAAAACACAATATTCCCCCTTTTGGTGCCCTTGAGGGGCAGAAAACAATCACGATCTCCATCTCTCTGCAAAGAGCATGGAGATTTAGTGATTTCCCCAAAGTTGTGCTAAAGTTTGCAGAAGAGTCAGGAAAACAATCCAGGCCTTGTTATCTCAGTTCACAGCCAACCCTTCCTTCCACATCAGAAAGCCCAGTCGGACAAGAGGAGGAGGAGGAGGGGGAGAGCAGGCAGATGCCAAGCTGCCAAAGCCTCACAAAACTGTTCGAATGAAAGCCCCAAATCCATGTCTGCTCTTGTTTTCCTTCTGCAGGAGCAGAAGAGCTAAAAAGGAGAATGACAGAAATCATTAGGCGGAGTGACTCCCACCAGTCAGGGAGACAAAAGACACATCTAAGAATAGTGCTGCTGTTGTGCAGCCTCCCATTGTTGCTCTATGGCAGTGGTCAGGGAACAGGGGTAAATTACCCCAAATGGGGTAAAAATGAAATTCCTGGGGGTAATGGACGGTCACGCTGTCGAGACACAGCCGGGCATGCATATGAATCTATATGCATGCCCGGCTGTGTCTTGGCAGCGCGACCATCCATTACCCCCGTTCCGGTTCTGTTGCTGGCTGGCTGGCTCCGTTTTGTTTTGTTTGTTTTGCTCCGCCCTTTAAAACTTCATATTTACATAGCATTAATTAAGCTCATTAATCAATCAAATAAAAAGCAATGGGTTCCAATGTGTAATTTTTTTTTCCTTTTGTTCTGGCGGGGGTAACGTTGGCGTATCTAAATATATTTTGGGGTAAAAAGTTAAAAAGTTCCCTGACCCCTGCTCTATGGGATGCGTCCTGCTTGGCACTGCCACCTGTAAGCCAGACTGGGCAGGCCTCAGCAGCCACCTCTTGGCTCAGCTGCCACAGGAGAGGGCAGGGAAGGCGACTTTTCAGAACAAACGAAGGAACGCCGGGTGACATCAGGACAATGCCGGCTCCTTCGTAGTGAGCAAGCAGGAGACGGTCAAGCACTGCTCCTTTTTTTAAAGTCCAGGTATACATATTTGGGTTTGAAAGGGTCAGAGATTCTCCACGACATTTTGGTGCCCAGCAGTGGGACTTGTCTCCACAATGGTGGGAAGCATGAAATAAAATAGTCAAAGTAGCTAACTGACAACTTGTTATATTTTGGTGGTACCCCAGATTACGTGGTCTGTGTAATCCACCCCAATTTCAGACAGTGGCATTCCTATGGGGGGCAAAACACACGATGTTGCAGGAGCCGGAGCTGCTGAGTAACATGGCCCCTCCCTCCTTGCCTTCAGAGCCATTCGCCGCTCGGAAAGCAAAGCCTCTGAGCCCGGAATGGCTCTGAAGGCATGGGAGAAGGACCGCATTGCACAGGAGCTGCAAAACCTAGCATTCCCCTCCCGTAGGAACACTGCTGATTGCAGGCGGCATTATTGCCAATGACAAGAATAAGGTCAAGCTGAAGGTGTGTGCATACGCATTCAGACCGTCCAATGCACATAATTTACAAGGTCATGAAGTAAATATATAAACTTGGAAACGGTTCATTCTAGATAGGCAGAGGAACAACCCACAGGAAACACACATTATGGATGGAATGGTATAAACATAAAGATAGAAGTCTGTAATTCTATGATTAAAATAAACGACCCTCAACAGATGTTCACATTTTCTAAAAAGAAAATGAAGTCATCTTTTTATATATGTACATACAAACATATAAATAAAGCAATTCATGCTGTTATTCATAAATAAGATTTGCAGGACACAGTAAGCTCACTAACACAAAGTTTTTGGGCAAATATGAAAATCAAACTCTCCCAAGAAATGTTTGGTCAAGCTGCTTTAAACTGCATTGTTCAAATTATTTTCCCATCTACCCTTTGTGAATGCTGAAATGATACACTATAAATTCCCTTTTATGTTCCATGGGCCATTTGCCCTGGTAGAGAGGGTGACAACAAATTATACAAGCAACAGTGCATATATTTTTGGATATGTGAAGCGGATGTCTAATAATTTCTGTTTCCTGTAGGAAGATATCAAAAGGCCAAAAATGTGCTTGAAATCATTCCCATGATTCAAGAACCCTTTACAAGATTTATACTTTCCAACTCAATTTCGCCATTAATAAAGATTAACTCGTGGGCAGCCAAATGCTAAACTGTGTGGGGGCACCCAGGCTGCATAGCTTCTGCTGCATCCTAAATGCAGCTAGCAACTGACAGGAGTTCTCCTCGGGGTAAGGTGATATTTTCCCCTTAAGTGGTGGTGTGCCCCAGCCACCTCTATGGGGCTTCTTGGATCCGTGCAACTCCCATAGATCTGGGAGCTCAGCCGATTCTCAGGTTGCAAGTGCAAAGAATTTTCTAGTCCTCATGTTTTGAGGGGGGAGTAAAGGTGGAAATTTATAAAGAAACAGCAGCATTATGGAAACACCTGCATTGGCTCAGGAATCAGAGAGCAGTTCCAGTGTTGTCATTCACTATTTTCCCAGTTTCAGGGTGCAATCCTGGAGTTAGGCTGGCACAGTTAGGCTAGCACAGCTTGGCCGGTGCAAGGGACACCGTAAAGTATGTTTGGACCACTCTTGGAGTCAGAGAGGCCAACACACAGACATGCACCATCCTCCCTGACTCCAAGAGTGGTCCAAATGCACTTTACGGTGGCTCTTGTGCTGGCCAAACTTTGCAGGCCTAACTGTGCCGGCCTCACTCCAGGTGAGGATTGCGCCCTCAGAATCAGTGTATGCAGCCTCCTCTGTGGCTCTGAGGCACAGAAAGCTTCACAGATGTGGGCCGGTCCCTCGGCTGCAAGACGACTTCCCTCAGACTTTGCTGAACACTGTGCAGACGTCCCCGGCTAGAAGAAGGCTCAGTCTTGCAAAACGCTGAGCCTAGGTTTCGCCTGAGTTTCACTGTCACACCATTGGCACTTGTCAGTGGAAGGTGCCTCTCGCGAGGGACAGTGTGCGACGAAGTCCAGGGATGCTGCTGTCATTTTTGGTCATGACGTCTAGGAAATTGTTCTGCCGCACTTGCCAATTCTGCAGATACAATGAGGCTTCCGATTCGCAAGAAGGGCTTCCAGTCAGGCTAAGCAGCAGCACAGCTGTCGGGGGGTGGGGGTGGCGGTGGCACGGTCAGTCTTGCAGACACCACAGTGTGCTACCAGCCAGCCCCACCCACCGTCGGAGCCAATCTGAGCAGCAACAGCCATGACGGTGGGCGAGAGGGGCCATGCACAGAGGGACTGGTTGTGGCGCCTGCAATATGTACCGCGCTTCCCCTGTGTAGCTATGCTACTGACGTCAAGTGCTTCAAGGACCGTCCATCATTTTCATGAACGTCATGGGAAAAAACAACCTGCTTCCTTCCCAGTCCTGTGTGTACCAGCTTGCCCCGTCATCAGTTTAGATGGGCTTTTGGTAGACCGAGATTTACAGGGCTTTTATTCTGAGCCTGACAACCTGGGTGGCCTTCTAAGGGGACTCGACAAACCCAGAGAGGGTGGCTACTCGTCATGAGGGCTATGCAGAGCCTCCATGGTTAGGGACAGTATGCAACTGAATACCAGTTCTGGGAAGAGGCAACCACAGACCAGAGCTCTTTCCTCCAAGCTCTGCTTTCCAGCGCCATCTGGCTGGTCGCGGTGGGAGGCAGGAAGCTGGACTCTGTGGATCTGAGGTCTGAGCCAACAGACAGGCCCTTCTGACATTCCCAGCACAGCCCTTTACGGCCTTTGCTCAATTATAATTATAAGCAGCCAAAGCCAAAGCAGACTCTTGAGAGTCCCCTGGACGGCAAGGAGATCCAATTGGTCAGTCCTCCAGGAAGTCAAGCCTGATTGCTCCCTGGAAGGACAAATCCTGAAGCTGAAGCTCAAGTACTCTAGCCACCTCATGAGGAGAGAGTTCTAAAGAGTCCTCTCTCCTCATGAGGTGGCCAGAGTACTTGAGCTTCAAAGACCCTCTAAAAAGACCCTCATGCTGGGAAAGACTGAAGGCCAAAGGAGAAGGGGGCGGCAGAGGATGAGATGGTTAGACAGTGTCACCGAAGCAATGAGCATGAAATTGGGCAAACTTTGGAAGCTAGTGGAGGACAGGGAGGCCTGGCGTGCTGTGGTCCAGGGGGTCGCGAAGAGTCGGAAACGACTTAGCGACTGAACAACAACAAAGCAGCCAAAAGAAGGAGGCACTTGTGAAAACCACCTCAGCTCTGAATCCGAAAGAAGGCACTTTGCCTGGACTATGGACGACACCGGAATTCTAGTGGTTCTTAATCCGAGGGAACCCAACCGGGCACACACAGGCTCCCCTTTCAACAGGCTACCAGCAACACACGCAGAATGAGCAAAGGACGTCCTCAGACCATGTCAGCCACTTCCTGTGTGCGACTAATGACAAAAAAACCTAAAGCCAAGTCTCAACGGCCCTCGCAAATTAACCCAAACGGCTTGAAATCTGGCTGCACAAAACGCTCCATTTTCTTTCTCGATCAGTTCCATTTCTCTGCTCTTGTAACAGCTTCATGCTGGCCATGAATTCAGTGTGTCAAACGGACGTTACCCGCCGTTTTAAAGGTTGAGCACCACACAGTGATATCCATACCTGGCACTTTACAAAACCACAACATGTCGTGTTCTTAATGCTTGTCTGCCAAAAAAATCCGACTCCCCTTTGTTCCCCATCCTCGATCTGCTTCCAAATCATCTCATTTCTCCCATCGCCATCTTGGAGTAGTGCACCTCCCACGGTCCAGACTGTCCCTGCCTCTCTGTCCCCTTGGCAAAAACATGGAGTTGGGTTCGCCCCGACTACAGCAACCTCCTCCACGGGCTCCTCTTAATCTGCTCCCCTCCATCCCACACTCTGCCACCAACAGCATTTATCTCACTGGTCGCCTCCACCCCATCGCAGCCCCCGAAATTGCTTTGCCAGATTCCTGCCTGCACCCGAATCTAGTGCAAACTCTCTCCAGCGTCACCCCTTTGCCACCCCTCACATCCTGCTGCCCCTGGCCCTCTTCCAGCTGTGCTGTCCTCAACCACCCACAGGCCTCCTGCTGTCTCAAACCTCTTTGTCTTTTCTCCCTGCTCTGTGTGCCTGGAGCTGCCTCCTGAAAGAGGCAAGAGGCTTCCTGGTTTGAAGCCTCTTCAAAGAAAAAGAGCTCCGCCTTTTCCATGAAGTCCTCAGCATCAGGCCCGAGTCCTCCTTCCCTGCAGTTCCTAAACTCAGCACGTATCACTGAAAGAACTAGATGTGATTTCCCTGCCTGCGTTCGCCTTCTCTCTTTCAAAATGTAGACTGGATGCCCCTCAGGGAAGAGGCATGTAGTAAGAACATAAGAAGAGCCCCTATGCTGGATCAGGCCAAGGGCCCATCTAGTCCAGCTTCCTGGATCTCACAGTGGC
This sequence comes from Lerista edwardsae, assembly GCA_029204185.1. Classification (NCBI taxonomy): domain Eukaryota; kingdom Metazoa; phylum Chordata; class Lepidosauria; order Squamata; family Scincidae; genus Lerista; species Lerista edwardsae. Next base: position 3,670,253 of record JAJKFI010000057.1, on the reverse strand, counting down.
CCACCAGATGCCTCAGGGAGCACACAAGGCAACTAGATACTTGCATCTCATTGCCAGTCCCCTGCACCTGGCATTCTGAGGTAGCCTACTTCTAACGTAAGGAGGTTGCACCACCCATCGCGGCCTGTAGCCTGAGATGGACTTTTCCTCCAGAGATCTGCCCAGTCCCCTTTTAAAAGGCACCTCGGCCAGACATCATCACCACTCAAGTAGTAAATAATACCGAGTAGTATTTTCACTCAGGGTCCATGCACACTGATCATGCTAGCTAAATACTACTACTAATAGCTATTTATTTAGCATGATCAGTGTTGTTTTGTTATTTCTACCCGCAAAGCCATAACTTCCTTTTATTTAGTCGAGAGGGTTAATGCCTCCATTTGCCTGAAGAGCTGAAGAGCTGAAGGTCGCCAGTTCGGGACAGCCGGAAGTCTCTGTGAGCAGCAGACCTCGTTAATTGCGACTGATTAACAGCTGAGCTTCGGCTGCCTTGTGTGAGGGGGAGTTGTGCCGAAGTTCAGCCGCTTCTCTGGTGGGAGCAGGGAAGCCGCTTATCAGCCAGCAAGAAGACAAACGGGTGGCCAGAAAGAAGGACTAAATCCAGAAAGATCCATCTGTATGTGGGTAGTTCTTGAAAGATAGAACATTTCTGTAAAAATTGTAAAAACCTTTGGGTTTCTGAATAAAGTCTGCCTATGTAAGCCTTGAGTTGCAGTCATTAGAGAAATCTGGTGTCCTAAGAAAGGCGGTATATAAATCCAAGTTTTGTTTTGTTTATTATTATTATTATTATTATTATTATTATTGTTGTTGTTGTCGTCGTCGTCGTCGTCGTCGTCGTCGTCGTCGTCGTCGTCGTCGTCGTCGTTACTTTCAAATACAGAGCCTACTGCCTTTTTTTTATTATACTTTTAAAATATTATTTCAGATAGTATTCAGATCCAAAACGGCACAGTTCCTTGAACGTGCAAGGAAAGAACTGTTTGGAACGGGATAAGTCAGGAAAGCTTTCAAGCCAGGAGCCTGTCAGCAAATTAACTCCTGACATACAGTATTTCCCACCAGCCTGCCAAAAATCTGCCACGTGGATGGCCCTAATACATTCCTAGTCGACTTCAGACCAATATGCTCCAAGCTCAGCTCAGTTTGCCCTTTAAATGAGTTCACTAATAAGTGGATCACAGAAGGAAAATGCAGCTCTCACTAACCTTTCTCATTCCTTAAAAAAAATGCTGACATCTTTCTATGCCTCTCTTTTTGGGGAGACCATGTTGTGTGTCTGCTGCTGAATGCTGATTTATCCCTTTGGAGAAAGCAGCGCCATTTCAGTGCTTGCTGCATTCTCAGGAAAGCACTTCCTGCTTGATTCGGGCCATGACGTCACTTCCAGGTTAATGACATCACTTCTGGTGGATCTCGAACAGATTCCCCCTCCCCCCAAAAAAGCCACTCCAAAAAGCGGGTCCTGGTGCTAAGAGCATTAACTAAAGCTTCTGCTAACAAGCACAGTAAGAGTCAGAGGCAAGCATAGAGAGCATGAACTGACAATGAAAAAATATATATAATGGAGTTTTTAAGGACATCACAGCCAGTTAAAATTGCACCATAGAAAGAAAATTATTGAATCCACACTTCTAGCAGTCCCCATCAGCACTTCTTGTCAACACATACAGAGAGAGAGAAAAACTACAGCTATCCGAGTGCTACTACTGATGGAAATAATCTTGGCTTGCATGCATGACGGTATCTCTTCCTAATTGCATATGGCTATAAATAACTTCACCATTTGCAACACTCCTCATGTCCTCACCAACCCAGTGTTGCTGCAGGTGATTCTGCCAACGATACGAACAAGAAAGATTGCAAGTGAGTTTTTCCCAGATGGTATCTCCGTGAAACTCTTCCTACTGAAAATATGACTGAACTGCTTCAACGATAACTCACAGCCTGGACTTTATCTCTGCTGTGCAGAAGAAGCAGTGTTAGGTACTCCCAGTTAGGCACAGACTCGGATCTTTGCAAAAGTCAAGAAGCCTTTATTTACAACTGCACAGTTGGGTGTCTGAAAGGGAGTGTTTTTCTAAAGCTTTCAGAGACACTGTACAATTGATAAGTTCCTCTTTATTTTGAAGTTGCTCGCCTCCCACGAGTAACAATTATTCGTAGCATTTTACCACAATTAGGGATGTACATAACAGTTCAGCATTTTGCATTACATAGGTACTGTTTCAGCAAAAGTCTGCACCAAACTTAGCTAAGTCTGCGGTCTATGATTTAACTTCCTTTAACAAAAGGTCATTTGTTCAGTCAGCAGTCTAAAATTGTTCCTTTATGTGCTAAGTTCAAGGGGTGACAGAAAGGACAAGGGACAAGGTTCCTGAACTTTTATGGATTTGATAGCACATTTCTTTAATTACATACCCAAAAGCACAGAAGCGCCGCTCTCGGCAGGGCACAGAGTTCAGAGCCAGACTCCCAGCCTCGGTGTCAGGGGACATCATGCTCATTTGATAGTGGCTCTAAACACGGCCCCCTCCCTATCTTGCAACTGAAAAACCCTGGGAAGTAAGAACATGAGAAGAGCCCTGCTGGATCAGGCCCAAGGCCCAGCTAGTCCAGCTTCCTGTATCTCACAGTGGCCCAGCAGATGCCTCAGAGAGCACACGAGACAACAAGAGGCCTCATCCCATTGCCAGTCCTCTGCATCCGGCATTCTGAGGTAGCCCACTTCTAAGGCAAGAAGGTTGCACAACCCATCATCAAAGCCTGCGATGGACTTTTCCTTCAGAAATCTGTCCACTCCCCTTGTAAAGGCACCTAGGCCAGATGCCATCACTACCTCTTGTGGCAAGGAGTTCCACAGATTAATTACCTGCTGGGTAAAAAAGTATTTCCTTTGATTCGTTCTTACTCAGTTTGGGCTGTGCAACATCCTTTGCCCTAAATAGCAGGCACAGATCCGAGGACCCCTTTGGGATGGCTGGCGCCTAACCCGGGGTAAGGGCATGAATGTGCGGCTCCTGCCTGCACCCAACTTGCTCCGTCGGCCTGCCTGTTCCAGCACACGTCAGGATTGCACCCTTAATTTCGGGATTTCCATCCATTTTGTTTCTTAGTAAATTTGTTTCCATGGCCCTCTTTCACGCAGCAATGAAGAGACCCAGAAGCAGCAGAGCCACCGACAAAGCGGCTCGGCCGTGCTTCCTGCAACACTGTACGAACGTGGCTATGCGTAGTGGGCATCGCCCCCATTTTTCCCACTCCAAAAGTGCCCGTTAAAGACGAGGGAGGAAGCTGGCGCTCCGTGAGAAGATGCTAAATGCTACTGTGGCCTATTTACGTGCAGCAATCATGTTGCCGTCTGACAGGAGGATCTTACATGTTGAAGAGGCCTGTCAGAACTTGTGGCACGTTTGCCCTGATCTAGCAAGCGAGAATCACACGTAGAAGGAGCGTCCTGCATGCCCAACCAAGTGCAGACGCAGAGCTAGGCTGGCGACAAGCTGCCGGGCTTTCCAGAACGGACAGGGTGTTGATGGAGGCTTCATCACCCACAGTCAGCTCATCCCACCACAATCTTTGTCCGCAGGTTTTGCAGGTCTCTGTAGAGCTGCCAAACCTACTTTTATTTCATCACTTAGGCATGCAAAGCCTCAATCCCGGACTCATCTGCACCCGGCAAGGCAGTGGGGACAGCTTGTAGCAGTGCAACCAAACTCCGGAGGGTTTCACTTTGCACCCCCTACCCCCCGCAGTTGCTGCCACCCACCCACCCACCCCCAGGGCCTGGTCCTGATAACACTAGTTAGGATTGTGCTGCCCATTGCTGAACAAAAATTTGCACTAAGGGCCAAATCCTATCCCAGCCCGGATGTAGCCCCCCCCCCAGTGGTGTGTGGGAAGTCATAGGGGCCTCCTCAAGGTAAGGGAACATTTGTTTGCTTCCTTTGGGGCTGCACTGCAGCTGCATCAATGCTGGGAAGTTTGGAGAGGGCTGGGCCTTTCATCTCCAGAATTTTCCCCGTAAGAGTTGTGAGTGGCAAGTAACAAAGGGTTTCAGAGATTATGGTAATATAAGAGAATTCCAGAAAAAAGATCTGTATTATCTTTGGATTTAATCTTTTCTTTACCGTAAAGGTAAAGGTAAAGGTTTCCCCATGACGGAATGGTCTAGTCGTGACCGACTGTAGGGGGCGGTGCTCATTTCTGTTTCCAAGCCTGTAGAGCTGGCGTTTGTCCAAGGACAAGCTTCCGTGGTCATGTGGCCGGCATGACTCTATGCCGTAGTGCACAGAACGCCATTACCTTCCCACCGAAGCGGTTCCCATTTATCTACTTGGATTTAGGGGCTTTCAAACTGCTAAGTTGGCAGGAGCTGGGACAACCAACAGGAGCTCACTCCGTCGCGCAGTCTGGAACTCCCAACCTTCCGGTCGGAAAGCCCAGCAGCAGTGGCTTAACCCACTGCGCCACCATGTCCCTTACTGATCCCCTATTCTGAATTTTTTAATTTTTATAATTTTATTCCCTATAGATATAGGAAGGATATTACAACGAGGGAAGGTAAGGGGTTGGGTAGGGAAAACAAGGTACATACAAAAAGGTTACTGATCCCCAATTCTGAATGTGAAAACTCAAAAGGACCCTGAATGTTTATTTTTATTTTACTTATTTATTTAAAAGGCGTTAATGCTCATTTTCCATGGTTTAAAGAGGCATTCAACATGATAAATGTTTGTTCCCTCACCTCAGAGCTGCATTGCCCTTGCCCGGGAAAGTTGGCTAGGATGGCACCTTTAGGAAAGTAGTCTTGTTACAAACATAGAAATAAAATGGCTTTGATTTAAAAAAAAATGAGCTTGATTCAGCTACAGCTTTTGGTTCAACTTTTGCTCTTCAAGTTTTGATTCACACCTTTTGACCTTTAAGGCTCTCTCCTTGCTAAAGCCAAACAAGTCCTAAAATTGTTGTTCAGTTGCTAAGTCATGTCCGACTCTTCACGAACCCATGGACCACAGCACGCCAGGCCTCCCTGTCCTCTACTAGCTTCCTGAGTTCGCCCAATTTCATGTTCATTGCTTCGGTGACACTATCTAGCCATCTCATCCTCTGCCGCCCCCTTCTCCTTTTGCCTTCAATCTTTTCCAGCATGAGGGTCTTTTCTAAAGAGTCCTCTCTTCTCATGAGGTGGCCAAAGTATTGGAGCTTCAGCTTCAGGATTTGTCCTTCCAGGGAGCAATCAGGTTTGACTTCCTGGAGGATTGACCGATTGGATCTCCTTGCAGTCCAGGGGACTCTCAAGAGTCTTCTCCAACACCATAATTCGAAAGCATCTTTTCGTATGGTCCAGCTCTCACAGCCATACATTGCTACTGGGAAAAGTCCTAAAATTATGTGCTCACAAAATAGCTTTATTAGTTTCCTTGCACTTGACTGTGTTTAAACAGGATTAAACTATGTTTAGGAGTCTGGAAGGAAAGTAGGTTAGCTGTTGAAGAACCGTTTTCTTTGAAGATAGAGGGTGGAACAATTGGAACGGAGTAGAGGAGATACACTGAAGACGGAGGATGGGAGAGATAAAAGAAATCAATAATCAACGTGACGTTAGATTAAAAGAAAAGATGCAAATATCACCTGGAATATTTCTGGAGACTTAGGGAAGGGCGGTGAAATGCTGCCGAGACGCACCTTCACTTTGCTCCCTCGGGAGGGAAAAGGGAATCAGTACAGGCTGTGAGTCCTCGCTGGACAGGCTGGAATAAGAGCCCTCATTTCTCCCCGCTCCCATCCTTAAGAGAAATGCTGCAGAAATACTTCAGCCTCCTGGTTGAGTAGTTCACAGTCAGGGTGGAAACCTTTGCTTGAGAGGAGGCTCCTCAGAGACAAGGAGAGGAGTGAGTGATGCAGGAGGAAACGCTCTTGCCCTTCCTCCGAAGCCGAGAGGCAAGCAGCAGCTGGGCCGGCTCTGCCGCCCCCCCCCATACCAAGGACAAATCGAGGCAACACAGTGTAGTATATCTCACCAGAAGACAGCCAGTGCACAGCCAGTGACAAGACCCACAGCTTTCCTCCTCAACCCTCCTTGCAAGCTGACAGAGCGCCCCCTGCAGTCCAATACACAGCCCTTAGTGCCTCCACTTGCACAAGTCGGCTGTCCAACGGGCTCCTGTTGCCTCATTAGCAGCACCTGCGTCCAGCAACCTCCAGCAGGCAATTGAGCGCCCCCTGGGGTGTGCTGACTCAGCACTCTGGCCTCCCGCTGGCTGCGGCCCTGCCCTGGGGCTCCCAGCCTGCAACTCACACACCACGACAAAGACGGCATCACTGAATGAGCGAGTGGACGGCTGAGTGCGTCAAGCAGCCTCGGTCTGTTGTGTTTATGCAGACGTGCATCACAGAGCAGTGCAAATTTGTATATTTCCCCCCCCCTAAAATTCAAATGAACATTTCTACCCTGCTGCACTTCAGACAGCAATGCTTGTGCGTCCCAATGGAAGATGTGAAGCCCTCCAGTTACAACCCTGCAGCTCCCAGGAAGTGCTTAAGCAGCCTTGAGAGATGGTAACGGAGCCACAGAAAGATTCCTAATGCAGAGGAGGGTCAGTGTACGCTGACCTATATTTTCTCTGTGGGTTTCATGGTGCCCTTTTCTCCCCAAATATCAAAGGCAGTGTAAGATTCTTGTTTGGGAAGGTATCAAGTCTTCAGGGGAGAGCCCGATAGATTTTTTAAATATTTATTTTTCAGATGCACACCTTGCCTCCAGGGTTACTCACAACACTCACCGTTAATATATAGCGAGACAAAATAAAATAAAAATCAGCAGCACGGTCCTAATAAATGAAAACTGCAAGAATGCACCCCTGTAAAAGTAGGATTTGGGGTTTTGAAAATAATTCCGTATACACTCGTTGAAATGCACTGATCCTCAGACTCTACTGAGATTATAGAGTCAATCGACTGTTGAGATTATAAAGTCAAGTCTCACCAGGGTGTCACTGTCGCTAAGGCCCAGGCTAGATCAAGAAGAGCCCCGCAGGATCAGGACAAAGGCCCATCTAGTCCAGCTTCTTGTATCTCACAGAGGCCCACCAGATGCAACAAGCTGCCTGCATCCTGTTGCCATTCCCTTGCACCTGGCATTCCGAGGTAGCCTACTACTGATGTAAGGAAGTTGCAGCACCCATCCTGGCCTATAACCAGTGATGTCATGCAGGGGGTACGCAGGGGTACGCGAGTACCGGTTCCTAGGATTACAGCTGGCCCCGCCCATTCGCCCACCCACTTGTTGACTCCGCCCCCTGCAACGTTTGAATTTCCTGCACGTTTGAGTTGCCTGCATGTTCTCAGAGCCAGCCAGGCAGGTAGGCAGCGAGCGGAGCCTCGCCTTGCCTTGCCACTGAAAAATGAGCTGCTCTGGGGTTTTGGGTCACTTTAACATGATGCCAGGCCTCCTTAACATGTTCTGGGGGTGCTGTGGAATACTGTTGCAACTGTTGGGTCAGTTTAAAATTGTCTGAGGCCTCAAAAAGGGCTTTTTTCATGTCACTTCCTGCCACGACCTCACTTCCGGCTCACGACGTCACTTCCGGTGGGCGGGTCCCAACACGTGTCAATCAAAAGTGAGTACCTGTTCTTAAATCATTTAGATGACACCACTGCCTATAACCATCAGGTTTGATGCTCTCTTGCACATGTGGACAGCATGGATGATGATGATGGTGATAACTGGATGGGTGGAGGAGAGGCATGTCAGTGGCTATGATCCATCATTGCTAGGCAAGCAGAGGCAATATAACACTGAATGCCAGGTGCCTGCGACATCCAACAGGGAAAGCTATTGCATTCATGCTCTGCTTGCTAGAAGTGCTTATATAGCCACGGTTGTAACCAGGATGTTGGAACAGGTTGTGTTTCAGGGCACAACCCTAACCAGGAGTTGGGCCGGCACAGTTAGGCCAGCAAAGTTTGGCTGGCACCAGGGCCACCGTAAAGCGTTTTTGGACCACTCTTGGAGTCAGGAAGGATGGCGCACGTCTGTGTGCTGGCCTCTTTGACTCTGAGAGTGGGCCAAACATAGTTTACGGTGTCCCTTGTGCCAGGGATGGGATCTGCAAATTGAGAAGGGGAACGCTGGGCGGGACTTAGGCGGGACTCACACATGATTGGCAGCCCGTCCGCAGCGTTCCGCGGCTTCCCTGGCCTCGGGGGGGGGGGCTACTGCTCGCCGCGGAGGACAGGTGGGGGGCGCGCTGGGTGCCTGGGCGAGCAGCGGTGGGGTGCGCCAACCGGGGGCAGCCCCCCCGAGGCCAGGGCAGCCGTGGAACACTGCAGATGGGCAGCCAATCACGTGGAAGTCCCGCGTAAGTCCCACCCAGCGTTCCCCTTCTCAATTTGCAGATCCCATCACTGCCTTGTGCTGGCCAAACTTTGCTGGCCTAATTGTGCCGGCCTAATTGCATAACAGGATTGCGCTCCCAGTCTAGACCTTTTATGTTGGGATGAAATGGAGGTACCTATGTATGGGGGCAGGGGAATTCTTACAAAGGCCTGCCTCCTTTGCTGCAGTGAATCCTCCTAGCAATTCACTATGGATACCCGAGAGATGCAAGTACAGATTGATTACCCCTGAAATTTTGGAATTCCAAAATCCAGAATGATTGAAATCCAGAGGTTTTTAGCAAGCAGACATTTACAAGCAACAATAGCGTGTTTTTTTTACTGTTTTGCATGCTGGCAAGATACTGTAGCTGGGTGGAGCAAAAGGTAGCTCAGGAGGGATTGCAGGGAGTGAAAGGACAAGGGGGTGACAAGAAGGGGCCAGCCTGCAGACTGCGCAAACAATTTGTCATTCTTTGCTTGCAAGAAGCCAGTTCCCAACCCCAAGATGCAGGTGTCTCATTATGTTTATGCAAAGATTCTAAAATCCAGAACACTTCTGGTCCCAAGCGGTCTGGATAAAGGTCAGCCAACGTGAAATACACATCGAAAACCTGTTTTATTGTGAATATAACAGCAGAGAAGGATCTTAAAAAAAACAAAGCTTAAAGCTGCAGAATACAGTGAAAAATTGTCTTACATGTAAAATAGAGTGGACCTTTTTGGCTTTATCCACCTCTGCATAGCTTCTCCTATAGCCTTGCAGATAAGTCTACAAAAGTGATCCACCAACCACCCCATTTATGAGAGCCTCCTCCCCTGTGTTCCAGTTGCCCATATTAGTAGTTGCTTTAGTTTTATGATCCCTGGATCTGGTAAATTGCTCCTGGGGAGGGGGACTTTTGGCCAAGGCACGCCTGCCTGGTTGTCTGGAGATTACTCATGGAGATGGTTACAGTTGTTGCCCCCCCCCAAAAAAAATGGTTTTTACGTGTTAAAGCAGCCCAGGAGAGTGACTATTTCTAAGCCTGTCCTGCTGCAAGACCCTTCATCATCACCAGAAAGCTGCAAAAAATCCTTAAAACAAAAAATACGCACAACCATAATAATGAGATAAATGTGTTCGTGTTTTACCCTAACACCATAAGTAACTGAAGACGTTAATGCAGTGTTGAATGAGTGCATTTTTAAAAATCAATTAAAAGTGAACATTCCCTGCTGTGATTTAGTCTCCTGCACCATAGAGAGTGGAGGAAGCATCAAACAGAGTTTAACAGAAAGGAACACAATAATTTAATTGAAAATTACACTGAAATGGTGATGCCCATTGGTGCGTGTGGACAAGTGGCAGGATGTACTCCATCTTTTATAGACTTTCATAACAAAGACTCCACAAGAAAGGACAGGGCTTGGTTGGAATCCAGTCTCTCTCTTCTCTCTTGGGAACTCTTCTCTCTCAGAGAGGGCCGGCTCTAGCAGTGTCATTCCCGCGGGGGTCCCCCACCCACCTCGCAAGGCCCCTCCCACCAAGAAAAGCACTTGTGATGCTGTGCATGTCACCTGGAAATAATGGGTGGTGACATGATGACATCACCGCAAATGCTTTCAGGCAGTGATGTCATGCAGGGGGTACACGGGGGTACGCAAGTACCGGTTTCTAGGATTACAGCTGGCCCCGCCCATTCGCCTGCCCACTCGTCGACTCCGCCCTCTGCAACGTTTGAATTTCCTGCATGTTTGAGTTGCCTGCATGTTGCCTCTCGTCCCTTCCTGCCACGACATCACTTCTGGCTTATGACGTCACTTCCGGTGGGCGGGTCCCAACACATGCCAATCAAAAGTGAGTACCTGTTCTTAAATCATTTAGATGACACCACTGCTTTCAGGGGGCCGATTTTGAGCCATTTGGAGGCAGCGGCAGGTGGGCGGACCCAAGGCGAAGCTGCTCTGCTCGCCCCACTGAGTTACAATTCATAGAGATCCTGGTATGGCTGCAGCAGGCCTAAGGCCGGCCCGGCACATACACTACATACAGCCTATGGCTTGACCTTGATCAGCGCCTGTCAATCTCTGCCTTCCCTTAGCCCAGTACTTAGAGCTCGAAGACAGTTTCTGAACAGGCACATCGGGGGGAGGGGGAGGGGAGGAAAACTGTCACATGACAACTTCACAACCAATATTGTACATTTGCAGCTCACATAGGATCTGGCTGCCATTTTGTCTACTCCAGTGGTTCTCAAACCTTTTAGATTGGGACCCACTTTTTAGAACGTCACTCATGCCGGGATCCACCAGAATGACGTCATGAACCTGGAAGTGACGTCATAGCTAGAAGTGGCATCATCAAACAGGAAGTGCCATCATTGTGATGTAATCTAATGACACTCCTGAAATGCAAACTGGCACTCTTGGACTGCAGCAACTGCACAACCATAAAACATCCCTGACAGAAAGTGAGATGAGGACAAAACATTATGTAAAAGCACTGAACTAAAAATAATTAAAAAAAAAAAACACCCTCACTTTAAAATTTAAACTGTGAACACTGACAAAAGGAATATAGCAAGAGGAAGGTCTGCAGCTTCCAAGATGGCTGCTCCCAGCTTTCTGTGACCCACCTGACACCAGGTTGCAACCCACCAAATTAATCTTGATTCACACTGAGAACTGCAAGCCCCACCTATGTAACCTGTCACATCTGGGTGACACAGACTTGGCACAGTTTCCAGTGGAAGTTGGGAGAACTTACACAAGAGGGATAAGTAAAATCATACAAAAAACAAGACCAAAATATTGTGGACTTCCTTGGATTTCTCAAGGGCATCAATTACTCTTTCCCACAAATGCATTTGTTCTCCTGGGGTAAATAGATTTTTCAAGCCCACAGTATAGTAGTAGACTATGTTTCTGTTTCTCTCTTGCCACCTTCAGTCTCTGCAGAGAAGAAACTCAGCCTGCTTTCCCATCTCTCTAACGGCCTGGTAGATTCCAAAGCCCAGCTAAATGGAAGTACTATTAGAGTGAACTGATTTAATCCCATCGATTTCAAATGGGATTAAATCATTTTAAATCCGAATACTTTAGTTGAAGTGGCTTGTGGACTAGAGAATTAGGTTCAGCACATCTCCTGGGCAGAGGCAAAATACAAAACTGAAGCTCAGCAGGAGGTCAACAGCAATATCTTAGGTCTGGAATTTTTTTATTGGGTTTTGCACATCTCACCTGAAGTCAGAAAATACATATTTTAGCAACACACAGCTACCTCTCGCAGTGGCAAAACGAAGGCTTTACCTGCTTATCAAATGGGAAATATTATCCACACCTTCATTCTCTTGAGACTAGACTACAGCAAAGCACTGTATATGGGAGGTATACTTAGAGTACATTATAACCAGTGGTGTCATTCAAATGATTTAGGAACAGGAACTCACTTTTGATTGGCACTTGTTGGGAACCCGGAACCAGCCACGTTAGGAGCCCGTTAGGATCTGGAACGCCCGTTCTGGTCCGTTCCCCCTGAATGACATCACTGCCTTCGCCCCCCTAGGAATCCGGAGTCGCTCCCTTTAACCCTCTGAGTGCCGGCCAACCAAGTAGAGAAGCTCTTTGCAGAGGAATTGGGAGGGGGGAAGAGGGAGAGTGAATTGGGCGGAGTCAGCCCTAATTTTAACTAGTGGAACTGAGTTCCCCCGCGTTCCCCCTGCATGACGTCACTGATTATAACTAAGGCTGAATATGGGCAGCCTTGTTCATGAGCTGAACTCTGACACTGAAGGTCAGGTAATGTGCTCTACGTGGGGCTGCCTCTGAAGACGGTCCGGAAATTGCAACTAGTGCAGAACGTGGCTGCTCGTGTGATTGCTGGGGCTCGTTGGTTCGACTCTGTTGGGCCGTTGCTTCAGCAACTACACTGGCTGCTGGTTCCTTTCCGGGCCTGATTCAAAGTGCTAGTTTTGGCTTTTAAAGCCCTTTACGACTCGGGTCCGGGGTATTTGAGGGACCGCCTCCTTCCATACAATCCTACCCGTACTCTTAAGTCATCTGGGGGGGCCCTTCTGACTATGCCACCACCAGGAGAGGTGAGGGGGGTGGCGGCCAGGAATAGGGCCTTCTCAGTGGTGGCCCCACGACTATGGAATACCCTCCCCTTAGAATTAAGAACTGCTCCCTCTTTGGCAATATTTCGGTGGGGCCTGAAGTCTTCAATTAAACAAGTCTTCAATTGTTGACAGGCTGGCTGGCATTTTACATTTTTCATCTTACATTTTAAATTTCAAATAGTAATTAGTAAAAATAGTAAAATAGTAATTATGGGATCCACAAGGCTTGCTTATTCTACATTTTTAATATTTTTTAACATTGTTTTAATTGTTATACTTTGTGGGTTTTTAATGTGATAATTTTAATATTGTAAGCTGCCTTGGGTGCCGCCCATGGGGCAGAAAGGCAGGATAAAAATTAAATTAAATAAATAAAAAATAAATATGTGCAATGCATTTGAATATTTATTACATTTACATGATATTTCCTTTCCAGCTTAAACAGGCATGCATTCAAGTTGGTAGATGCAAAACCCAATGTTTGCTTACTGAAGGCCGCAGAAGGCTATAGGTGCAGTTTCTCAATGGCCTTAGCAGTAGAGGTCCAGGTTAGGATTGCGCTCTAAATTTACTTCCAGCCACTTCCTCCACTCAAGTAAGGGGAAAAACACAGAATTAGGACATATTCCCATTTCCCTTTTCCTTCAGTTAAAACAAACAAAAAACAGCCACTATCACCCTCTGTTATCTGAAAGGGGAATGCTCAGTATCGCTCTGTTGAGGTCCAAAGCATAATCCCAAGGGTGCTGTGTGTTAACTCCCAAGGCAAACACCTTTTCAAATCAGAACATCCCAAGTGGAAAAGAATCAACCTTCCAAGGGCTTAAGCCGGCCACAACATTTTTCACGGCACAGAAGAACGGCGCCCCGCAGGGTGTGTGCAGATATGAAACCACAGGCTCAAAGCAAGTTCTTTGAATTGGCTAGACGCACATAACCTGTGGCTAGTCGCCACTCCTGGAACTGCACTTTACATCAAGGGATTTATTTAGGAACGCAGCTGGCTCTGCGGTAAGGGAAGCTTTCACACCACTCCTGTAAAACGTTCAGCAGCATTAATTGCGGTGCTGTAAGCACAAGACCTGAAAAGGCCCGAAACAGGACGAGGTTCACGCATGTCGAGAGCGTTCCGTTGTCATTACGAGGCTGTCACTCAAACACAAGCCACAGTGACAGCCTCCTCCTCTGGAGCTGATCGTTCCTCTTCTTTTTGAAGGCCGGTCTTGAGATATTCATGAAGTAGAAAAGGACCCAACACATCCCTCAGCCAAGTGTTTTCCATCCTTCCTTCCCTGCGCGTCTGCTGCAGACTTCTTGCACTGCAAAGGATTTTGACAGCCAATTCCTAATTGGCTGTATCCAGCGCAGCTTCTGAAGGGACTGGAGCCTCACCCTGCAAAATCGCAGGCAGAGAACCAAGGAAGCCAGACGACCTGAATCGTGGTCATATGGCCGAGGGCCCAAGAGGTCCAACCCTCTCCCAGGGCTGGCCCACCCTCCACCCAGTTCCACCCAGTTCCACCTTCCCAGAACTGCCCCTGCGCCAGCCAAGTTTGGCTGGGGCAAAGGGGGCTCTCAGCTCTAGCTACAGCTAGTGCTGCTCTGGGAGCCTTAGCACTGATGCGGGGGTGCCACTCGGCTAATGCCATGGATGGAAAGATGCAGGATTGCGCCCTGAGTGATTCAGAGCGCAATCCTGAGCTGGAGTGAGGCCAGCACAGTTAGGCCGGCACAGTCTGGCCAGCACAAGGGCCACCGTAAAGGGTGTTTGGACCACTCTCGGAGTCAGGGAGGGTGGCGCACCTCTGGGTGCTGGCCTCTCTGGCTCTGCGAGTGGTCCAAACATACGTTACGGTGGCCCTTGTGCTGGCTAAACTTTGCTTTATTTACCTCATATTTACCTCAGAATTTTACCTCAGAATTTTACCTCAGAATGCCAGATACAAAGGAGTGGCATTTGTACCACTCTCAGAGTCAGGGAGGATGGTGCACCTCTGGGTGCAGGCCTCTCTGACTCCGAGAGTGGTCCAAACATACTTTACGGTGGCCCTTGTGCCAGCCTAACTGTGCCGGCCTAACTCCAGGTTAGAATTGTGCTCTGGGTGCAAAACCTGCAGGCATCTAAGGATGAGGCAAATGCAAGTCTATGGGAATATGGAAGCCTTTAATAGTCTCATTCCTGCCCCAAATGCTTCTCAGGATACTTGCAGAGGCTGGAAGAGAGACAGGACTTGCTTACTTGCTCAGCATCAGAATCCTGAGAATATTCCCCTTGAACAAGGTTGGCTGCCCTCCTCAGAACCCATTTCAGGTATCTGATGTTGCTCAAATTAAATGCAGGTGAGCCAAGGGCACCATGAACAAGAGCAACTTCCCATAATCAGGAGTAGCCCTGCAGTATTTGGTTACATGCTTAAAAGCAGCTTGGTCCAAGAGACGCCCTTCTGAATGCAAAACAGAGCTGCACCATGAGCCTTCACTCCAGACGTTGGTCTGGAGTTTGCCCCCATCAGTTCTCAGCAGCACCAAGGCTTGAATACAAGCCATAAAGGACTGTTTCTAATGATACAGTTCCTCTTCATCACCCATCACCGACTGTCCCGCAGACAATCAGAGCTTTTTCAGTTATGTTCACCAGGAGAGAATAGAACACATGATCTCCACTCGAAGGCAACCACTGGATATTACTGTTCCTTTTCCATGCCCTGGCAGAGATAGAGCCAACCCTTTTTTATATTTTATTAGCTCCTTTTGTGCTGCCTGAATGACTCCCATGCTTGGTTTCAGGTTGATACATTGGCTATCCATTATTTAGAACCTTTGTCACAGAGGGAAGCTGCCTTCTTGGCACTGGAGCTACAGGGATCCCAGCAGGGAAATGGAATCCGTGCTATTTTCGGTAGGACGGCCCCTCCCATCCCTCCAGGTGTTCACACCTGGCTCCAGGTAGGCCCTTGAATTACAAGGGAATAGAGCAGGAAAGGGACAGTCAAGTTGTTTACTTGACTGTCCCTTTCCTGTTCTATTCCCTTGTAATTCAAGGGCCTACCTGGAGAAGCCAGAAGGACATGTGGCTAAAGAGACAAAGAGAGACACTGGCACAAACTTCGTTCCAACGTAATGACAAACCGTCTTGGGCCCACCTTCCTGATCCTTCTTTTCATCTTTTTGTATGTAGAATGAGGACATTGAAAGTTCTCACTTCTAGTTTTGAAGAAACCACAGTTCCTGCTCCTGCCCAAACTCAAGAAACCGTGGTTTGTCCACAAACCAGAAAATGAAACCTCCTTCTCTGCTTCCTCACTAACTTACCAGTGGACCTTTTACTTGTCATGAGGACATTTCAATAGCTGGGTTTTTCTGCTTCCATCTCTCCATCTATGCTCATTTACTTCGAAGTATCACACAGTATAAACAGTATACAAAAATTAGAAACACCACAGGCCCTACCCCCAGGCTTAGATTCTCCCACAGTAGAATGGGGAAGAAAAAAATAAAAATAAAACAGAGGGGGGAATCCATCAGGGAAGGACAAGGTGAAAAATGATCAAAAGACGCCCATATGAGAGTCTCTTTCTCACTCAGTTCAATGCTAGTTGCTGCTGGAGCTCCAGAGGAAAAGGCCTAGGAGGTTCTCAGGCCAGGTAGCCTGGCTGAAAAGAGCTTTTACTTGGCTGCTGATGTGCACAATGGCTGGCCCTTGGTAGAATACAAAGTCTGACCCTGCGAAGGCCAAGGATGCAAAAACCTGGAGTTAGGCCAGCAAAGTTTGGCCGGCACACCATAAAGCACATTTGGACCACCCTCTGAATCAGAGAGGCCAGCACACAGACGTGCACCATTCTCTCTCACTCAAAGTGGGGTCCCAAAACGCTTCACGGTGGCCTTTGTGCTGGCCAAACCTTGCTGGCCTAACTGTGCCAGCCTAGCTCCAAGTTAGGATTACTCTCCAAGATGCCCAAGCACCTAACAAGTGTTGACCTACCAAGTGCAAGATTTAGATGTATGCACATGTGAACCAGCTCTTAGACTTCCTGAGTGTTCAAAGATACTACAATCTATGATTGGCAAATGTTTTCAGGAGCATGCACCCAGCTATTCTGTCATTACTGGAAGTTCTTAAGCACCCAGTTCTCTCTGTCGCCCACTGAGATATCATCTCTGTGGGACTTTAAGCACTTCATTGGGAAAAGATGAAATCTCTGACATGGCTCATTATGTTTTCAGTTTTCAAAACTATAAGAGAGAATGCATTTTAAGACATGACACTTACCCAGGTACACAAATTAAGATTTTTTTCTTCTTCTGCAACAAGCATATTAACATCTCATAAAATTTCATTGCAACAGGTTACCAGAATCAATATGGTATTGGATTTTACTAGTTCTTTTTAATCATCGACAATAAATCACATGGAAAAGATGCAACTCTGTTATAGTTTCAGGAAGGTTTGTGCAGATGAGGTAGAAAAGAGAACTCTGGAGCAGCTCTGAAGAATGTGACAAGGCTAAAGGAAACAGTTTTGAGGAAACCGACTTGGGGAATAATCATAGAGCCAGAGGCCAGGGTCTGAGTCGCAGGGGCATGTGTGTGTGTGTGTGTGTGTGTGTGTGTGTGTGTGTGTGTGTGTGTCTGCACGCGCGCCACCTCTGGGTGACCTAGAATCAGTAGTGAAATTCAGGGGGTTCGCCCAGGTTCTATAGAACCGGTTGTTAAATGGCCAGGCCCCGCCCACTCGCTGACCTCGGCTGGCTTCGGGTTTTTTTTTTGGCTCCGGCTATGACGTCATAGAACCGGTTGTTAATCCATTTGAACTGCACCACTGCCTAGAATGGATCCATTTTGCCAGAGCTTCCCCCAATGCTCTCTAAAGTTCTCAAATTGGGACTCCCAGGAGTCAGGATTTACTCGTGACCAGTAGTGTCATTCAGTAACAAGGAGACGGAACGCGAGGCGGGACTTACCGCCTGATTGGCTGCCCGTTTCTGACGCGTCGCCACCTTGCCGAGCGCCACGCAGGCACCCCTGGCTTCGGAGGGGGTGCCCGCTTGCCTGGGTGGCGCGCTGGGTGCTTAGGAGAGCCGCGGAGGGGCGCGCCACCCGGAAGGAGTCCCCGCGGCGGAAAGGCAGGCGGCGACGCGTCGCGGGCTCCCTGTCAATCAAGGTGTAAGTCCCGCCTCGTGTTCCGTCTCCTTGTTACTGAATGACACTACTGCTCGTGACACCACGTTCTGTGCCATCGGCAGTCAGTGTTCCCTGCAAGTCTGGCAGACTGAGCCTGCCCGAGGGGTACCACTGCCCAGTAGGCCCTTTAAAATCAGTCTTAGAACCAGGAGCCCCCCCTCCTCCTGCAGCTGTACCCAGACAGGCAGAGAAAATGGGCAACCGGGAGGGCAGGCACTG
Organism: Lerista edwardsae; assembly: GCA_029204185.1. Lineage (NCBI taxonomy): Eukaryota > Metazoa > Chordata > Lepidosauria > Squamata > Scincidae > Lerista > Lerista edwardsae. The sequence goes on along the minus strand of JAJKFI010000057.1, from coordinate 3,652,371 downwards.
GGATGTCACTGCTGCAGACAGGATTTGGGGCACGGATGACGCTAACAAATGTCTGCAGGGCAATCAATGAAACCTGGATCACCCAAATTATTTTCCGTGCGGGAAGTCAAGCATCACGAGGCAGCTCAGAGCAAACTAATGAGACTATAATCTTCTTGCCTGCCTTGTCTCAGTTTGGCTCTAATGAATAGTTATAAATAGTTAAACAACTACTGTATCAAAATCCTTCATCTTATTACAATGGGGGGAAAAATTAAGCTTCGGCATTGCAGTCCAATATTATAAGAGCTCATCAGCAGATAATTAATCTTGATATTAGATGCATACCCTGGTGGTATGTGATTTATTGAGGCAGCCACCTATCTAACCTCCTCTACAGAAACTACACAACCAGGCATGTACGAGGCAACAACTTTGTAAGTAAAAACAGGTGCTGCACTTCATAATAATGACACCAGGTTTGTTTTTTTTCCTGGAAAGAAAACCACATTATTTTTATATCTAATGATGCAAACTCATTTCTACTTCCCTCGTGGGTTTGCTAATGCTTAAAAATCAAACCGGAGTTATAGATGTTCATGCTTCCATCCTTTCATAGCAGAAGGGCTCACTGTCACACCAGGGGTTAGTTTCCAATTTAGCAGATTTTAACTGTTGGTGGAGCGCACAGCCATTTGAAAAGGGGGCTGCCTGTAATATCCAACCAATGGGCAGACAGAATTGACACAATAGCTTCACGGCTCCTGGGTGTTTTGTTTGCGAATTCAGAGCAGAGCGCTGTGTTAGTCGTTACATATCCACTATGCTAACAGCACAATCCAACCCCTTGTACAGACTCCCAAGTGTTGTGAACTTGCCATAAAGCACAGTTATAGTTATTTGGAAGCTAAGCCAGTGCAGAGATGTGTGCTGGCTCAGCAACGCCGTACCTGCACCAGGTAGGTTTGCGTCGGCCTGGGCACAGGGGGATGGGGAGGCTGGTGAGAGGGTGGAATGGCGGCGGTTTTGGGGGGAGGGATGGCAGGGAGAGGGCAGCCTGGGAGGTGGATCAGGCCCAGTAGGGGGATGGGACTGGCCTGGGTGACCTCGGTCGGATTCTAACCCCCAGCCTTGGCCCAACCAGTGTTACAATAAAGTCCTCTTACTCTGAATTGCATCCCAGCCTGTTCCTAACCTGCACTGGATACAAGACCAGCCAACCTGCGGGCATGTTCCAGTGCAGGTTAGGTTTGCTCCCTCAATGACCACTTGGAAGTGAGACACCTGCACAGCATCCACTCAGAATTAGGGAAGGTAGGGTGGAAGCTTATTCAGGGGCGAACCTCAAGGGGGATCCCAGCACTCAGTTTTGCCAGCAGTCACTGCCCCTCCTCTTCGGAGCCATTCGGAGCCAATGCAGCCTCCGTTTTGCTCTAGCTGCTGGGAATGGCTGCAAAGAGGATGGGGAGAGGAAGCTTGAAAAACTTAGTGCCGTGATCCCCCTGTAGGTAAGCCTCTAACCTTACCGATGAAGAAAGCCTAAAGCATTTCGGGCTTTTTAGATTAGGAAAAAAAAGGCGAGGGACAAACATTTTATAACTTACACGCTGTGATATACAATGCACTGCTGTGAGGTGTTTGTGACCACCGTAAGGCAGCTTATGTTGGTGGAACGCTCATTCTGCTTGTCTGGGAGACTGATGGGATTGGGCTGACCATCAATGTATGGAGGACTTCTCCACGAGAGGATGTGACAGCCACAAATGCAGGTGGGATTTGACAAATCCGTGGAGGCTAAGCCTGTCTCTGGCTATTAGTTAACATGGCCTCATCGAACCCCATGTGCAGAGCCAGAGGATCCACGGGCTGACGTTATCGAGGAGAGAGCGGGTCAGATGTTGGCTTCCATCCTCCTCGCAACTTCCCTGAAGCATCTAAGAGCGAGGAGGAGAAGGCTGGCCAGGGAGGATCCAAAAAATGTGCTTTTATGCCACGTGCCACTGGCCACGTCAGCAAGAAACAATAATCACCTAGTAAGAAAGAGAAGCGATGTGGAGAAAACGATGCCGTTGGAGAACACTTTGCATTGCCAGTTAGTCAAGAATTAGAGCAAATTACGTTAATCTCGCCAGTCCGCATCATTACTATGCTACACTTCAGAGCTTAAAAGATTTAATCCTTTTTATGAAATTCAATTAGGCATTGCAAAAATTAATCATAAATGTCTTATAGAAATGGATTGTGGATAAAAATAAACTTACATAACTGTTTCAGTGGATTTTTAGGATGTAAAGTGGCAAAAAAAAAAAATCTGCCTCATGTCACATTCCCTTGCAGTATTATTTACCACACCGATGGCTTTATCCTTGGAGTGCAGATATATCCTTAAGGGCCAATTATGAAAGCGGAGGTGACACAGAAAGCCAAGAACGGAGAGCATTTTGCCCTTTTAGAGGGTAGATATTTAAAATCCCATCTAATCGTTAGGGAAAAGGCCAGCTACAGTCAAGCTACGTTGGCTATGGTAGCTTCTGCAAAGCTGGGACTAGAGTCAGGACTTGGTCAACGTGTGCAGACGACTGGGGTGGTCGGACACAGGGTCCCTGGCGGTCAAGTTGAGATGCTCACTTCGCTGCTGCATTTGTAGGTGCCAATATCCTATCGCCCTTCCTGGATCCACTCAGACTCGCACCAGCTTTATTGCCATCACAAGTCCAAGTTGAGCCATGCAGGTGGCGGAGGCCTACTCCCGGGCAAGGGAACAAATGTGCCCTTACCTGGAGGACTTCCACCACCACCACAGGATGCAATGCATGTTCGGTGGCCCAGCCGTATCAGCAGCAGTGCGTATTTGATAGGGCTGTTAGGTTGCGATCCTATAGTACTGGATGTCCCATTAAACACAAGGGGTCTTCTGAATTGACATGCACAGGACTGTGCTCTTACAGCGCAATCCGGCACTGCCCGTCGTGCCTACGCTACGTCATAGCGTCGGCACGACGGCCCTAGTGTTGACGCGGGAGCGCTGATCAGCACTGATCAGCTCTTTGTGGTGACCAAAGCTGGTTGGCGCGAGGGAGGCGCCGTGGGGATTGGTGGGAGGGAGGGAGGCTGGGGCGGGACTTGGGCGGGACCTGGGCGGGCTTGGGAGGCGGCCATAAGCCCATTCGGGAGGCCGCGTTCGGACTCCTCAAATCTGCGCCTGCTCTTTAGCGGACGCAGATTCGAGGAGCACATAGGGGAAGGCTGGAGCCTCCCCTACGGTAAGGGAGCGAATGTAAAGGGTACGGTAAGCCCCCTGGAGCCTCCCCTACGGTAAGGGGGGGCTCCAGCCTCTCCTATGAAGCATTGGATATGGTGCTACCGAGTCGGCCTCGGCATTCCAGCGCTGCACAGGATTGCAGCCTTAGAAATACTACATTAGAATGTGTTATTCATGCAGGCTTTTTTTGGAGCAGAATTTGCAAGCTGGATATGACAGAAGTCTAGGATCTCTTTTGTAAATGAAATGTTTCTACAAATTCATCCCTTGAAGAAAAGCAGGGATTAGCAGACCTCAGAGGAGAAGAGATTTATTCATTTGATTAAAACAAAAGCCTTCACGCAAATGTTTATGCATTATTTTCATGCGATGCTATTATCTCTGAATGCTGGTCCATGCACAATAGTCCCCCAAAGGCCCCACCCAGTGGTGTCATCCAAATGATTTAGAAACCGGTACTCACTTTTGATTGGCACTTGTCCAAATGCCAAACAAATAATGATTTAGGCCAGCTCAACTTCTAGAAACCGGTACTCGCGTAGTGGTGCGTAGTGGGTGCATGACATCACTGGCCCCACCTCTGGGAAACCTTCAGCTTTTAAGATACATTCAGACAAAATGTTTACCACACCAACACAGCTGTTGAAAAAGTGCCATTTCCTTTGCAAATAAAAACTTAGACGTTAATGCTGGTGAGGTTATTTCCTTTATATCTCTGCATCATCACAGACTTCTTTTTGCAGAGCTGCAAGCCAAATGAAGGGAAAAATCAGTGAGGGGATCTCTTCTTCCACTTGCAAGCGTTTCAGAGCTAGGACCTCTTAAGAATCACTGAAAACCTGCCAACACTTTCCAATGATTTTTCAAAGTCGCTCTGGAACTGCTGACACCAGCAGGAACACCGCTCTAAATAATTTATTGACATTTCTACATAAATTAGATCCTTGAGGGCGAAGATGCCGCGAACTTTCTGAAGGGCTGAGTGCTCACAACATGGTCTACAATCCATCAGCACAAGGGACAAGCAGCCCAAATGGTTCCCAAATGTAGCGGGCGGGCTTTCGCCATTACGCAACGGAACGCAGCGAGCGCGCTGCCGATCACCCAGAAGACCCGCCCAGTGTACCGGTAAGATGACACTACTGGTTCCACCCCCAGCTCCACTTCCTGCCGGGAAACAGTCCAAGGGCCTCGGAGATTGCACACAATGTCTTTTGTAGGATGGCCCCCGCACATCCCCCCCCCTTGCACAGTTTCCGACCCAGGATGTCTCCTGCTTCAGGGAACTCCCTTTCAGTATTCTACTACAGACCCATCTGGCTCCTCCTCTCTCCGCCCACCAATGCAATGGAAGGCAGGGCACCTCTATTTTGACTTGCTATTAGTTATATTAGTTATTTGATCAACCCTATCAAAAGAAGAGCATTTATGTTAGCAAGATTTAATATTTCTCCCTCTGCAGTTCACCTTGGCAGATTTTCTAACATTCCATTTGCTTGTGGATTATGTCTTTTTTGTTTTCAAGAACCGGACACAATGGCACATATTTTATTACATTGCCCGTCTCTCCAATCACTTCGTGACATTTACTTAAAACCCTTATTGTCTCCTCTTTCTGGTATTCCAACTGAAAATCTAGCTGCCCTCCTATGTGACAACACAGAGGACGTTACTAATGCTTTAGCAGAATTTCTAGTTGCAAGTGCCAAATGGAAATCTCCCCCTTAATCTCCCTTTTTTCTTTATCCCTTCCTTTTCCCTTCCTGATTTTCCTCGTGTGATGCCATATTTAAAATTTTGTTGATAATTACTGTTTAATGCCAATAAAGGTTTCTTGAATTGAATTGATTGACTTGTCAAACAGAAGAGGGAACTTTGGCAGGCACAGAGTGCAATCTTGTTGCGCTTGCATGCCAAATGGGCCTTAGGTGTGCTGGGGAGCCTCCACGGGGCAAGGGCATGTTCGTGCTACACAGCAGGCGCACAGCTGAAGAGGCCACATCCCTGATGTGCCCCCCTCCCTGGGCCAGCAAGCGCACTGGCCCTTCCACCCAGTGATGTCATGCAGGGGGTACGCGAGTACCGGTTCCTAGGATTACGGTTGGCCCCGCCCATTCGCCCGCCCACTCATTGACTCCGCCCCTGCAACGTTTGAATTTCCTGCACGTTTGAGTTGCCTGCACGTTCTCAGAGCCAGGCAGGCAGGCAGCGAGCGGAGCCTTGCCTTGCCTTGCCACTGAAAAATGAGCTGCTCTGGGGTTTTGGAACTGTTGGGTCACTTTAACATGATGCCAGGCCTCCTTAACATGTTCTGGGGATGCTGTGGAATACTGTTGCAACTGTTGGGTCAGTTTAAAATGGTCTGAGGCCTCAAAAAGGGCTATTTCATGTCACTTCCTGCCACGACATCACTTCCGGCTTATGACGTCACTTCTGGTGGGCGGGTCCCGACATGTGCCAATCAAAAGTGAGTACCTGTTCTTAAATCATTTAGATGACACCACTGCTTCCACCCCTACGCTAGCACATAGCGTTGGCGCAATGTCACTTCCAGGATTGCGCCCTCAGTATGGAGTTAGGTGTGAGTAGTGAGGGAGCCGAGTTTGCAAATGACACTGTGAATCAATAATAGTGTCTCTCTCCCTCCAGTATTTGTACAATGTTTAGGAGCATAAAGAAAACCAATGAAAGCCAATGATGGCATTAAACAGGACTAAGGAGACGCAGACAGAATTAGGAGCCTTGAGAGATTTTAAGTCGTTTTAAAAAAAAATTATAATAAAAATGGATTATAGTGTTCTGATGGTTTTTACTACAATAACTGCCGAAATGGGGGAATCAAAGATTAGAGGTCTTAAGAAGTGCTGTCATCTGTGAGGTTCTGTACTGAATATTGGCCTTTGTTCTGTTCAATTCTTTGCATCTGACAGTTGCAGACATCTTTGGCTGGAGACAGACAATAGTTCTCGTTGAATGTGGTGTGAAAAGGAGCATCCCTCCCATGGAGAACACAAGTCTCATTTCAAGTCAGTCTGGTTTTTGAAACAATGACTGGATACAGGTCTGATTCAACATCATACTGCATTTTGCACTAACCATTGTTTAGACTCCTAACCACAATCAGTATTCCATACATATAGACAAACCATGGTTTGGGTAGTTTCTTTCTTCTTACTCCTCCTCTATGAATCCTGGAATTCTATTCCAAACAGGAGCCTCTGAGCATCCTACAAGCTATTTAGTTTGCCCAAACTGGTTTGTAAATCAGCTTCAAACCATGAATTCTGATCCTGGTTTACTGGCTTCTTTGGGAAACTCCTCTGAGCCTCAGTTCCCCACTTGCAGTTCAACAATATCAAGATTATTCTCATTGTACACAGTTACCAATTTGGGAGACCACATCCTTTCCAGTCTTCCGGGGGGCCTTGAGAATGATTTCGGTCCACTGAACTTTGGGCAATGAGTGATGGTCCTGGCCCAGGTGGGAGTTCTATTGCTGTTGTGCTTCCTACTGTCTCTGTTTTATTAAAAGATCCATTTTGTGGCTTTTCATTATTTGATTATATCTTGTATTATTAGCTACCTTGGGGATCCATAAAGAAAAGCAAGACAAATGTGGGAAAAATAAATGAAAACAGAACCACCTTTGGTCTTCAGCAAACCATGTTCAATCAACTCTATCAGCAAAATTAATTCATCACACTGACGTGTATGATCAAACGGCAGAGAGCAAAGTCTTAATCTCGAGTTCTAGATCACTTAACAAAACATTTGTCACATACACAGCCAATTAGCCACATGCAAACAGCAGAAGAGACTTCAAAGAGCAAAACTTTTTCAGACAGGGCAGAAGCTATTAGGGCGCTGCTAACATTAGGGAAGGGGTGTGAAGTGGGATAAAGCTCAGAAGCCCCTCACTAGGCGTTCAGATTGCATTTGACCCATCCATTCTGGGATGGCACCACTGCCCAGTGGTACAAAACTGGGCAATGCATGGAGTATGCTTTGCATACAGAAGGTTCGAGGATCAGTCCCCCTGGGTCAGTCTGTTTGCATCTCCCGATAGAGCTGGGAAGAGAGTCCTTCTGAAACAATGAAGGATCTTGGACGGTCCATGTGTAGACAACACTGAGGGAGGTGGTCCAGTGGTCTCACTTGGTACAAGGCAGCTGCATGTTTATACATTGCTGATGCCCAGGATGCTTATGCTTTTTGAATTATGGTGTTGGAGAAGACTCTTGAGAGTCCGCTGGACTGCAAGGAGATCCAATCGATCAATCCTCCAGGAAGTCAAGCCTGATTGCTCCCTGGAAGGACAAATCCTGAAGCTGCAGCTCAAGTACTTTGGCCACCTCATGAGAAGAGAGGACTCTTTAGAAAAGACCCTCCTTCTGGGAAAGATTGAAGGCAAAAGGAGAAGGGGGCGGCAGAGGATGAGATGGTTAGATAGTGTCACCGAAGCGACGAACGTGAAATTGGGCGAACTCCGGAAGGGTCTCCTGATGCCTTTTTCTTTTTCCAAAAGACAGCCATAGGATCACACGGATTGGGACCATGGTGTGGGAGGAGGGGGTGTAACTCCATGAGAGCCCTTCTGGGAGGGAGGGGACACTTTCGCCTTGCACGGCAGTCTCCGGTCAGATCCGCCCTCCTGAACCTGCTATTAACTGCCGAGGGGGAAACCAAAAGGCACCCAAAAATGTACGTTAGTTTCCTTCCACAACTGCCAGCAACTTGGTGGGGATGAATCAAGTCAAGGAATCAGAAAAAGGCATCAGGAATCCCAACCACAAAACTATTGCATCACCATTGGTTTGACCACAGTGTCACCATCAAGAAAAGCATGGTTTCCTAGCAATTGTGGAAGCAGATTCCAAATATGAATGTGCTTTAAAATAGCTGCAGTTCTGTGCATTTGTCCCCAATTTTTCCTGAAGTGCTTAATTAGCTTGTCTATTTTTTCCCATTTTCCAGCCATGCAAAACCGCCCCCCCCCAGCATTTCCATTACAGCGAAGCACCAAATTTCACATTGACATTAAGAGCCACCTGCTCACGTGTAACACCAGCCCACTCTTCCCTACGAGGCTGTGCATGTCTAGCTAATTAGCCATTACCAGCTGATTCTCAGAAGTGCTGTAAGAACAATGTGAAAAGCCAAGCGCATTCACAGCAGATAAATGCTAATGCCTCTAAAAATGCCAGCCCATTTGACTCAACAGCACGCTTATCGCCAGTATAGCTACAGCTCCATTGGAGACACATAACAATCCCTCACTGTTAACAGCCAGGAAAAAAACGGTGTGAAGAAGAATCGGTGAGTAAATGTGTTTGGATGTTGAAACAAATGTTCAGCTGGAGAACGGCTGAATTATTCACGCTCCAGTGCTCCGACTGCACAGTCATGTGCCTACTTACCCTTGCACAATGGCGAATTGCTTTTGTGCATTCCACTGTGCAAGCCATTCCAAAGCAGCTTGCTCCTCAGTCACTGGACTCGCCAAACAGCACCAGCTAAGCCAAGGGTGTTTGGCTCTGAACACCCAAATCTGATTATTGAGGAATGTGGCCGCCGAGGCTCAGGGTGGCATCCTGCAGGAGGCCCCCGAGGCAGATCTGCATGCAGAATGGCTCTGATTTTGGATGGCACCGACATGCTTCACGGTGAGAACTTCAAAGTTTCTCCCAGGGCAGGATTCTCCGGGGGAGCCAAGTTCCGGAGGGGCTGCTGCTGTGTAAGCCAGGAGCAGCTCAAGCAACAGAGGCCAGCAGCACCAAACGACTAACAAGCAGCCCAGCCCAGCAGAAATCCCTGGGCAGCAAAGCAGGAAGCCTCACCCTGTCATGTAAATCCCTCCTCTCCTTTGGTGCTGTAGCCAGTAAGCAACGCCAAGATTGGCTAAAACGGTGCAGGAGAGGAGTGATTTCCACTGCAAGGTGAGGCTCCTTGCAAAACCTAGAGCTTTGCCATCCCTGTAGAAACGCCACTGAGCACAGACGACGCTGCATGCCACGGGCAATTCTGGGCTGCTGGAGGGCTCTCCTTGGGGAAAGGGGATTGCGCTCTTCGCCATGTTTCTGGGTGCCGGCCAAACTTTGCGGGCCTAACTGCGCCGGCCTAACTCCAAGTTAGGATTGTGCTTCAAGAGCCCAAACCACTCAGAAGCAAATCCCATTGTAGTTGATGGGGCTTACTCGCAAGTAAGTGTGGACAGGCTACCAGCCACAGCATTGGCCCCAAGTCAAAAGGTGCATTGGAACCTTTGTCAAACTAAGCATCATGGTCTACATCATGGTTCTTGTTTTACCCTTCCACATCAGTGTTACCTTGCGCATCAATACTATTGCTACAAGTCAGAACGTGGCACTGCGAGAACTGCCGCACAACAGGTGAACTAAGCTGAACGGCCCCAGAGTGGATCCTTTGAGGTGCGTTTGCTGGGAGGCAGGATTGGGAAGCAGCACTCCTTTTTTCAGCGGTGGTTCTCCCTCTAAAAATGTTCAGCTCCAGTTTCACTGAACGACTGGCAGAGTTTGAAAAGACGTGTAAAAAAAAAAAACTCAGAAGGTGCTGGAATGCTTCCTTCTTTGATCATCAACTTCTAATTTCAGCGGCACCAGGAACCTTCCGAGTTCTTCAAAGCCCTGCGTCTGCTTTGCGAACACAATCGGTGGGTGGACAGGTTTTGCTGCCACTCCTACAGCTCTAATATAATGATGTTTAAAGGAATGGAGCCTCAGTCTTAACCCACAGATACTGACCAAGCTTCTCTGCAGTTCCAAAAAGCTCTGCACTGCTAGAGCATCGGATACAGGAATAAATCCATGAGAGAGCGTGAATTAAAGACTGTACAATGAATTTCTACAGAACGTTCCCATTTATTGTACCATTAGGGAAATATTGATATTGTTTGCCTCTGTCGATTACTAATTAGCAACTATCCTTAGCTTAACTATCCTTTAACTATGGTGCTTTGTGAAGGCTTCAAGGCTGCCCTCAAGCATCCACTCAGCAATGCAAAAGATTGCACTCTAAACCAGCGCTTCTCAAGAAACGATGCACGCACCACTAGCGGTACATGAGTGAGACCAGTGATGTGATGTGATAAACACAGGAGGCTCAGCTCGGCAACAGGTTAGACATGATGCCACCGTGGCATGTGACAGCATTTAAGGAGACATTACAGATCCATACTTTTAACAGGCTACTATGTATATGCTTTTAACAAAGATAGTCAATTTGGCTTATACCAGGGTAAGTGTGGATAAGATTGCTGCCTTCAGGATGTTTTTGGATTAAAAACAACAACAACAACATATCAGCAACTGCTTGGGAGAATTAGGAGAGTTAAAAGTCTTCTTTTAAATTTTTTTTTAACTTATACTTATTGTAAATTTTTTAATTTAGAGCACAATCCTAACCTGGCCAGTTAGGCCAGCAAAGTTTGGCTGGCACATGTGACATTGTAAAGTATGTTTGGACCACTCTCGGAGTCAGAGAGGCCAACACACAGACACGCGCCATCCTCCCTGACTCTGAGCGTGGTTCAAACAAGCTTTACGGTGGCTCTTGTGCCAGCAAACTTCGCTGGCCTAACTCTGCTGGCCTAACTCCAGGTGAGTATTACACCCTTATTTTGTTAATTGATTTGATTTTGTCACATGGGAAGGTGTTAAAAATTTTTCCTGCTGGACAATGTGACTTCCAGCCATTTAATTCCATGACTTCAAGTTTAATGACATCATTTCATGTGGGTCCCGAGCAGTGGTGTCATTCAAATGATTTAGGAACAGGAACTCACTTTTGAATGGCACTTGTCGGCCGAGGCGAGGCACATTCAAATGTTGGGGGGAAAAAGAAAAAACCCGGAACGGAGCCCATTAGGATCCGGAACGCCCGTTCTGGTCCGTTCCCCCTGAATGACATCACTGGTCCCGAGAGATTCTAAAAGATGTGTCTTGGTGCTAAAATGCTTGAAGACAGTAGTAAATATGCATTCTACAGAGTAGAATATGCAGAGTTCTACAGAGTAAATATGCATTGGATTACATTGCACACTACTTTGAAGAGATCCACGACAGATCTGCTGTAAAAGATGCAGGCAGGAATTGCTCAACACAGCAATCTGAACCACACACCTCCAGGCCCACCAAGCTGAGCAGATCACCCCCAGTGTATGGTGGCCCCCCCAGAGGAACAAGAAACATCCTGATGGTTGCTGCGTGCTTGGGACGTCAAAAACCAGGGAGGTGTTCAATCAGCTGGCAGGCTGCCACACAAGGCTAGTGCCCTGCATTTGGCTCAGAGGGGCAAGACTGGCATAGCTCTTGAGATAATTCATAGACTTCCCACATTAAAATGAACATATACAACAACGCACATTTATGCAACACTCAATTGGAAGGAAAACCACAAAGGGCTAATCTAAACGTTAATTGCAGTTTCCAAATGTTTGGCAGATTTCTAATTGCCACATCAATGGAAATGACACCCTCTCTTTTGAATTCATTTTTTTTCCTAATGAGATGGGGAAAAAATTATATTATTGCCATTGCTCTTATCAGGGGAAATGAAAGGCTATTTCGGTTTAATTACAGACTGCGGTTGCAGAGTGTCTGATTATTGTTATTACCATTATTATATCGCCTAAGGGGAGTTGTGGATGGCAAGATGCTACCATTATTGACAAGCTGGGACATTTCACCTGTCAGTCATTCAGGTCTATGGAACCAGCCAGGCCAGCTGTCACAGGAAGAGCAACACTCACACTTTGTGGGACCACCTTAATAGGAACATGATCTACACCCAATTCATTGATCTACAAAATGCAGCAGCCTGACTACAGCATGCATAAAGGTAAAGGTTTCCCCACGACCTAATGGTCTAGTCGTGACCATTAGGGGGCGGTGCTCATCTCCATTTCAAAGCCTGTAGAGCCGGTGTTTTTGTCCGAGGACAAGCTTCCGTGGTCATGTGGCTGGCATGACTCTACGCTGTAGCGCACGGAACACTGTTCCCTTCCCACCGAAGTGGTCCCTACTTATCTACTTGCATTTAGGTGCTTTCGAACTGCTAGGTTGGCAGGAGCTGGGACAAGCAATGGGAGCTCACTCTGTCACGCAGTCTTGAACTCCCAACCTTCTGGTTGGAAAGCCCAGCAACAGCGAATTAACTCGCTGCGCCACCACATCCCACTCACAGAATGCATACCTATGCTCAATATACACAAAAAGCAAACACAACAACTATTCAAGTACACAAAATGTCATGATACAATACATGAAGGTGCCTCAGGACAGCGAGATGCGGAACTAGCAAAAGGAGAGTTGATTTTCAACTTAATCCATAGCAGGACTTCTGGTGCAAAACACAAACACTGCTGAATGGTGACCACAATGTTGTCCAACTCAAAAGATCATGAGTGGGAACTTGAATGGAAAGTCCAACACAGTCATCTTTAACTTCAAAACCAAAACCATGGAACACATTCAGAGAGGACCCTGTGGCTTCAAGTTCAGTTTCTAGCTGCCAGTCTGAGGTATTAAAAGCTCAAATTTGCAATTAGCAAGAAGTGGAAAGGATGCTTCCCTTTTGATATTGTTTTATCATTAACCAGTGCAATTTCTTCGCGTGAGAACTCCCACAGCAGGCACATCCAGCTAGCAAGAGTGAACAGAGCATGGGGTTTGCTAACTTGACGGCATCTTCAATAGAACACTGCAATGTTCAAAAGACAATGTGTGGAAAGAAGTACACCACATTTGCGCAAACCAGAGAGCAGTTAGATCCCACAGGCAAGCAGATGGATAATTGCAGTGCAATGTAATATTACGTCTTTACACACACACACACACACACACACACACACACACACAGCACCACTCAGCCTAGAGTGTTTGCAAATGGCAAAATCTAATGCAACTCCTATGGGGTGTTTTCGGCAAATATCATGTCTAGCAAACTTCTGAAACTTTCCTAATCCACCTTCATAAGGGAATTAAGGAGTTCATTAATGTAAATCTCATCTTGTATCCATTTGTCGATCACTCTCCAACTCTCCATTGATAAGCTGATGCGATATGACAAAGTGCACAGGAACACATCATGAAGAATCAAGTCCTGTTGTTAGCAACAGTTCGTGCAGGTGCGCCAAGGAAATGGGCAGAACAGCTGGACTGGGGTAAACCGATAGACCAGTTCATGACCACATGGACAGGCGGTGCTATATCCCAGTGAGGGCAAACCTATGACATGTGTGTCAAAGGCAAAACGCCATGATGTTCTGGGTGACATGCCAGTTCACCAACACCCAACAACAACTGAGTTTGTTTTACTAGTTTTTACTGGTTTGTTTTACTGAGTTATCATTTTTGTAATGATTTGATGTTTCTTTATATAATGCATAGTCCCACACATGATTGGGTTGTACTTTCTAAAATAAATTAATATGTAAATAATTGTCTCTCTTTCCCTGGGGAGAAAGAGAAAAGCCAGCAAAGTTTGGCCAGCACAAGGGACCCTGTAAAGTGTGTTTGGACCACTCTTGGAGAAAGGGGGGATGGCGCACGTCTGTGTGCTGGCCTGCCTGACTCCGAGAGTGGTCCAAACGCGCTCTACAGTGGCCGTTGTGCCGGCCAAACTTTGCTGGCCTAACTGTGGCAGCCTAACTCCATTAAGGATTGCGCCCTTAATGACAGTGATGCCTTGTGATGCGTACGTGCTATTAAATCTTTTAAAAGACAGAATGAATGCATGAGCGTGGCCAATGGCCTTGACCATTTTTTTGTTCACTTTCAAACCCTTGGGCGGTTGAATTGTTGTGAGCTCGAAGGATTTCATTATGTGCTTATTTCCAGACCTATTTGTCAGACCTTTCCATGGGGGTCAATTCAAACTGAAGGCTTGTTGCCTTCCTTTTGACAGCTGAATGACAAAGAAGGAGCCGGGAAAACAACTTCAAGTAATAGGAAACAAAGCTATTTCTATGCTAATAGGTCGGGAAATGTTATGTTTCCCTGACAGTGTCATAATGTTGGAGTCCATAAAATGCCTGTACAGGACTCCTTGCCTTGCTGTAATAACAAACAAACATTCATTATTCTAATTTTGTCCTTCAGGCTCTGCAACCCTTGAATAAGGGAAATGAAACTCTCGCCAAACAGCACGAGCCGCAAATTAGCAAGCAGAGGCTACAGAGATTTGTATGTGAGCAGGGCCTGAGAACAAAAATAATCAGCAATTACTGTGGTTAAATTTAGTTTTCTCACTAATCAGATATTATAAGTAATTAGCAGTCATCTAAGATTAATTACGGTTCATTTTCTGTTCATGTTGTGGCTTGGTCAGAGACGTTTTCAGGATGTCTTAACAGTGAGAATTCTTCTGCAACTCCTCACGGAGTCTAACCAATGCGCGTCTCACAGATGCCTTGTGAGAACATGGTGGTTTTCTTGGATACGCTTCCCCCGCCCCTTTGGGCTAAATCTGCCTGTACAGATGTCACATGGCCTGCGAGGCTGCTGCTTTGAGATAGTGGCTCAGAAGGGAGATGGTGAGAAACAGAGTGAGATCACAGCATGGGGTGGGGTGGGTGGGCTTTAGGGGCTTGCCCTGCTCCACTTTCACTCTCAGGGTGCAATCCTGACCTGGAGATAGGCCAGCAATGTTTGGCCAGCACCAGGGCCACAGTAGAGCTCCTGGGTATAGCGGCCAGCGGCGTCATGCAGCCGGAACACTGGGCGGGAGGAATGGGTGAGCGGCAGCCCGCCCATTGCATTCCGGTCCGTTTCGCCGTCTTCCCCGGCGAAACAGAGCGGTACGCAACGGGCGGGCTGCCGCTCACCCGTTCCTCCCGCCCAGCGTTCCGGCTGCATGATGCCGCTGATAGCAGCCCCTCCCCTCCGCCTTCACAGCCATTCGCGGTTCTCAGTGAATGAGAGCTAGAACTTCTTAGCAAACAGGGCTCTTCTGAATTTGGAGTCAATTGCATCTGGAAGTCCTGCATCTATCCGCCCTCTGCACGTTCTGTCAATGGTTTGAATGGAGCCTCTGGGCTTATGCGCGCAGGGGCTCTGTGCAACTGTAAGCCTTGAAAAAGGCGGGCCTCCCCACTGGGCAGACAGTTCTGCATGAATGAGGCTCTGTTCAGACCTCCCACCTGTGGTTGGGACCAGCAGGTACAAGCCCAGACTGCTCCCACCTGCCACCATAGGAAAAGGGCTGGCGTGAGTGGAATAGTCATGATCACAGTGCTTCTCAAACGTTTTAGGCCAGGACCCACTTTTCAGAATCGTGTTGGGGCCCGCCGGAAGTGATGTCATTAACCTGGAAGTGATGCCGTAGCCAGAAGTGACATCACCAAGCAGGAAGTGCCATCATAATCAAATGACACTCCTGGAATGCAAACAAGCATTCGTGGACTGCAGCAGTTGCACAACCATGAAACGTCCCTGACAGAAAGCCAGATTAGGACATAATATTATGGAAAAGCACTGAACTTAAAACATTTAAAAACAAAAACAAAAAAAACCTTCCCTTGAAAATGCAAACTATGAACACTCACAACAGGAATATAGCAAGAGTCAGGTCTGCGGCTTCCAAGATGGCTGCTCCCAGCTTTCCGCGACCCACCTGACATCAGGTTGCGACCCACCGAGTGGGTCCTGACCCACAGTCTGAATAGCATTGCATTATAACATGACCCTGTATGGAGTGAAACCAAACGTGTTTATATCTAGACTGTGGTTTCTCAAAAACTAAGAGATATCACAAACATAAGGCTGAGGACAATTTACCTTTCATTCACTTCCTGTTCACACCAGGACTCTTTAAAAAAACAAACAAACACCACACAGCTGCCATGCTTTCCACACTAGACTCAGACAGCCCTTGAAAAATAAATAAATAAATAAAAATGTAATTAATAAATAAGGTAGTCTAAGGATTTTTTTTAAAATTAGCCATTCTATAACAAAATGGCACTTTAAAAAAAGTTCTTTATATTTGTCTAATAGGACCTCCAGGGCAACACTCTCCACAGGTTGATTGTGCATTGTGCATAAAAGCTCCATTCTGCAGTAGTCTTAATTTTTTTTTTTTAACTGCTCTGCCAGATAAATGCTTCTGAATGCTTCTAATTTCTGGCATGAAGAGAGCTCCATTTGTGTCTGCCCAGTGGGAAATGTCTCATTATGCGCCAGGACATGCGCCATGCGCATCACTGCGAGCCCCTCACACCGTCCCCGTTTAACCACCCGCCGGGAGGTGGAGGTCTTTGGAGTGACGTCCTTGCTTCCATCGCCCTTCACAACGAGGGGCAGGAGCAGCAACTTTTGCAAAAGTCACTTCAGAGCCACTTCTATTTAATCTCATCGAGACCTCCCTCGTTTCCGGGAAAAGGGTAGCGCAGAGAAGACACCACACCTGTCATAATCTTCCATGGGAACATTGCAGCGGATATTGGAAGGAAAGAGCCGGCCTGATTGAGAGGCACCCCACAGGGCTGAGGCTCGGCACCTGGTTGGCGGGAGGCTGAATCTGAAGGAGCAGCAGCAGCTACAGCCAAGAGCCCCTGCCGGGAGGAGAGAGGAGCTCTCCAGTCTGAGACACGGCGGGGAAGATCTTCAAATGCATTCGCAGCACAAGGAGATGCCAAGCAGGGCTGGCTTGTGTCGCCTAATCGTCACCTCTCCTCCTTCGTTCAGGGAGCACCCTGGGGCCAGCACCTGCTATGGCGGATTACAAGGGGTTAATGGCCGTGGTCGCTTGGGCAGGTGACGTGAGGGCTGGGTAGGCAGGGTGGGAGGGAATCTGGCATTCCGTTCCAAGGTCAGCCAGGTCACAGGGCGGATCAGGGCGGTCGCCGCACCTCAAAAAGGACATCGTGGAGCTGGAAAAGGTGCAGAAGAGAGCGACGAAAATGATTACGGGGCTGGGGCACCTCCCTTATGAAGAAAGACTGCAGCGTTTGGGGCTCTTCAGTCTAGAAAAAAGGCGCCTGAGGGGGGACATGATGGAGACATACAAAATTATGCATGGAAGGTCTAGAGTCGATAGACGGATGTTCTTTTCCCTCTCTCAGAACACCAGAACCAGGGGGCATCCGCTAAATCTGAGGGTTGGGAGAGTTAAAACAGATAAAAGGAAGTACTTTTTTACCCAGCGGGTGGTTAGTCTGTGGAACTCTTTGCCACAGGAGGTGGTGATGGCATCTGGTCTTGATGCCTTTAAGAGGGGATTGGACGGATTTCTGGAGGAAAGGTCCATCGTGGGCTATAGGCCATGATGGATTGGGCAACCTCATTACATTAGTAGTAGGCTACTTCAGAGTACCGGGTGCAAGGGAGTGGCAACAGGATGCAAGCATCTTGTGTCTCATGCCTCCCTGGGGCATCTGGTAGGTTACTGTGAGATACAGGAAGCTGGACTAGATGGGCCTTTGGCCTGATCCAGCAGGGCTCTTCTTATGTTCTTATGTTCTTATCAGGACCACTCAGACGATGCCTGGCCGGGTTGGTGAACATGGCTGACAAGTCCCTGGGCTGGCAGGGGCAGAGAACACCTGTTGGCAAGGTGGACTCCGTCATGCCTGTTAGCTCTGGGGGTTAAAACCGAGGGAGCCTGGAGTCCGACTCTCACGCCCGCGTAGCTGAGGGGGTAGACGGCCAGTGCCGTTTCCTGCTAAGTAGCAGCTTGCATGTGAGGGGTGGCTAGAGTTGCCCTGGTGCAGGTCTTACTCAAGGAAGTGACTCTTTTCCCAAGCCTGGTGTGTGTGTTTAGAGTTGGAAGGGTAACTAAAGATCCAAGCAGCGGCGTCATGCTGCCGGAACGCTGGGCGGGAGGAATGGGTGAGCGGCAGCCTGCCTGTCGCGTACCGCTCCGTTTCACCATCTTCCCCGCCCCCGTGGGGGCGGGGAAGAAGGCGAAACGGACCAGAACGCAACAGGTGGGCTGCCGCTCACCCATTCCTCCCACCCAGCGTTCCGGCAGCATGACGCCGCTGGATCCAAGTGACCCACTTGGCATCACTAGGTGGATCAGATGTTGGCTTCATAAGAAGTGCATCCTGATGTGTACTCAAATGCAGATGTTATTCAGCCACACAACTGCATTACTTTCCAATGAGGGCCACGTGGTGATGAGCACTTGGATCTGCAGGCCATCTCATGGCAAAACCAGTCACACACAAATACCGTTTTTGGCAAGCAACTAATTGTTGGATATGAATGCAAACAGAAGCACCAAGAGTCCTGTGAGGAGGAGGAGTTAATGTGATTATTGTATTACATTATTTTTATACATTATTTCAGTTTGCTTGTAATGCTTTAAAAAAAAAAATCTGCCGGAAGCCACACTGGTGGTCCCTGTGTGGGTGGACGTGTGGGGGGTGGGGGTGCTCCCATGAGTAAATACATTTCCGTGAATGTGAATGGGGCATGCTTGAGTGTCAGCTGCTCTCCAGTAAGTACAGCCTCCACAGTGAGCTTAAACATCCAGGTACTTTTCAATATCTGCCCTGACTTCGGAAGTAGAATGTGCTAGCAACAGCCTATACTTTTCTTCCTGGGGGGGGGGATCAGTTTTTAGTGGGGGGGAGATTATAGATGCTTTCTTAACACATTCTGCTTAAGAAGCCAATGCACAATAAAACACAGGCATGCCCCAGTATCCCAGTGGTTTCAGTTATCCAGGGATACCATGAATACTGGGATACCTATTAAAACGATAAAGGTAAAGGTTTCCCCACAACCGAATGATCTAGTCGTGACCGACTGCAGGGGGTGGTGCTCATCTCCGTTTCTAAGCCAAAGAGCCGGCGTTTGTCCAAGGACAAACTTCCGTCGTCATGTGGCCGGCATGACTCTACGCCGTAGCGCATGGAACGCCGTTACTTTCCCACCGAAGTGGTCCCTATGTATCTACTTGCACTTTTATGTGGTTTCGAACTGCTAGGTTGGCAGGAGCTGAGACAAGCCACGGGAGCTCACTCCGTCATGCAATCTTGAACTCTCAACCTTTCGGTTGGAAAGCCCAGCAGCAGCAGTTTAACCCGCTGCACCACCATGTCCCATTAAAAAGATATTAAAAAGACATTTAAAAGATAGGAACTTTAAACAAATCTTTTTCCCTGGTTGCAGCAAACCTATCTTTAAAAAAGGCGTCCCCAGTATCCATGGCTTCAGGTATTCACGGTGGGGCCCAGAACCGAACCCAGCAGGTATTGGGGCAGGCCTGTTCTGACAATGCAGCCTTCTGCAGAAGCAAAAGACCCTTCAGCATTACACAGACGGTGTCTTGGGCAGTGATCTTTGCTGAACAGAGACTTTTCCCTGCATAGGAATGTACATAGGAAAGCTCCCTCTTTTTCCCTCTTAAATCCCTCTTGTCATCTGTACTTTTTAAATGCTTTACTCTTACGCTGTACAGAAGTATGCTGAAATCAGTACTGGATCTCCACGAAGACAGAGTGTTATAACAAATATTGATTATAAACTGGAAAGGGGGGAAATACCCACCATCTGATGCAAACCTGGATCCATTTGCATGATTTCATGGAAGATGAAGAAGCCCAAGTAAGTTGGGAGAGAAACCAAGATGAGCAAAGAAATCAATGCCACTGAAGGTGCAGCACTGTGACTAACAGCAAGGCTGAGCGGCTTCAGCTATATCAGTTTCTCTGGGAGACGCTTTTTAAATAATCCAGTCATTTGATGGACCTTGACATGTAATTACTGGTTAAACAGCCTTCTCTCTCTCTCTCTCTCTCTCTCTCTC
>JAJKFI010000057.1:3595788-3623270 GCA_029204185.1 Lerista edwardsae | reverse complement strand
AGCCGCGCGGCAAGCAGGAAGAAAGCGGAAGTGAGTGGACGGGCTGCCGATCACGCTAATTCCCGCCCAGCGTACCGTCTACTGGTGAGTAGATGACACCACTGGGCACAATCCTAACCCACTTTCCAGCCCTGACCCAGCTGTGCCAACGAGGCATGTGCTGCATCCTGCACTGGAGTAGGAGTCCTGGAGGCCTCCTCAAGGTAGAGGAATGTTTATTCCCTTAGCTCAGAGCTGCATTGCCCTTACCCTGGTGCTGGAAAGTTGATTAGGATTGTGCCCTAAATGTAAAAGGAAAGGGGTTCAAAAAAGTTCCACCACGTACGTGGATTTTTTGTTCAGCAGGTCCCAAATGCTTTAGGAATTTTCTAGAGAGAGGGATAATAACCGGATTGTTTCATTCCCATGAGTTATGCAGGTCAGACACAACAATCTGTGTGTAGGAAGCTGCATTAGATTCTTGCTGTCCTGAGCTTGCTCACTCGAGCAATCTCTAACAAGCCCTTTTATCCAGGGAACCAAAAATCTCTCCTGGGATTTACCACATTGCTGATTTGCTGCCGCCAGACCCTGAAGCAGGTGTTTTCAACTGGTACTTGTCACAATACACTGGGGGGCCGGGCAAGGTCTGCAGGAGTGCCGCACTCACCACATCAGCACCCCTGCATTGTGCACGCCAGCACTGGATAGGATTGGGTCCTTAATGTGGTTCTGAGATTGTTGTTGTTGTTGTTCAGTAGCTAAGTCGTGTCCGACTCTTCGCGACCCCATGGACCACAGCATGCCAGGCCTCCCTGTCCTCCACTAGCTTCCGGAGTTCGCCCAATTTCATGTTCATTGCTTCGGTGACACTATCTAACCATCTCATCCTCTGCCGCCCCCTTATCCTTTTGCCTTTTGCCTTCAATCTTTCCTAGCATGAGGGTCTTTTCTAAAGAGTCCTCTCTTCTCATGAGGTGGCCAAAGTATTGGAGCTTCAGCTTCAAGATTTGTCCTTCCAGGGAGCAATCAGGCTTGACTTCCTGGAGGATTGACCGAATGGATCTCCTTGCAGTCCTCCTAACACCATAATTCGAAAGCATCTATTCTTCGGCGCTTCTGAGATAGACATGGACTAAAAGACATTTCGAAGTAGTGATCATCACTGAAGGGCATGTTTTGCTACTTGGATACACGTACAAGCTGGGCAAGTAAAATTGTCAGCTCTTATTTTCAATATTTACTTCTTGCAAACACCTTTATTTGGTACTTGATTTATGACCTCATAAAACAAGCACCACCAGTACATTGACAACCTACCTAACAGGAGCTGCAGTAAATATATATACAGCATTTGCCAGCCATACAATAATTAAACAAATACTCTGCTTTTTAATGACAGTCGATGCTTCTGGGAGGGGGCCGATTGTACAAGCCACAATGGCGAATTGAGAAACGCCCGACCTTCCCTTCCATGCAAGTCAAAGGGTTTGCTAATCGATAAACATTTGACTAATGGACAAGCCTTATGGGCTAAGTACTTCCTGGGGATATTGCGATCAATTTCTCCTTGGATTTTCCTGTTGTGTAAATTTACCACTGGTTTCTTCCTCGCTTTCACTTAAGCAGCACGAGGGGGACAACAAAATGTATGGAACACATACATAAAATACAACACAAGGAATGCCCAGGTATAGGCTAGCACAAGCCATTTAAACCCTCGCATTTACACCTAGGAGGAAAAGAGCACAGCCAAGAATCTGATCTAATTCTCTTGAATCTTGTACTGATTAAGCTTTGTAAAGATTAATCTCTAAGCCTTTACTTGCAGAAGATCATCACTCTAAGAAATGACAGCATGTTGAACTTTTTCATTAACCACACTAGGATGAAGAGAGAACAACCCCCACCCCCACCGATTTCTAATACCTTAATGGCTTCACGGAAGGGGACTGCAGTGTGAGTACAAGGTACTTACTGAACGAATAAAATTCTGACCACAAGGAAGACAAGTAAGTGTCACCTCAAGGCGTTCCAAAGTGGCCACAGGAGAAGGTACTGCAGTTTTCCATGGCAATCAGAAGCCACTGGGAAATTTGAGCCACATGCACTGAAACCAACATGCAGTGAATCCAGACACCAAACACTCCTCCCTCGCCCCTGCTTTGGTGCAGGCACCGATCCTGGAGGAAGTGGCAAGCAAGTGTCTACTCCCCCTTCAAGCTCTCCTACCATGACGCAAAGCTGTAGACCAGCTATGGCTGACCCAGGCTTCTCTGTGCCAGCCTCCAGACAAGGAAACTGAGGCTGCAAGCCTATGCACGGTTTCCTGGGACAGCCTCTTGAGATTGGTGCTGTTCCCCCTTGACGCTGATTTACATCAGGGTCCACACCACATTCCTATTCCTGCTCTGTGAGGCCGCACCCTTAGAACTGTCTGGGGTGGACAAAAAAGCACCTCCCCAAAGGTCAATGAGGGGAGGAGGAACATATTCCAACCTGATGTTCCTTGATGGCAACCAGCTAGCCTCAGACTGTCCCCATGGGAGAATTGGGGGGGGGGTATTTGCAAATGGGCCCAGCCAAACTGAGCGTGAGGAGGCGGGCACTCATCCCAACCAGGCTGGCCCTGCCACCTTTTGCCCAACCACACAATGGGGTGCGATAGATTTTCTGTGTTGCCCATGCAAGAAGGGACGGGGGAAAGACCACCTAGCCTTCAGTTCAGATGGTGGCTGGATGGGCCAATTGGGTCTATGCAGCACACCATTGCAGGATACTGCCCAAGTGCCCAGAGAAGGGCAAACAAACAAACATGCCTTCCTCTTCCCATGACTGGAGTGGAGTCCCTCTGCTGTTAATGGTAGTAAGGGGAGGGGGTTAAGGGACCAGGGAGAGAGGGGACAAGGTGGTGAGAGGGAAGGTGTCCTTAAAATTCAGACTGAAAAACAAGCTGCTTCTGATTTTTTTTTTTTTGTAAATAACAGCTTGTTTTGTGAGCCAAGGTTATTAGATTCACCACATAGCATTGCTTTATTTTTGCTAAATGCACGGCCAGCCTGAAAGTCCACCCCATTCCCCCCCGCTCTGTTTCCTGAATGTCAACATCTCTCTCCGGAAGGACAGTCAACTCCCAGCTCCAGGAGTGCAGGAAAGCAGGGGAGGGATGTGGCTCTGGCAAAGGACACTGGGACGCCGAGGCCGAGGCTCACCCGGGAGAGGGCAGCTTTGCACTCAAGCCCAACGTCCGCAGAAACCTGGAGGTCAAAGCTGCCAGGCAGAGAGGCGTCAGCTCAGCCACTGTCCGGCGTGACTTTGCTCGGCTGCTTGCAAGCTGGCCTCTCCCGGGCTGGGGGGGCCCTGGCTGAGCTCTGCTTTGCTCTGCCATTCCAGGCTGCCCACAGGGGGGCTGCAGTGGCGTTTCCACAGGGAGGGCAGAGCTCTAAGGGTTGCAAGAAGCCTGACCCTGTCACGTAAATCCCGCCTCTCCCTTGCTGCTGTAGCCAGTAAGCAACGCCAAGACGTTGCTGTTCCCTGTGAGGATTGGCTAAAACGGTGCAGGGGAGGAGTGATTTCCACTGCAAGGTAAGGCTTCTTGCAAAACTTAGAGCTCTGCCCTCCCTATAGAAACACCACTGAGCCAGATTGAAAAGGATCTGAACCATCGGCTTCCTCTAGGACCCCTGGAGCTGGATCGTCACTGAGCCACTTGGCCAAACATGGCAAATGGAGACTGGCTCATAGTTGTGCAACATCAAGCGATCCAGGGAAGGGTTTTCCCCCTTTGGCATAGTGGTTGGACCAATGGAATCGTTCCTTCAGCCAATGTGAATTATTACTTAGATGACCGCACTCTTCTAAGGACCCTGTCCGCATCTGCAAGTGACACAAACTCACAAGGTTCCTAAAACCCAGGACAAGCATTGGAGCACACAACATGAGCACCCAAGTCATGAAGGATGTAGGCAATGAGACACTGAGCTGGACTACCACCAGAGGCAGATCTAAGGGAGGGCAAAGCTCTAAGTTTTGCAAGAAGCCTCACCTTGCAGTGGAAATCACTCCTCTCCTGCACCGTTTTAGCCAATCCTCACAGGGAACAGCAACATCTTGGCGCTGCTTACTGGCTACAGCAGCAAAGGAGAGGAGGGATTTACATGACAGGGTAAGGCTTCTTGCAACACTTAGAGCTTTGCCATCCCTATAGAAACACCTCTGGGGGGCTGTTTCCAATCCACCACAAAAACAACTCTTTATGCACACTGAAAACCAGCACAGGTGTGGTATGATCCGGGAACCTTTTTGTGGGGAGGGGGAAGTATCGTAAAAGACAACGTTGCAGTTGAACGAGGACACCACCACATGTATTTGGCTGCTGTGTGTCCACTGCAGCTTTTCAGACCAAAGGAGGAGGAGGTTCGTCTGTCGTGGCTCCATGCCTGGCCTTCCAGGGACTTTCAGCTCATACCTTGTTTTTCTTTCGTAGCCCTGAAGACAAGAAGCATCCTTTGTCACAAAGGACGTCGCCTGGGATTCTGAAGTCCTGGTCAAACTGGAGGGAGGAAGACAAGGGGAGCTCGCCTCCACCTGTTATTTGACCAGGCCAGGTGGGGGGTAGGAAGAAAAAGACTTTGTTGGGCTTCAACCGAGACTTTCATACAGTTTCAAGTCAGTAAAAAGGACACGTCTTCATCCATGTCTGAGAATCAGGCCTGGCCCTGCTGCAGAAACAGCTCAAGCTACAGCTTGCAACGGCAATATTGATCAAGAAACATATGGCCGGGCAGTTGCAGTCCAGTGTCCAAGGTGGTCCGGCAAGGGTGCATTACTGGCTGGCCCTCATAAGAACCTACAGGGCTGAGCTGCCTATGACTGCTGACTGTATAAGCAGCATGTTCCAGAATTTTGGAGGCACGTACAGTAAATATGCTCCTACGAAGACACAAAGTTACAGGTTCTTCCTTGCTCCTTCCAGAACCAAGTGGAAAACCAGATTTGGAATGAATGCCAATTTGCATTTCAGGAGCGTCATTTTATAATGTTACAATGACAGCACTTCCTGCTTGATGATGTCACTTCCTGCCACAACATCACGTCCAGGTTAATGACATCACGTCCGATGGGTCCTGACACAAGTGCCATTCTAAAAAGTGGGTCCCTGTCTAAAACGTTCGAATACCACTGCTGTAGACAGTCCAATTATCCTTCAGATAACTGGAATACTTCAGACTCAAGGCAAAGTCATCATCAGGAAGGCAGAGAGAAAAGGAGCCCAATGTTCTTCTATGACAGTAACAGCTGCGCATGAAGATGACGCAAGTCTCAAGGGAGCTGAAAACGCACACTCCTGCCTTCCATTATACAACAGGTAAACTCTTCAGTTTTTCCTAATCGGTTTCAAGGAAGCAAAGAATGTCATTCTCACTATCAGCCCAAAGCCACAAGTTACCCATTCAGCTGGAGAACTCAACTTTTCCTTTGCACAGTCAAACAAAGCAGAAAGACCATCTCCCACAGTACAGTTGACATTCATTTGGTTTCTTTAAAATCTGTTGCCTATTTGGTCCTGTTCGCCTGTACGCATGCTTGGTACAGCTCTGCTGTTTTCCACTGAGATGAAGGCTGAGGCAGGATTAACCCAAAAAGCACTGCTATGGGGAATTGCTCCTCAGTCACTTTTCGAGTTTTCTTTTTGGAATCCCAACACCGAGCTGAACTTCCTACAATCCTACAGCTGAACTTCATTCATGTCTCAGTCGTAGATCACACTGATTTTAATAGGACTTCCTCCCTAGTAGCTTCACTGAGGAGTTTGCAGAACCTCCAGCATAAAAAGAAATGTTTAGCAGATGGTGTATTTGATATGTAAAAGAGGGCTCTTTTACATAAGACCAGGATTTGTAAAAAAAAAAAGGGGGGGAGGTTTTTCATCACCTATTTATAAAAAAAAACAAAACTTTCATAAGCTTTTGGGAGCAAGGCCTACAGTATTCACTTTTGCACAGCCAAGAAAAAAAAAAGATCTCTCTTATTGGACAATGGCTATGGCTTGTTTGCCTTAAGCAGCTTGCCATGGGTACAGAACCCTTTAGCAAGTAGGGCAAAAGGAAGCTAAACTTTAAGGCACAACTTCAGGCAAAGGTGATTAATGATACAATTTTTTTTAGTAACTTTGGGTGGCAACTGATTAGCAAAGCTCTCAGCTGTAAGTAAAGATAGAGGACCCAATATTACCCAGCAGGGGGTGGCACCCATGAACTCAAGGCCTGCATTTAAGCAGTGTCTGGTACCTGCATTAACATCAGTTTTAAATTCACTTTTCAGGCACGCCTTATGTAAATATGCCGGTCCCCAAACTAGTCTTTTAAAGAAGAAATCAAAGGACGTTTATATGAAAGGCAGAGTCTCTATATTCTTACAATCAAAAGTAAGAGTTGACATCAGCTGACATCAGCTTTTTTGCTTCAATCAAACATCACCCTGACAAAGCAGATCCCTTTGTGTGTGTGTGTGTTTTGTTGTGCTGTGCCTAACGAGGAACGGACCATCTGCCTTCCCAATCTACCTTTAAACACAAGCACACATGTGGGGTGGGGACAAGGTGGGGGCAGAGCAAAAGATTGCAAGTCTCAGCATACTGAGAGGCAGGAAAACTATTTTAAGAATTAATTTGTGTCGGGGGAGATCTGCTTTAATTAGTTCCCTGCACTACGCCCGCCAACGACTACAGCTGCAAAGTTACAGTCGCTTTTAAGTGACAATGAAAATGTAACATTGCGGAATCTGGAGCAAACGGGTTCATCTTTATTTCCCAGCAGAGAAGCTCTACATCCAGAGATGGACACAGCAAAGCTTGTCCAGGGCGGGGGGGGGGGGAGATGTTCTCAGCACCTCAGAAATCTTTGCCTGCTTCAGCTGCATCTCAGCTTCTTAGTCAGTCTTCCTTATATGCCAGCTGCTTCTTATCTGCACTGCTTGTTAAGACCCAATGAAGAGGCTGTTGCTTCTCACCCGGTAGGAAAGTTGCTCCATACTCATTTACGAACTGGACTAGAAAAGCAATCACCCGTCTGCAGGTACGGCATGTGGCGATGACTGCCGGGGTCGACTGGTAGCGCTCCATTGTTCCTCCCCTGGCCTTGTTCCTGTAGCAACCCTGACAGTCAAAATTCAAGCAGTTGAAGGTCTTCCTGGTGTGGAGCTACACTGCAGGAAACAGCCTCACCTGCTGAATTCCTGTGTGTCAGTGGATGAAGCACTGTGGGGACAAGGCCGGGAAAGGAAGGTGGCAACCTTGCTAGTGCATGCAGAAAAACTGTAAAGAGATTGTAGGAGATCCTCCAGGTGAATTTAAGTATGCACTAATTTATCCACAGGAAACTCTTAACAAAATCTGGCCCATGCATGCATACAATTAGACCTTGTAAAGAGGCTATAATCGTAAGCTACAAGCGCAAGATCACATCTTTTTTTGTCATTTCAGGCACAACCGAAGCAAAGTAGTTAAGATGGCTAACCCTAGTAAGCAAGTTGAAAATGTAACACTGACTTCATTCTCGCAGGAGGAGATTCTCGCCACCCCTCGTTCCCACCCCCAGTCCAACCTGGCCGTGAAGCGCAAGAACACAGAATGCCCAGCAAGCTCCTCCAGAAAATGCTCACACAACCCATCCATGACACAGGACGAGAGGCAGCATACTAATCAGCCTGAGAAGCGGCGAACGAACACACACGCATTCACAGTCAACCACCGTGCTGGCTCGGGGACTGGCGTGGAAGTGTGAGTTACACACTGTCCGGAACACAATGCCAGCCAGCCAGCTGATCGGCACAGAAGGCAAACAAGCCTCTGTTTGTTCTCCCCCAAAGAAAGTCAACAGCATTACCTGCTCCTGTTGCTGGGCTTGTTTCCCTGAAGCACTTTGCTCCTTAGCCGTGGTCATGTTCACCTGCCTGTGCCCACTGCAGAGGCAAACAGGTCTTCACAGGTCTGCGTGTCTGGGGCTGATGGTGCGGGTCTGCATGCATGCAAAGAAAGAGCGCCTGTGAGAGCGTGTGTGTGTGTGTGTGTGTGTGTGTGTGTGTGTGCCTGACTCTGCAAGTGTCTCGAGCCCCACGAGCTACAGGAACACAGGCAAGGAACTAGCCCATCACTTCATCTGCCCGCCTTCCTGGCCCCCCTGCCCAATGCAAACGCAACACCTCCAAAACCCCACAGCCCCCTTCCTCTGCCCGGCTCCCTCTTTTTCCTCCCTTTCTGCCTCTGAGATTTAAATGAGGACGGGAGAGGAGGAAGGAGGATGCTGAGAGGGCTCCTTCAATTAGCAACAGCCTCCGCAGCCGTCACGGAAACAATAACTGCTTGGCAACCAGGAACTGGCAGCTCAGCGCGAGAGGAGAGGAGAGGAGAGGAGCCCGTGCGGTGGTACTTCGTTCTCGCTCCCCGCCTCCACAGCCAGGCGAGGGCCGGCACTGCGCATGCTCCAGGCAGCCTTGTAGCAGAATGTGCAGCGGCCAATTTAGCTCCGGGGGGTTGCAATAAGGAATCAATAGGGGACAAACGCTGAGCGGGCACCTGGCCCCGGCCCTCCCTCCGCTGCTGTGTTCCACTCCGCCCTGATCAGCGCCCAGAGCAAGCAGCCGTGTCAGGGCAGCAGCCAGCGTGGAGGAGAGGCTTCGCTGGGCGGAAGGGCTGTTGCAGGCACCCAGCCACAGAGCTCCCCCAGCCCCCAGCTCCCGACGGGGAGTCAGAGCAGGGCAAAAAAAGCAGGTCACAGGAGGACCTGGGTCTGAAGCCCAGCTCAAAGGCGACTCCCACCGGGCCAGACACCGTCTCGCCTCCTAACCCGCCTCGCAGGGTTGTTGGTAGGAGAAACAGGATGGGGCAGAGCCAGGTAGGACCACCCCCCAGATCTTCGGAGGAGGGACCAGAGTGCAACGCGCAGATGCAATACATGAATGGGGGGGTGGATTTGGCAGATCCACAGTGTGGCTGCAAGCATTGAACACACACACACACACTTTGTGTTGCCAGTAGGAAGCCCCCCTGGGGGGGAGTGAGCCCCACTCCATCCATAACTGGGTGATCTTCCCCCATCACACTGGCAGTCTCCACGACTCCCGCAACGGCTGCTCGAAAGCTCCCCCCCGTCACTTGCTCGTTTTCTAACTGGGAGGGGGTCAGTCCGTGGGGCCGGGGATTTTCAGGGGCTTCCTTCTGCAACCCTGACTTGCCCTGTGAGGAAGTGGGTGGCGCATCACACACTGCAGCTGCTTTTAAACAGGCCTCAAGGAGCCATCTATAGCGGAGAAAAGCCTCCGGTTTCAAGTCTTCCAACCCAATCCTGTTCGGGCTTCTTACTGCTGCCAGTGGAACAGAGGCGGATCTACAGGGAGGGCAAAGCTCTAAGTGTTGCAAGGAGCCTTACCCTGTCATGCAAATCCCTCCTCTCCCCTGCTGCTGTAGCCAGTAAGCAACGCCAAGATGTTGCTTTTCCCTGTGAGGATTGGCTAAAACGGTGCAGGAGAGGAGTGATTTCCAAGGTAAGGCTTCTTGCAAAACTTAGAGCTCTGCCCTCCCTTAGATCTGCCTCTGCAGTGGAACTTGTGGCAGCTGCCTTCAGACAGTCGGCCAAGGCACTCCCGCCGCAAGGGAACTCGCGCACTGCTGAAATGCTGGCGGGAAGGGCCAGAGGCAGATCTAAGGGAGGGCAAAGCTCTAAGTTTTGCAGGAAGCGTGACCTTGCAGTGGAAATCACTCCTCTCCTGCACTGTTCTAGCCAATCCTCACAGGGAAGAGCAACATCTTGGCGTTGCTTACTGGCTACAGCAGCAAGGGAGAGGCGGGATTTACGTGACAGGGTAAGGCTCCTTACAACACTTAGAGCTTTGCCCTCCCTGTAGGTCCGCCTCTGGGAAGGGCAGACCCTTCCCCTGCACAGTGGAGGACTGACAGCCACCTGCCGGGCTAGGAAGGCGGGGGAAGCAGGAGGAGGGAGGGGGGCAGGGTGGGAGAGGGTGGGCCAGAGTGGCAAGGGGGAGGGAGGAGGGAGGATCAGGTCCACAAAAGGGGCAGATTTAGTGGGAGCTAAATCCTAGCTCCCTTCCTCGACCCAGTCCTGCAAGTCCATGAAGACCCGGCACAGGGCTAAGGAGACTCCCCATCCCTGCGCTGCAGAGGCTGACCCAGGGCTGACATTCGTTCCCTTACCCAGAGGAGGCACAACTGACCCCAGGATGCAGCCACGCTGGCATCGCTTCATCAGTAGGGGTGGGGAGGGGTGGGCTGTTCAGACGGATGCGAATCTGGCCGCAGAAGAGTCTCCAGCCCTGTGTCTCCAGCTGAATCCATCTTCCTCTGTATTAATACATCTAAAAATATTAAGTGGCTATATTCTCGTGATGATGAACGCCGTGAATAATCCTCATCCAGCCAGAAAGCCTGCACTGAAAGCCTGGAAAATATTCACTCTTCTGCCTCCCGGATTGCAACTTCCACAAGGGGCGTTACTAAGGGAATTCGGTCAGAGTGTAACTTAAGCCAAGATTCAGCACTGGTGCTTGCTTGCAGTTCCAGCGACGTGAAGAGAGGAATTAATGCATTTCCATTGCACTGTTGCGCCCACAGTGTGCAGTGCTCCTTATGTGGTCTGGGGATCAAGTTACATGTGATGCTCAGTCGTGCGATTCTGACAGCCGACATTTTTTGAAGTGAAAAATGGCTCTCACGGTGAGTGAGTGGGAGGGGCCACTTTCACAGCGCATTGCAGCACCTGCACTATTTACCATTCTGCCCCCTCTAGCTCCAATGCAGTACCCCCCCCGATTACCTCTCCTGATGACCAGAGCACCCACTCCACAAAATGCAGGCTGCAGAGACTCATAATCTCCCCATGCTCCTGATTCCAAATTATTAACTGAAAACTATGTTCAGGGGCAGGAGAGCTTGGCTTGAGTTACGTTAACACACTCCGCAGTGGGTGCTTTGTAAGTCTGATATTTTTGAACTTTGGCACCATAATTAATAATCACTTTCCGAGTCAGAAGAACAAGTGCTTCATCTTTGTGATGAAGTACTGTGTATGAAAGCACTCAGTGATGGCATCTAAATGATTTAAGAACAGGAACTCACTTTTGATTGGCACGTGTCAGGATCCGCCCACCGGAAGTGACGTCATAAGCCGGAGGCTGGCGGAGCCCAGGTCAACCCGCGGCTGGTTCCTAGCCAGCGACGACGTCAGTGACGAGTGGGCGGAGCCAGCCGGTTCTGTACAGCACCTGGCGCCTATAGAACAGAAAGCGAAGAATTCCCCCCTCCCCAATTGCAGCTCCAATAGTGATGGGGACAGTCTCCCAAAGAAGCCTCACACCCAGAGCGCCAGTGAAACGCTCTGGACTGGAGAGACAGCAGCGAAAGCATTTCCTTGGTCTTCGTGGCTAGGTGAGGTGGAGTTATTCAAAATTGCCAGGGAAGTTGAAAATTGGCACGGGGGCAGCAGCCTCAAAGCTGAGGCTGGCTGAGCAGAATGAGGCAGGAACCTGTGGAAGGGGGTGAGGGGCGGCACCACTCCGGACGGCACCCTTGGGCGCTTCCCCACACCAAAGCCCGCCTATGCCGGGCAGGTCAGGAGGGCAGCTTCAAAAAGTCCTGGCTCCCCTCCGTCCCCTCCGGGGCCCCCCTCGATTCACCACTGCATCCCCAGGACGCCCCTTCTCCCCAGTGGGCTGCAGACTCACCAGAGCGGCTGCTGACTCCACGTGTGTGGCTGGAGGGAGCGAGGAAGGGGGCTGTGCAGGACGGGACTTCCCCCCTGCAGCCCTTCCCCCTTCGCCCCCCTAGGAATCCGGAGTCGCTCCCTTTAACACTCTGAGTGCCGGCCACCAAGAAGAAAAGCTCTTTGCAGAGGAATTGGGAGGGGGGAGGAGGGAGAGTGAAGTGGGCGGAGTCAGCCCTAATTTTAACAAGTGGAACTGAGTTCCCCCACATTCCCCCTGCATGACATCACTGAATGCACTGTGTTTTATAGCAACCGCCAAAGCTTTTGGTTTCCCACTCTAACAGCCCAAATTCATAATTGTCAGCATTGTGTAATGTCCCAAACGTGAGTTTTAAGGTTTCTCTCATGTAACAACTCCCTACACACATTAAAACTAGTGTGGCAGGAGAAAGCCTAGGCTGAATTGACATGCTTATTGACATGCTAGATTTTCAGAAGTATGAATCTTTATAATACGGTATAAAGACAGGGAAGCTGCTTCCAGCCCAACATCAGACCATCACGTGAGGCTGCTGATCATAAAGTTTCACTCATCATCAACAGAAGGAGAAAATTAAACAGTCTCTTCTACATTAGTGGTTCCTAAACTGTGGGTCGGGACCCACCAGTGGGTTGTGAACCAATTTCAGGTGGGTCGTGAAGCACCATGGGCAGCCATACTGAAAATATTCGGAAATAGGATGCTGGAAAGGGGGGGGCTGTGTGGTTGTTTTGCTTGTGCCAAGGTTGTAAATAGGCTTTTTTTTCTTCCTGATTTGCTTTGCTGTTCGAAAACGACTAAGAAATAACCCGACTGACTGCAGCATTCTCAGGAAAGCAGACGGCTTTGCCATCACAATGACAGCATTTCCGGCCATGACGTCGCTTCCACTGGGTCCCGGACAGAGCGTCATTCGAAAAAGTGGGTCCCAGTGCTAAACAGTTTGAGACCCACTGTTCTACACAAAAGTGTATTGTGCTTAAGCACTGCTTTTTAGCACTGGGACCCAGTTCTTAAAATGAAACTAATGACCCCACCTGAAAAGGATGAGTTGTGACATGGATATAGTATTTCTTTCCATCACACATGTGAGTGCATTTGCAAAGCCCTTGCACCACTAGAATTAGCTATAGGGTTGCTGTTTTGATGGTCTGCTGCCTTCGGTGCACAAACGCACCAGCCAATTCTTAAGCTGCAGACTCCAGGTACAAACATTAACGTTCCCTGAAATGTAGGTTATAAAGCTCATTCAACCACCGAACATTGTACTATTGCAGCTCTACAAAACATTAGCCGATTCTGTACCATATAGGACTAGTAACAATCTCTTTTGGGGTATGAGTGCATGCTATATCTGGAATACCTGGAAGGTGAATGATTAAAGTTGGATGAGAAGAGACACACAGTGATTCAAAAAAAAAAAAAAGAAGAAGAAGTCTCCCGTGTAGATTGCTACAGCTGTGATGGAGACAGAAGAAGTGCAGGACATAATAACTTGGCAATATACACTTCAAAATAGGTGAATGCACTTGTTTTCCTTGCGTGGAAGTGATGTTTGTCATAGTGAGGCAGAAAGCAAGGGGAGAGAGAGAGAGAGAGAGAGAGAGAGAGAGAGAGAGAGAGAGAGAGTTCTTTCAATGGGACCATGTAGCACACATGCTTTCTGAATAACGTTGGAATGATTTACTTCAAAATGTACCATTTCCTACCACCCTCAAAAAGTTTACTATTTAGGACAACCCTAAGGGTCATGTGCAACTTAATAAAAAGCCGAGACATCACCCTGCCAACAAAGGTTCGCATAGTCAAAGCAATGGTTTTCCCAGTAGCAATGTATGGCTGTGAGAGCTGGACCATAAGGAAGGCAGAGAGCCGAAGAATAGATGCTTTTGAATTATTGTGTTGGAGAAGACTCTTGAGAGTCCCCTGGACTGCAAGGAGGTCCAATCGGTCCATCCTACAGGAAGTCAAGCCTGATTGCTCCCTGGAAGGACAAATCCTGAAGCTGAAGCTCAAATCCTTTGGCCACCTCATGAGAAGAGAGGACTCTTTAGAAAAGACCCTCCTTCTGGGAAAGATGGAAGGCAAAAGGAGATGGGGGCGGCAGAGGATGAGCTGGTTAGATAGTGCCACCGAAGCAATGAACATGAAATTGGGTGAACTCCGGAAGCTAGTGGAGGACAGGGAGGCCTGGCGTGCTGTGGTCCAGGGGGTCGCGAAGAGTCGGACACGACTTAGCGACTGAACAACAACAAGGGTCATGTGATCTACACATTCACCAGTTTTGTTGCTCCCACTTCTAGGCCTGACCCACAACCAGCCGTGGCATGACCCAAAACGCCACCTTGGGTCTGCCACCATTTTTTTTGGAAAAAGCCACCACATGCTTCTGGCCTGGTTTCTTCATTTGCAGAACTGCAGGTCTTCTGCACTGATTTAAAGCAGGAGTCGCCAGACTCCGTTCCATGGGCCAGAGCCGGCATCTGCCTGCTCCATCCCCTGCACGAACGGCTCTTACTATTCCACCAGGGATGTCTGCAAGGTCCCTGTTTCCAGCCCCAGTGGGGTCTTTGTGTCCAGCCGCTTCAAGCACAAGGCATGCTGGGGCTGCAGACCCTGGAAGTGGCTGGCCACGAAGACCCCTTAGGGCTGTAGTCGGGGTCTTTGCAAACATCCCTGGTGGAACGGTAAGAGCTGGTCACACGGGGGATGCTTTTCAGCGCTGCAGCGCCTCTGGTTTGGAGACCATTGATTTAAAGGAAATCCATTTTACATCAAACCAGGGGACTATATTTCCACATTGGAACAAAATGCACCAGAAGCAAGATATGGAGGCGGGTGATCCACTTTCTGCTTGCTTTTAGAAGGCAGAAAGTGGATCAGTGCAGGATGAAACTACGACAGGTTGGAGGAAGGTGGCGGCGGCGGCGGCAGACTTGGGGGTGTCAAATGTTACTGTCCATCTGATATGGAAATGGACCACAGACGATGGCTTGACTCAAAGCAATTGTTCAGAGAACTTATGTGGGTCAGCACTGCCTTCCTCTCCCTAAAGTGGGCTGTTTTAAAAATTGTGTGCGTTTGAGAGAAGAAAAAAAGGCGAGGGGTTGGAATTGAGGTGCTTATTCTTCAAACTGTAATTTCGGGCTGCATCAGCCAAGCAGTGCCTGTTTTTTTGTTTTTATTATTATTATTATTATTATTATTATTATTATTATTATTATTATTTCAAGCTGTAGAACTGGCATTCTTGCGCTGCTTTATGACCCAAAACCTGGAACTGTGGAATATGCAACACCTGATAATTATGACGCTGGGGAAAGTCAAAAGCCACAGTGTTACTTTCGCCCTGAAAGCTCACTCTCTTGAATATATTTCTTTTGAAACGGTTTTTGGCTTGTTCCACATTCCGTGTCTTAAAACACCACTGCACTCTCCATCAAGATGCACTGAACTTCAGGTCTGTCTTCTTCCCTGTTTTAATATGAAGCTAGTGGAGGTTCTGCAATGTGTAAAGAGTTAGAAATACAGTAACTTGAGGATAATGGCTGCACCAGCCAGGTGCAAACCACCATCATCCTTTGTTTGGCATCTTCTCTTTCCCAAAAAACATCTTCCTCTTGACTGGTATCAAAGAAACGAGACCCGGATCCAGCTCATTGGACCATGAAGCTCATCCAATGTCCAGGAGTGAGGAATTCAAACAATCTGGGTGACCCCAAATAAGCAGCAGCTCAGAGAAGGTTTATGCCCACTGGCTGTGTAACCCAGGAGCCAAGCCCCTGTGGGCAACGGCCCTGACCAGTGCTGAGGCCACAGTGTGGGTGGTGCCCATTACATTCCCTTGGCTGCCTTGGGGGTGCTGGACAGCATGCATAAACTGGCTGAGACAAGGACTGTGGCACATTTATTTGCATTACGGGTTCATTTATTTCCAGTTTACTAGTCTCCTTGCTACTGAAACCTTTGTCCTGCTTTTTTTTTCTTACCAAAGAATTCGTGTTTTATCCTGGTCATCTACCAGGGGTGATCCGGGGGGGGGTGTTGGCGCCTGGGGGCACACCTCCAGGGATGCACCCCCCAGTAGGTGCCCACCATGGTCTTGCACAGCCCCACATTAGTGGTTCATACATAAGAAGAGCCTCACGGGATCAGGCCCAAGGCCCATCTAGCCCAGCTTCCTGTATCTCACACAGTGGCCCTGTATCTCACACCAGGTGCCTCAGGGAACACACAAGACAACAGGCTGCCTGCATCCTGTGGCCACTCCCTTGCACCTGGCATTCTGAAGTAGCCTACTTCTAATGTAAGGAGGTAGCACCACCCATCATGGCCTGTAGCCCACAAGGGACTTTTCCTCCAGAAATCTGTCCAATCCCCTTTTAATGGCACCGAAGCCAGATGCCATCACCACCTTCTGTGGCAAGGAGTTCCACAGGTTAATTAGGCGCTGGGTAAAAAAAAGTGTTTCCTTTTATCAGTTCTCACTCTCCCAACACTCAGTTTTAGTGGCTGTCCCCTGGTTCGGGTGTTCTGAGAGACATTTGGTCAGACTTGCTCGCTGCGATGAAATACATGTTCTTCCGATGTGGCAACCTGCTCTGCTTGGAATCGTTTCTCCACTCTCGTCTGCTGATAGAACCAACCTGTCCCACATCCACGGATGTGCACATACAAATATCTGGGCCTGAACGCCAGTCTAATGTCAAAGGGCACGGAGGGCGCTCAAGTTTGAGGCAGCTGGACAGAGCATGCGACTCATGAACCCAGAAGCAAACAGGCAGCTGGTCCATAGCAAGGAAGAAACAGTTTCTAAGCAACTGGACTGGGATGCTTTGCTAGGTGGAAGCGCCTTTTTTGTGTCAGACTGTTGGCCTGCAACACTCTTCTCATGCTAGTTGTGTCTGGGCAGGGAGGCAGGAGACATCATCTTTTGAAGGCTTATTTGAAACGCTGAGTGAGGCCACAGATAACTTTTGAAACAAAGGGCTTATCTTTAGCTAGCATTGCGATTTGGGTCTTAGAACGCCGTGAAATATATTGTGCTGTAACAGCAAGACTCCTATTTGTAGCTTATGTCACGGAGCGACTGCTATTCAGGGCCGAAAATGGTTTCTGCCTCACGGCGGAGGTAGGAGAGAGCCAAACAATTCCATGATTGTTTACCGCTGTTTCCTTTTAGCTTTCCATTTGTTCCGCAGCAACTTTTTGTTTTGCTTCACTTACGAAGGAAACACAAGAAATTGGTTTCTGCCTTTGGGATCACACAGGGCCAACCCAGCACGTTTCCAGGACACCAATAATCTTACTGCATTATTCCAGTCTCTAAACTTACAGCCCAGTCCTCCCCCTCCTCCCCCCCCCATGCCGAGGCAGTGGCCACAACACAGGATCTGTGGGGGCTGCTGGAATCCTGGTGGGCTCTTCAAAGTAAGGGCACATTTGTCCCCTGCTGTGTCACTGGTGCAAGTCTTAGCGGATCTCTGTTGGTGGATCTGGCCCAGGACGGGAGGTAGGGCACAGTCTGCGTTGCTTCCACCAATTCTGACCCCCGCCCGGCTCAATCTTCTCACTTCCATTCCCTCCCTGTCCTGCTACACCCGGAGCCATCTGTCCGTGCCCTCCACCCCTCTGCCGACTGGCATGGAGCTTACCTGACTGGGCCTCCCCACTGGCGTGACTCACTTTGGTGCTGTTGCAATGTGCTTCACGGCACATTTGTGACAGTCTGCGCCCTACAGAGCATGTGCTCCGCTGACACTAACAAAGGATAGCCTTGTGCCTTTACTTTCTCTGCTGGGCCACACAAGCCAGCACCAATCCACGGTTTTGCAAACAAGAATACCCATATCCTTAGGCATACATAAGAACATCAGGAGAGCCCTGCTGGATCAGGCCCAAGGAGGCCCATCTAGTCCAGCTTCCTGTATCTCACAGAGGCCCACCAGATGCCTCATGGAGCACACAGGACAAGAAGATGCCTGCATTCTGTTGCCACTCCTTTGTATCAGGCATTCTGAGGTAAGTTTCTGAGGTAAATTCTGAGGTAAATATGAGGTAAACAGAATTTGCTATCCTTTCTGTGGGGAGGGAGCTAAAATAACTTGCAACCAATCTGGGCCTTAAGAACATAAGGAGAGCCCTGCTGGATCAGGCCAAAGGCCCACCTAGTCCAGCTTCCTGTATCTCACAGGGGCCCACCAGGTGCCTCAGGGAGTACACGAGACAATGAGATTCCTGCATCCTGTTGCCACTCCCTTGCACCTGGCATTCTGAAGTAGCCGAATTCTAATGTAATGAGATTGCACAACTCATCATGGCCTATAGCCCACAATGGACTTTTCCTCCGGAAGTCTGTCCAATCTTCTTTCCATTCCATTTTTTCCATTCCATTCAAAAAACCTTGATTGGCATAAAAAAAACAAACACAAACAATCCTACCCAATAATCTTCAAAATTTCCGACAGAAACATAGCAACATTCAAGGTAATAGCGGGCTGATAGTCACATAAAAGAAAAGAAATGGTATCAGAAGGAGAAAGGGAAAGGGAAGAAAGAATAGGTTGAAGCAAAGAAACACGAAGGGAGTGATGAAAAGAACAATTTAACAGAATGTGTTGAAGAGAATCAGGGGAAGAATGGCAAAAGGAGCAAATTCTTTGATCACGCGGAATCCGAGAGAAGCGCCCCAGATGGTAGGCCGTAGGAAGTCTGTCCAATCTTCTTTTAAAGGCACCTAGGCCAGATGCCATCACCACCTTCTGTGGCAAGGAGTTCCACAGATTAATTACCCACTGGGTAAAAAAGTATAGTTGCATTAGTATACAAGTGTATAGAGTACAGTATACTGTACAGTACACAGTCACTCCCACAAATCAAATGCAGAGTCTTCCAAATCTTCTTCTGGCTGCATCATAGAAACACAATTCCTCTCGTCTTCCTTGGAATTTTGTGCCATTTCCCACATTCCAGATGTTTCATTCCCCAAAGGAAGGATTGGTTGGTTGGGGCTGTCCCACAGACTCTCTTTCTGAGAAAAGTATTACAATACTGGTGCATAGCAACAAGAGAAAGCCTGGAATGCTTTGTGTTGTGCTTCACGAACACACATCTTCACGCCTGAGAAGGACAGGGAGTATTTATAGCGATTACCTAGCTACTGCCTCCTACTCAGCCTGCCAGCCTATAAATCTTACTCATTCTGGTGGAGCAGACATCTAATAAACATTTATCCCGGCTCACAAAGTAGTACCCATCCTTTAACACATATGGGTATTTCTGAGAGTCCCTGTTCCCATTAAGCACATTTTGCTCTAAAGGAAAAGAAAATGCAGCCCCATTTAATGAAGTGTGTTAATGAGGTTTATCTTGCGCTACCCTTGCCTCTTCACATGCTTCTATTATGCTGCCTGCTTTTGCAATGTTCTTATCCAGTTTAATGTGACTGAAAGAAATCAGGCCTGTCTGGTTCAGAGATGGAGTCTGGTCACCCCTTGGCTTCCACCTTTCATTCCCGACTCCTTCAACGCTTTTCAACGCAAGGCACAAAGCAGCCTCTCCATCTCTGCCCCTTTAAGACTCTCCTTGGCCTCCACATCCTTTCAAAAGCCTTTTCTAGAACATGACTGATTCCGCTGCTCTCTGCTTCCTGCAGCAACATCTTCACCTACCGCTTGCTCATCATTTATCGGGCCCCTTCTTCTCAGGCTCCTCACTCTGTGACCTCAGTCATGACCCACACTCGGCAGGGACCCTGCAGATTGCTCTGGAAAGCACCTTGGCAAGAAGGTGGCCCTGAATACATGATGCACCCATACAGAGGCCTGTTAATATTTCATTATGCCCACTAAAGCAAATCTAAATACAGACACAACATTTGGACTTAATTAGCTGGACTCCTCTAGTCCAATCTGGATCAATGAATTCAGCAAGCAGGAATAATTCTACCAGTTCAAGGAAGATAGCTTGGCAAACACCAAATGGCTTAACCTACAGGGCTTAATATTTATTTCCCACTTTTTCCTCCTCTGCAATAGTGCCTACTTGAAACGTCCAGCTAACTGATGCTGAGGAAATAACAGATCTCACACTTTAAAAATGTGAAGATGAACAGAATAGAACAATATGAAAGATTCAGGCAAACTGAATTTTCATATTAACGAAACATATTTAGGATTCAAATTTTCTTTGCCTGAAATATCCTTTCCAGTACCACCACGTAAATCTCACAGATGCACAATTGCAAAGCTGCTGTATTTGCTTGGCATGGAGCACTTCCTCTGCTGGAGCTCAGACCAGCTTGGCAGCTTTCCCCAGCTTCTTGTGCTTGCTCCAGCTGGTGTGACCTTGACGGCTATATCACAACCAAGGCCTAGTTCTGGCTTGTTTCTCTATGCGATGGAGACTTCTGAAGCACCTTGCGGACTTACGCAAGTGAAGATTCACTGCCAGTTAAGAATAATTGCAGGCAGCGGCGTCATGCAGCCGGAACGCTGGGAGGGACGAATGGGTGAGCGGTAGCCCGCCCGTAGCATGACGCTCCGTTTTGCCGGCTTCCCCGCCGGCTACCGCTCACCCGTTTGTCCCTCTCAGCGTTCCAGCTGCATGACGCCGCTGATTGCAGGTAGTTATGATTGTCCATTAGAAACAATTCCCAAGTAACTGGAGGATAATTCCTTTATTAGGACCAACCGAAATACTACGAAGTAATGAGAAAACTGTTGAGTTCCCCAGAATTTTTAAGGCTACATGTTAAGGAAGAAAAAAAAGGTGATATACAGAAAAAAAGATGTTTCTGGTCATGATGCAAAAGCTCAACAGTCTGCTGTGTGTATCAGTCTTAAAATGGAACACAGGAGATGTGACAAAGACATAATTAACTTAAATCAGTGGTTCCCAAACTGTGGGTTTGAACCCACCAGTGAATCACGAGCCAATTTCAGGTGGGTCTCAAAGCACCTAGGACAGCCATGTTGAAAATATGAGAAGATGGGAAGCTGGAAAGGGGGAGGGCTGTGGTTGATTTGCTTGGACCAAGGTTGTAAATTGGCTTTTTTCCCTTTGCTATTGGAAAATGGCTGAGAAATAACCCAAATCGTTGCTGCATTCTCAGGAAAGCAGCAGGCTCTGGCTTCACAATGACATCACTTCCAGCCATGACATCACTTCCGGTGGGTCCTGGACAGATTGTCATTCTAAAATGACAATAAAGGTAAAGGTTTCCCCATGACCGAATGGTCTAGTCATGACCAACTGTAGGGGCGGTGCTCATCTCCGTTTCTAAGCCTGTAGAGCCGGCATTTTGTCTGAGGACAAGCTTCCGTGGTCATGTGGCCAGCATGACCATACACCAAGGTGCACGGAACGCTGTTACCTCCCCACTGAAGTGATCCCTATTTATCTACTTGCATTTTTAGGTGCTTTCGAACTGCTAGGTTGGCAGGAGCTGGGACAAGCAGCGGGAGCTCACTCGGTCACATAGTCTCGAACTCCCAACCTTCCGGTCAGAAAGCCCAGCAGCAGCGGTTTAACCTGCAGCGCCACCATGTCCCTAAAATGACAATCCCAGTGCTAAAATGTTTGAGAACCACTGTATTAGGCACTAGTGCTAACTGAGCAAACACCAACATAGTGACACCTGCTGGTAACGTAGACACTATTTACCCATGCTCTGAATGGGGTCGCACTTCCTCTGAAGGAGCAGGTTCGCAGCTTGGGGGTTCTCCTGGATTCACAGCTACACCTGGAGCCCCAGGTGGCGGCGGTGGCCAGGGGAGCCTTTGCTCAGCTTCCGCTGATCCGCCAGCTGCGGCCGTACCTGAGCTGTGCGGACCTGGCCACTGTGACCCACGCCCTAGTGACATCTAGATTAGATTATTGCAATGCGCTCTACGTGGGGCTGCCTTTGAAGACGGTCCGGAAATTACAACTAGTACAGAACGCGGCGGCTCGGGTGGTTGCTGGGGCACGTCGGTTTGACTCTGTCGAGCCGTTGCTTCGGCGACTACACTGGCTGCCGGTTCTGTTCCGGGCCCAATTCAAAGTGCTAGTCTTGACCTTTAAAGCCCTTTACGGCTCGGGTCCGGGGTATTTGAGGGACCGCCTCCTTCCATATAATCCAACCCGTACTCTTAGATCATCTGGGGGGGCCCTTTTGACTGTGCCGCCGCCAGGAGAAGTGAGAGGGGTGGCGGCCAGGAAGAGGGCCTTCTCGGTGGTGGCCCCCCAACTTTGGAACACCCTTCCCCTAGAATTGAGAACTGCTCCCTCTTTGTTTACATTTCGGCGGGGGCTGAAGACCTTTTTATTCCAAAAAGCTTTTAACTGCTGACAGGTTGGCCAGCTGGTTATTATGATTCACGGGGTTTGTTTTTTGTTTTGTTTTTTTTTTAACTGTTTTTAAATTGTTTGGGTTTTTATTTTTTGCTATTGTTGTTTAATACTGTTTTAACTGTTTTTAATGTTAATTGTTATGTTGTATTTTTAATATATATTTTGTAATGCCGCCTTGGGTGCCTTCGGGCACAAAAGGCGGGGTAAAAATCGATTAATAAATAAATAAATAAATAAAATATTTACAAATATTTTAAAAGTCAGCAAACAGGGAAAACGCACGCATCCGTCCCAATTTAGAGAGTGGATTTAAATGTATTGAAGGGAAGACGGAGCCTTTCAAGACAAGAAATGTGGAGTCTGAGCCTCTACCAACAAAAGGAAGAGACTATTTTGCTCAGGGAAGCTTCTACCACATCAGTCAGATCAAGAATTCCTAGCCTTCAAGGCAGTTGCCAGCACCATCACAAAGAATTAAATATTCAGGAGTGGAACAGCCTCATTTTCACTTACCCATGATAATACAGATTTATAGGCTGCATAAAATGATCTGCACGTAAGATAATGCATTCTTCTTACTGTAAATATTGCAAGAAAAGACCTTACATAAGCATTTCTCTTTTGCTTTAGATCCTTGTACATATTTGAGAAACGCAGCTGGGAAAAAATGTTCAATAGCTCATCTACGTCTATATAGCATTTATTTTCCTGCAGGAATTTTTGAAGATGAAAAGCATGGGAGACTATTCAAATGTACAAACTTTGACACATACTGGAGCTACAAACTGCCCTGGCAAACCTACCATTTTCTGAGGTTACATGCCATTTTTTGCATGGATTCTGAGGCCGAGGCCCCCAAAAGGCCAAGAAGCCAAAGAGTAAAAAAGAAAAGAACCTTACATTTCCACACCTTCCCTTTCTTCTCCAGCACAGTCAGGCAGCAATCCTATGCCCATTTACTTGGGAGTAAGCCCACTGACTATAATGGGACTTACTTCTAAGTAGACATGCAGAGGATTGGGCTGTCAGTGAGTAAAGCAGTACACAGACACACACGTAACAATACACAGGGAAGAAGCCGTCAGCCAATTCGCTGCAATCATGGCTGGCTTCCAACGCCTGCTCGCTCCTGTAACAGCTGCAGGTAAACCAAGTGAAAATGACTCATGAAATTCCACTAGTGGAGTAGTCACAGGAGCGCACTAGGACTCGTGCACAAGTCAATTCACAAGTGGGTGGAGACACGAGAATTGACTCGACTCAAATTTCCAGACTTGTTCCCAGCACTGCTTAGGAGTATTAAAGTTTGTCCCAATTATGGCTTTGACACAAGGCCACCAGTTTGTTCTCAACTACATGAGCGGACACTGCACAAGCCCTGTCACAAGTGCACGTCCCTGTCGTTATGCTGTATCAGGTAATACTTCAGGACAGTCTTGAGTCGACATTTGCCATGTGACTATGAATACTGGACATGCTGCAAAAGGCTCTCACATTGTGCTAGCAGACGCTGGACCGCAACTGAACTCGGTCTCATCTATGATATAAGAAGGACAGCAAAGGTGAAATTACAGCACGTTCATTCTTTCAAGACACTCCAGGGCAGACTAATGAGCAATTTGCTAAATGGCACATCATGTTATAGACCTTTTTACCTCCCTCCCATTTTATAAAATAACTTCTGAAGAAAGGAGGGGAGTAAGAACAAAAGCGTTACACGGAGTTCACTGCAGCATGATATAATATCCTCATACAAGGATGCCCACAGTTGCCAGACTCCGAATCCTAAAATGGGGGGAGTTTAATTTGTATATCGAGGGAGTGTGGGTCCTCATCTGGGTCCGTATCACCAGAGGAGCAGTTCTTGAAGTTGCTTTTTGCCCTTGGATAATCTTCACTTTTACACTGAAAGCCAAAGATGTCATGCAGGGGGTACGCGGGGGTACGCGAGTACCGGTTTCTAGGATTATGGCTGGCCCCACCCACTCGTTGACTCCGCCCCCTGCAACATTTGAATTTCCTGCACGTTTGAGTTGCCTGCACGTTCTCAGAGCCAGGCAGGCAGCATGCGGAGCCTTGCCTTGCCTTGCCACTGAAAAATGAGCTGCTCTGGGGTTTTGGAACAGTTGGGTCACTTTAAC
Source organism: Lerista edwardsae (assembly GCA_029204185.1). NCBI lineage: Eukaryota > Metazoa > Chordata > Lepidosauria > Squamata > Scincidae > Lerista > Lerista edwardsae. Next base: position 3,599,061 of record JAJKFI010000057.1, on the reverse strand, counting down.
GTGATGCCAGGCCTCCTTAACATGTTCTGGGGGTGCTGTGGAATACTGTTGCAACTGTTGGGTCAGTTTAAAATCGTCTGAGGCCTCAAAAAGGGCTTTTTTCATGTCCCTTCCTGCCACGACCTCACTTCCGGCTTATGACGTCACTTCCGGTAGGCGGGTCCCGACACGTGCCAATCAGAAGTGAGTACCTGTTCTTAAATCATTTAGATGACACCACTGCTGAAAGCCCTTTAATGTATTGAGGCTCAGCACTCTGCAGAAGCGCCAAGCATGGCGCAGCCAGTAAGACCCCAATAGCACCTTCACAAGATCAAAATTGATGGCTTTGTGCCAGTGTGCTAGCCCTGACATCAGACCTTGGCTCCACAAAAGTAGCCATCAACACAACGACACTGATTGCTGCCTCCACTGAGCATTTCAGTGGCATTCAGAAGATACTTGCAATATAGAATTGTGCATTGGAGTCTTCATTTCAGATTCCATATTTTCAAGGTTCAACACACTTTCCCAGACATTTGCAAATTCTGAACGCTGTTCAGCACTCATTTCCCTCTCTCACTTCACGCTCAGTGGCCAGCAGGTTGAAAGGACGGCATGTACACGTGAGAAATGAGAAGGGCTTCGAAGATCTACTAAATGCACTCCACCCATATTGTGCTGCTGGTTATGTATGTTAATCTGCAGCAGATTGATGAATCCTGCCAGAAAAACTGGGAAGGGAAGGGGAAAATCAGATTTTGATGACATTTGGCAATAATAGTTACAGCATCTTTTATAGAGAACAAGAATGCTAGATTCACACCTACGGGGAATTTTATTTAATGTTCACACAAAAATTCTTCATTGTGAAATACAAATTGGTCAGCCCTCAGTCCGATATTCTTTTGATTCTTCTTATCTAATTTAGTATACTCCAGAAACAGCAATCCACAGCTTACAATCAATTGCCTTTCGAAAAAAAGGAACTACTATACTTTTTTTCTTCGGCAGAAGATTTAGTTGAGAGGGTTAATGCCTCTGTTTGCCTGAAGATAAGTGCTGAAGATCTGAAGGTTGCCAGTTCGGGACAGCCGGAAGTCTCTGTGAGCAGCAGACCTCGTTAATTGCGACTGATTAACAGCTGAGCTTCGGCTGCCTTGTGTGAGGAGGAGTTGTGCCGAAGTTCAGCCGCTTCTCTGGTGGGAGCAGGGAAGCTGCTTATCAGCCAGCAAGAAGACAAACAGGTGGCCAGAAAGAAGGACTAAATCCAGAAAGATCCATCTGTATGTGTGTAGTTCTTGGAAGATAGAACATTTCTGTAAAAATTGTAAAAACCTTCAGGTTTCTGAATATGTAGTCTGCCTATGTAAACCGCCTTGAGTTATAATCATTAGAGAAATCAGGTGACCTAAGAAAGGCGATATATAAATACGATGATGATGATGATGATGATGATGATGATGATGATGATGATGATTACTTGAGAATACGTGAAAATAGAAAGTCTTCCCTTCAAGTAATCCAGTATTTTACACTTGCATTTATTGCAGCTGAACCCTTTTTTGTGCTCCAGTCAATTAAGAATCCGAAAAGATAGCATTCCCTCGAATCAATGTAGAAGTGACCTTATGTAACTACTCTGACGGAGCTCAGGACTACTATCGACAGTATTATTCTTGTAATGGACCATGTAATACTCCTCATCTTGGAGGCCTTGGAGACCAGATTATGACCTAAAAATATAACTTCATTCTAACGTGATCAAAAGTTTCTTCTTCTCTGGCTAGCCTGCAGTCTGCAAATTGTCTCTCTAATGGGAAGGAGGCAAGGAGTGACGTTACCCAACCTGTTCATCCGCCAGCAAGGGATTGTGCTACTGATTAACTCAGCCCAGCTCAGCACAGCCAACATGCAAACCATGGGCAAACTGGGAAATTACCAGGGAAATTACCCACGAGGTCGGCAGACAGAAGGTTGCATAAACAAGATCATGACAGCAAGATCCGCACACACAAAGAAACGGTGAGCACTATTACAATGGTTTTCCTTTCCTGCCTTGATTGGTTCTATCGGCTACAGCTCATGCGCGTTGCAATTGTGCCAGATGTTTGCGTTGGCCTTCGCTTTCTTGCTGAAGTAGAATCCCTCATGTCAATGTGAAATTTACTAACCTAAGCCCCAAGGTTTGGAATGTACTTCAGAAAGCAACCTTTCCCGTTTCCTCCTCCCTCTCCTTAAAACCATTCTTCTAGGAAAAGCACAATTAGCAAAAACGAATTCAACCTTCTGCGCTGAGCTGTCAAACACCTCCAGGGATGCCGTAATTTAACTTAATGCCACACAGACGAACACTATTCAGAAGTGCTGGAATGTCAAGCAGCCGGGAAAAAGAAAACCACAGAAGGAGGTTTTATACGGGTGCAACCAGCTGCCGTTTTCAAAAACAGCTAAATGTCAGCTCCACTTTGCAAGTCTTTATTGCTTCCAGGGGCTCCTCTCCAGATTATTATCATATACTGGGTACAAGCCCACTACTTTAGACGCAATGGCATGGAAGGAAGTCTGAAGAATCCCAGTCCTTCCTGCAGTTCTGTTCACTTCCAAAGTGGCAAAGCTACTTTAGGCCCAGTCCGAACCAACATTCCAGCACGGACACAGCTGTGCCAATAGGGCAGGGGCTGCATCCTGCAGTTGGAAGGGAGTCGTGGAGGCCTCCTCAACGCAAGAGGACGTTTGTTCCCCAACCTCGGAGCTGCCCTGGCCGTACCCCGGTGCTGGAAAGTTGGTTAGGGTTGTGCCCTCAGTGATGCAAGATCCTCTCTGGCTCACTCTGCATGACATTTACGTTCTCCAAGGGTTCCTGCTGAATGCTCAAACAGCCCGAGGGGCTTTTCAAGCATTCACTAGGAAAACTCCAAAGGCCCTGTCGACTGAACACTGGCACTCCTCCTCACCTTCTGCAAGACCAGAAGAAAAAAGGTCTAATCTTGGGGAAGAAGGAACAGAGGACAACAACTCTTTGACATTTTGCTACCCTTTGGCTACAAATGATGCCAGGAGAGGAATTTCCAGATGGTGACCAAGAGATTTGTACTGAGAAAAGTCAACTACAACCCTTCCCCCTGAGAAGCCTTGTGCCATCCCTACATTCAAGCCTGCTCCTGAGCACTCCTGGGGTTAGAACCAGGAAAACTCCGGATTGCTTCACTGCTACGTCCCCCCGCAATCCGCGAAGCTACAGACTGCACAGTTGAGGGATGCATATCCAGGATGGTTTCAGTTGGTCAGCCA
>JAJKFI010000057.1:3579653-3593178 GCA_029204185.1 Lerista edwardsae | reverse complement strand
CTCTCAGAGGCCCACCAGATGCCTCAGGGAGCACACGAGACAACAAGGTGCCTGCATCCTGTGGCCACTCCCTTGCACCTGGCATTCTGAAGTAGCCTACTTCTAAAACCAGGAGGATGCACATACCCATCATGGCTTTTGACGAGCGTAACATTTGTCCCCTTACCCACAGGTAAGTGCCAGCTATGGGGCTGCTCAAACCAGCAGGCACAAATCTGAGTGGGCTACGCGGCCTGGGTACAGGGATCTGACCTAACTGCTGGCTCCAGGCTCCTCTCCCCTCCCCGAGGACTGTCCTCCCTCTGCCCTCCTCCTGCCTTCTCCCCTGTGCAGAAAAGCCCCCACGTTAGCCAAGCTCGGCCAGGGCGGGGGCGGATTACCTGCATCCCTCCGGCTTCTGCGCAGCAGGGCCAATACTGCTGCCAGCCTTGGCCCAGCGCCACTCACACTGGCATGAAAGTGTCTTATGGCAACGCACATGCGTTGGCCCAACGGGCATTTGGCATTCTGCCCCTAGAGCTCCACTGCACTGTGGCAGCCATATTAATGACTCATACTAAAAGCATCACCCCCACCGCCACCAGAGGGCAGTATGAATCGCCACCATAAAAAAGCAACAGGGCTCCCCATAAGAAGTGGAAGCATGTATATACCATATAAAAGTATTGGGTGGTGGCTGTAACCACAGCAACAGGCACATGTCTAATTTATAAAACATAAATTAGGTCACATGTCCTTATGCTGGTTGCTATTCAGAAGGGTCCTTGACATTAAAAAGGCTTTTAACTATTTCCCATCATATCAATAATACTGGGAAATGTGGAAGAGTGTTGAAAGCCCAAACACGACAATGGAATATTTAATTTTGCTGTTACTCATAATACGGCTCACCACAGTCAGACGGAGCCTTTGATTCAGGCAAGTTTAATGAATTTTTTTCCACTTCTGTTTTCAGTTTTTCATATTTCCTTTATGTCTTGGTAGCAAATGAATCTTGATAGGTTACACTGAATACAAGATGCAAACCAAAGCCATCCCTTGCAATGTTCAGCCAAGGTTTTGCAGTCATAACATTTGGGTCCTCAAAAACTCAGCTTTCACCTTAGGAAAAGTGAGTTTGTAGAGGTGTCTAGCAACAGGAATAGTTGGGAAGTTTCCCCAGTAACTGACTCCCCTTTAGGGAGACTTCCCAGTTGCCGGGTGCCCATAGCTTGGCAGAGAGTCCAGCTATCTAAACAGAGGAAGTGAGGCAGGGCTGGGGAAGATTCGGCATTCCAGCACAGTGGCAAAGAGACACGAACACCCAGCTTTACCACGTAGAGAAGTTGTATTAAGGTTTCTTCAGGAGTCAAGCAGATTAGTCAAAATACACAGTCCAAGGTCAAATATTTCCAGTACACAGTCAGATAGTTTGCAGCAGACAGAACTTACAGATGTTATTTCTTTCTGGCAGCATGTCACCCTCCTCCTACCTCAACCCACACTGAGGGTCAGCTTGCCCAGTTCTTAAGTACTACTGTTGGCCCTACCAGATCTTTACAACACACAACCTTGAGATGTGCGAAGTTTGCACATAGGCAGCGGTGTCATCCGACAACAAGCTGCCGGAACGCTAGGCGGGACTTACTGCCTGATTGGCTGCCCGTCCGTGATGTGTCGCCGCCTGCCCGCCTGCCGTGCGGGCACCCCTGGCTTCGGAGGGGGTGCTTGCTTGCCTGGGGGGGCACCGGGTGCCTGGGCAAGCAGCAGAGGGGCGCGCCAACCGGAGGGAGCCTGTGCAGCGGGCGGGCAGGCGGCAACATGTCACGGACAGCCTGTCAATCAAGCGGTAAGTCCCGCCTAGCGTTCCGGCAGCTCGTTGCCGGATGACACTACTGCATGTAGGCACTTTCCATAGCTACTGGCTGATTGCTGCTCTGAGGCCGATGCACACAGGTGCATCTGAAGACAGGCCTCATGCCAAGACTGTTTACCCAGAGCAAGAAGTATCCCAGGTTTGGGCTCACCCTGAATCCTAGAAACCAGGACTTAACAGTGGACAATGAAAGGTTGGGCAGATCGAAACAGGAACTTCTGTGCTTATTAGTTGGTATAAGTGGGTGCACAAAAGACATGCATTATTGTTCAAAGATTACGATGTTGTAAGGATGCATCATCTCCAGGGGCTTCTCCTTCCTCTGGAAGATTTCTTGTCGGTAAAAGGGAAGATTCAGATGCCAACTCTTGGCTGAAATCCAAAGGTGCTCTTCTGTCCCCAGAAGGATTGTATATTCAGTTCAGTGGAAGATTGCAGTGGAAGAAAAGTGAACCATAAAGCCAGGAATTCCTTGTTGCGCACACTTTGCACAAGCGCTGTTCAACTGTGGCCTCCTGGAGTTCATCTGCTACAGCTTGTATCTTCCTAATTCCTGTTGCATCAAAACTCTCCAAGACATTGTGGTGCTGCATGGCAAAAAAATCCACCAGCACTTACGCCACAGCATTCAGTCACTGTCTCCTTTCGTCCAGAGTTCATGAGATTCAAGCCATCATTTCCTCTTCTTCCAAACACTCCCACATCAAACAGATCGGCATTTAGGATGTGGGGCTTGCCGAGGCCATTCTTGATCGCCTGCCAAGCTAAAAGCCACTGTTTTTGTTGCTGCTGCTGTCTGTAATAAAATGTCTCTATGTCAAAAAATAGCCTCCTTTCACCAGAGGGCATCTCAAGGACGATCTCTCAGCTGTACTTAGGAGAAAGAGATTTATGGATGGCAGGTTCTCTCTCGTACAAGGAACAGAAGCCAGAAGAAAAGAGATCACAGATACAAGGAGTGCTGTACCCATATGCGCAGCCACAGAAGTGTTCCTCTGATGCCATTTAGCTTTCTCACTGGCAATGCTATTATTCCCCAACTTTGGTATGTGTAAAGGCCCCTCCATAGCCTTTATTTAGGTGTGGTTTTTTTCCCCATAAAGTGGAGCATTACAAGGCGTGACCATCAGGGATATTAGTCTCTACCCTACAGTCCCATCAGAGACCCGTCACAACCTTCAGCTGCTGCTGCTGCTGCAACTAGCATTCTGGGGGCAGAACGTACTGTATAGCTTTGCGAACACTGATCGAGAAGCTTGAACAACCATGCGCTTTTGGACAGCTGCCACCCCACACGCTGCAGTAGGGAGAAGGTCTGCCAACCTCAGTAATTCGGCAGAGGGGCGCACTCAGGCAGAGGTAGGCCAGGGTATGTTGGAGGCACGAGGGGGTGGTACCCCATGTGATTTCCTCTGGAGTAAACTGACACCCCCTTTGTCTCCTCAGACCTGCGCCAGCTAAAGAGCTGGCACAGGTCTGATCCACTGACGGACTCTTGGATGGGAAAGGAAGACTGCTTTCCTTTCCCCCACAAGCCTCCAGATCAGCCCCACTACCACAGCACACAGCGCAGTTTTGGCACAGCTGCCTGCGACGGTGGGGAAAACCATACTTGGGGATGAGACATTGCGCAGTTTGGGCTTTGTTGCTGCTGCTTTGGATGTTACTGTTTTTGCCTCATTTGACATCTGGGTGCTGCTTTATTCCACTGAAGCCACTTTGGGATTCCTTCCTCCTCCTTCACTCCTCCATCTAGCGGACTACTATCCTTCAGGGCGCAGAAGAGGCCCTTTGAAGCTAAGCCGACAGGTTGCGCTCAAAGGTTCTCTTTCTCCAGCAGAAGAACCGTCTTCCAAAAGAAGGAAACGAAAACTGGGATAGGAAGGTTTTTAAATAAACCAACTCACCTGTCTAAAGATGCAATCCTATCGTAGAGTTAGGCCAGCACAGTTAGGCCAGCACAGTTGGCCGGCCCCAGGGCCACCGTAAAGTGCGTTTGGACCACTCTGGGAGTCAGGGAGGATGGAGCATGTCTTTGTGCCGGCCTCACTGACTAAAGAATGCAAGGTGCAAGGGAGTGGCAACAGGATGCAGGCGTCTTGTTGTCTCCTGCCTCCCTGGGGCACCTGGTGGGCCGCTGTGAGATACAGGAAGCTGGACTAGATGGGCCTTTGGCCTGATCCAGCAGGGCTCTTCTTATGTTCTTATAGAATGCTCCAAACATACTTTCCGGTGTCCCTTGTGCCAGCCAAACTTTGCTGTCCTAATATGCTGACCTAACTCCAGGCGAGGATTGTGCCCTAAGTCTTCTTTAAGATGTGAGTCAGTGGCTCTCCATACAAGACCACATCCATCAGTTAAAACCACCTAAAAAAGACTCTACTGATGATCGCTGCTGTACTGGAGGTGACCATTTCAACTGTGGCCCTAAGTTCTGGAATTAAATTCCCAGGGAAGTCCACCTGGGTTCCAGCTACCAGCGAGCCGCCTTGCAAAGCCTTGCAGGTTGACTGTTGAGGCATTGATGCGATGCCAGATGTGTCTGGGGTGAGAAGAAATCCAACGTGTGCTTCCATGTAGAAGTTGTGAAGTAGGAGAGCTCAAGTCATCTGCTGACATTTTAAAATCTTATCATTCACTTGCTTATTTTTAAATGCACATTTTCATCCCGTGCAATCCCTAAATAGTCAAGGCGAGTTAACAATGATAAAAGGGTACCACTAGCAACAATAGCTACCTGTTTATCAGGTGTGACTTTAGGAGCACATCCCGAAATCCACCTGCTCAAAACGAACATATTAAAAGGGGAACGGCATGACTGTAGTCACCTGCCAAAAAACAAACACAAAAAACAGGGCTGGCAGGGTTGGATAGCATTGTGTTTTAGAAAGGGAGATGCATCTCTTGGACACAGGATTGTTCTTCGGGAATCTGTCACAATATTCCTGCTCATCAGCCACGCTTACCCTTCAGTTGTCACCATCATTTATTCCTGAACTCCTGCCTACAGTCAATTAGCCGCGCATGCAAAGTCTCTCCTTTCCTGGATGCTCTCTTAGCAACCACGATGCGTCATTTCTTCAGTCCCCCCCTTCCCACTCTGCTCTCCCTCTCCTGGCCTGTCTGATCCACCCTGGGCTCGAAGAAGGATCATCAGATCACTCTGCCAACAGACTTGGGTATCACTTTGACTCATCACTCCTGAGACGTAATTCATCTGGACCTGGTGCCTTGTCAACTTAAAACAGTCCTAATTGCTCAACTATCTGCTGTGGTTTAATCGTAAAACCTTTCAACATTTTCCCACTGCCCAGAGAAAAATGTATTCCACACTTGCAAGAGTTGACCTTCAGTTCCTCTGTCCGTGCTTAAGGGAAAGCTGCCGCCTGACCTTTCAGCTTCATCGGCTACCCTGGACCTTTTGCCCTCACGGCTGCTGGGCTGCTGCGATGTCTCGAGGGCATTTCAAGTATCAGGCAGGATGAATCAGCAGGCCTGATGCTTGCAAGTTCCAACAGCTGCACTGATCGATTAGTCCAAGGAGGATTAGCTTGGAGAGTACTGAAGGCAAATGACTTTTGCTCACACTCTAGAGCACAATCCTAACCTGGAGTTAGGCCGGCACAAGGGAAACCGTAAAGCGCATTTGGACCACTCTCGGAGTCAGGGAAGATGGTGCACATCTGCGTGCCGGCCTCTCTGACTCTGAGAGCGGTCCAAACATACTTTACTGTGTCCCTTGTGCCAGCCAAACTCCAGGTTAGGATTGTGCCCTCACTCTGACCGATCTCTTTTTCTACAGGTGCCTTTCCCTTGGCTTCTAGTTCAGGATTGTACCACTGTATCAACCTCAGGCAAGCTGCCATCCAAGGAAGGTCGCAGATAACTGACCTCACTTTGTTTTATCAGAGTATCAGTTACAGAACATACACAAGTGTGAACATGTTTAGATTTCAAATCTTTCAGTTGTGAATTAATCCTGACGTGTCTCTCTATGGGTCCATGCACATAGTTAAGGCTTTTTTTCTATGCACTTTTATCATTTTCCTAAACGTACATATACATTTTGAGGTGCAGTGGTAAGTTAGGCAGTACACAGAAAGTAGTTTCACCTGTTGCAATCATTGTTTTAAAAATTTCTTCTCGCAAACAATTACAAAGGGATTTCCTGAATTGGGGAGTGATGAGTCCTCCATTTTTTGCCTATTTTTCTGTGTTTGGAGGGCACTTTTAGCTCCCCAGAAGTTCCTGCGCAGATTCAGCAACCTAAAAAGGCTGATAGGGGCTCCTCTGCACTTTCTTTGGAAACTCCATTATTCCCCAAACTGGTGGTGTTTGTGGGGTCCTCTCCTCTTCCTGTCCGGAATTGCAAAATCACCTCCAGGCAGCGGCGTTATGCAACCGGAACGCTGGGTAGGAGGAACGGGTGAGCAGCAGCGGGGAAGACGGCAAACGGAGTGGTACGCAATGGGCGGGCTGCCGCTCACCCGTTCCTCCCGCCCAGCGTTCCGGCTGCATGACGCCGCTGCCTCCAGGCCTTCAATGTGCTCAGCGATTGGGCAGCCAAACTATCCATCAAGATCAATGGGGAGGGATGGAGTGACCAGCAGGTCACTTAATGACATCACTAAAACATATACTTCCCATGCCACAGGAAGTAATGGTTGTTCTTGCTCGAGTGACCCATCCATTGGGAGCTTAGCGAGGATCACCCACTTCCTCTTGTTATGAACTGAGAATTTTGAGTAGCTGCATACCTGCTCCATCTGCTGGGCACTCACGGTTACTGCATCCACATAATGAAAACATTCATACGTTTTCCATCAGCCTGCTTGTACTTTCAATACCCGCCTTTCACCCATTTTGTTTAATTCCATTTTCTTTTGGATCACTAATAAGTAGGAATGTTTGAAAATTGTGTATTTTTTTAGCATATTTCGTGGTTTGAAAAGCAGAAAGCAACATTATGTGTGTTTATTCTAAGTTCTTATTCCAAGTTCTCATTTTTAGTAATTTTAAATCATTTGAAAGTGTATTAGGTAGGTGATACGGGTGATATAGTGTCAGCAGATACAGTCACAGCATTATTTCTAATTAGAAAAGTAATTATTTTAATTTCTGGAAAATATCTTAAAACACCAAAATGCGGTGTGTTTCGTTTTCATTCAGATAGTTTCACACCAAAAAGGCAGGATTTTTGTGTTTTTATGTGCTTTAAACAAAAACAAACACCCCTACTAATAAGCTAGTTACATTTTGACTCTTCATCTGCTGAGTTCATGTTCATGGATAATTTAATGAATGGTTATGTCTCTTTGCACTCTGCAGACACTGTTGTGGGTTTGATTTTGTGCTCTTCTCCAAGGGGTGTTTCTTTTCCCCAGACAGCCCCCCTCTGCCTGGTCTCTGAGATGGTGTTGGAGGATTCAAACTTATAAGGCTTTTCCCCATTCAGTAAAGGAAAAACAGGGAGCAGGAAGGGGTGCATGAGTGCATGCTGACCAGTAGTCACTGCCCCCTTGGTCAGCCTGCCTTTCCCCAGGAGTCTGCTTCCCTGACCAATGGCTACTTTTGTTTTAGCTGCCTGCAAAAATATATTGAACCAAATGGAGTTGGTTCCAAGCTGTATATACGGCATGTAATTAGTTGATGCCTTGCTGATGGTTTTTTTCCTTCTAAAATTCTGTTTCTAAATTGGTTTTGATATTGTTGTGACTTTGGCTTGGTAATTATACTTTTATTGTTATGGCCTGTGGCTAAAAGTGATAAAACAAAACTGAAACGAAAACAGCTCAGTTCTCATATTGAAACGACAGTGGATTTTTGTGTGTGTGTCCCCAACCAAACCAATCTCAAGGGTGTGGCACACGTGGCAACATATTTAAAACCAAACACAATAATAAACTCTGAAAAATCAAAAGGTCATTGTTTGCAATCCTCCACCTTTTTCTGCTCACATGGACCAGCTCATGAGCAATCAGCCAACTCAAGTAGCAAGTCCTGTACTGCTCATTGTGACCACAAGATATGGGCTTGCTAACAAAATTTTTGCTAACTTAAAATTAGCTAACAAAAGCAAATTGGCCAGAGCAATACTTTGGTCCCAATCCTATCCAAATTTTCAGCACCGATGCGGCTGTGCCAACAGCGCATGTGCTGAATCCTGTGGTGGATACAGGCAGTTATGGTGGCCTCATCTAGGTAAGGGAGAGTTCAGTAGCATAGCTACCTATGGGTCAGGGCAGCCAGGGAGCGTCCCTCATGGGGGAGATGTCACCACTAAGGGCCAAAATTGTTAACATTCAAGTTTCAATGAATAATAAACATTATATATCATTTGATAAGAAATTTCATGAAGAATTTAATAAAAAAAATTGCAGTGTAATATCTTTATTCTATCGAACGTTCTGGCCAAAAACCAAAAAACCAAAAATACTGTATATCATCTTCTCTGGCTTGTTAAAATGTGGTTTTTAAGAATACCATCATGTTATATTTCAGTGGTTCTCAAACGTTTTAGAACCGGGGCCCACTTTTCAGAATGACAATCAGTCCGGAACCCACCAGAAATGATGTCATGGTCGGAAGTGAAGCTAGAGGCTGGGGCTTTCCTGAGAAGGCAGCCATCAGTGGGGTTGTTTCCCAGCCGTTTTCCAAGAGCAAAGTGAATCGGAAAGAGAAAGTGCCTATTTACAACCTTGACACAAGCAAAACACCCACACAGCCCTTCCCCTTCCCCAGAATTCCTTCTTTCCATCTTTTCAATATGGCTGCTCTAGGTGCTTCGCAAGCCACCTGAAATTGGCTTGGAACCAACTGGTTGGTCCTGACCAGTAATGGGATCTGGGGATTGACTATAGGAACGCTGGGCGCGACTTACGCGTGATTGGCAGCCCGCCCGTTTCGTTCCTTCGGCTGCCCGCCGGCCGCGCGGGCTTCTCCTGGGGATCACCCAGCGCACCCCCCACCCGTCCCCCCCCCAGCGAGCCAGCACCCCTCCGAGGCCAGGGCGGGCGGCGGACCGAACGGACGGGCAGCCAATGACGCGTAAGTCCCGCTGAAGTCCCACCCAGCGTTCCTGTAGTCAATCCCCAGATCCCATTACTGGTCCTGACCCACAGTTTGGGAACCACTGCTCTACAGTGTAGACTACATGGAACAAAAATAATGTAAAGACTAAACTACTTCTGCTCCCTGATTACATAAATATGAATATTAAAAATATTACTGTTAATTATCTCAAGATAAATGTCAGGGATTCTGAATTAGAACAGAAGGGTGCTGTTTTTTTTTTTTTTTTTAAAGAAATCAGGCTCTTGTATACATTAAACATTTGAGCAAAGAAAAATGTTATTTACAAGTCTAAATATCATGCCATTCCCCAAAGTGACAAGATCAATATTGCAGTTTGGCACATCTTGAGGTGACAGATGGGGTTATTAAAAAATACCAAGCAACATATATTTTCTGCTGCGGGAAAACGGCTACACTTTGGCACTCCCATATTTGCACGTCCCTGCGAGAGATAAGCTCTACGGAGGAAATGATAGACAGGTAAGACAGCAATGAGAGAGGCTATCAGTTTTGTTTTTGTTTGTTTCTGGAGGAAGTACCATTTAATTACTTGAACCTATAAGATGGCTAGAATTTGGAAGGGTCTGTATAGGTTGAGCCTAGTTATCCGTGGATTTTATTTCTCCCAATTTGGCTCAACTTGGGTCCTCTGGACCTGAACTGAGCCAAATTCGGCCCAACCTAAAGCCTCCAAAAGTGACCAGAGTCGCCTCTGGAAGATCTTCTGAGGCCCATTGAGGCTGAATGCATCCGCACACTGCCTTTGCAGGCCTCAGGATTGCCAGCAGGCTTCAGGGGGGTTGGTCAGAAGCCCATCGCAGTTGAACTTGCATGGCTATTAGGGCGCAATCCAGTGATGTCATGCAGGGGGTACGCGGGGGTACGCAAGTACCGGTTTCTAGGATTACAGCTGGCCCCGCCCATTTGCTCACCCATTCGTTGACTCCGCCCTCTGCAACATTTGAATTTCCTGCATGTTTGAGTTGCCTGCACGTTCTCAGAGCCAGGCAAGCAGGCAGGCAGCGAGCGGAGCCTTTCCTTTCCTTGCCACTGAAAAATGAGTTGCTCTGGGGTTTTAACATGATGCCAGGCCTCCTTAACATGTTCTGGGGGTGCTGTGGAATACTGTTGCAACTGTTGGGTCAGTTTAAAATCATCTGAGGCCTCAAAAAGGGCTTTTTTCATGTCCCTTCCTGCCACGACATCACTTCTGGCTTATGACATCACTTCCGGTGGGCGGGTCCCGACACGTGCCAATCAAAAGTGAGTACCTGTTCTTAAATCATTTAGATGACACCACCGGCGCAATCCTAACCTGGAATGAGGCCGGCACAATTAGGCCAGCAAAATTTGGCTGGCACAAGGGACACTGTAAAATATGTTTGGACCACTCTCAGAGTCAGAGAGGCCAGCACACGGACGGGCGCCATCCTCCCTGACTCCAAGAGTGGTCCAAATGTGCTTTACGGTGGCCCTTGTGTCAGGTCAGCCAAACTTTGCTGGCCTAACTGTGCCGGCCAGGTTAGGATTGTGCCCTCGGTTTTATTTGTGGACTAATGCTTAAAAACTGCCTATTCACAGTGTACTGTTTCCCCTATTTATTACATCCTACACATAAAGCCAGCATTAGTTTTAAAACAAAAACGCCTTGCAACCAAACTCCACTTGTGATCTCTCATGGCTGTATCAGCTGTGCAATGATCACGACTTTCCAATGAACTTTTGAAACGTAAACGCTGCTTAGGAAACGCTCAGTTCCAGCTGCAGTAGGTATGTGGATGGCTTCCACGGACAGCCCATGACACCACTCGTACAAACCACGTGCCCCCTGGACCCGTAACGGTTGCAAAAGCTCTGTGCTGTTGTGGAAGAACTATCCAGTGATGTCATGCAGGGGGGTACGCGAGTACCGGTTTCTAGGATTACGGCTGGCCCCACCCATTCGCCCGCCCACTCCTCGACTCCGCCCCCTGCAACGTTTGAATTTCCTGCACGTTCTCAGAGCCAGACAGGCAGGCATGCAGTGAGTGGAGCCTTGCCTTGCCTTGCCACTGAAAAATGAGCTGCTCTGGGGTTTTGGAACTGTTGGGTCACTTTAACATGATGCCAGGCCTCCTTCACATGTTCTGGGGGTGCTGTGGAATACTGTTGCAACTGTTGGGTCAGTTTAAAATGGTCTGAGGCCTCAAAAAGGGCTTTTTTCATGTCCCTTCCTGCCACGAAATCACTTCTGGCTTATGACATCACTTCCGGTGGGCGGGTCCCAACACGTGCCAATCAAAAGTGAGTACCTGTTCTTAAATCATTTAGATGACACCACTGGAACTATCCATTGTCCACTTATCAAGCAGCTGCTGCTTTGCAAAGAGATTGCCAACGCTTTGTTGGCTGGGCTGCTCACTTCAATCAATCAATCAATCAATAATCAATCAATCAATCAATCAATCAACAGGTACTTATATACCGCTTTTCAACACGAAGTTCACAAAGCGGTTTACAGGCAAATAGTAATAATAATAAAGTTAAATGGCTCCCTGTCCCAAAAGGGCTCACAATCTAAAAAAAGGCAGACCGCCAGCAACAGCCACTAGAAAGACTGCACAGGGGTGAAGAGGGACAGTTACTCTCCCCCTGCTAAATATAAGAGGAACACCACTGGAAAAAGTGCCTCTTGCCCAGTTAGCAGGGGTAAATTACACTTGAATTACAAATGCCTCTCCTAGCTTTGATTTCTGCACAAACATGACACTACAAATGGTGAAAGAGCAGCATCTTCCTGTCACCTATAAAGAGAGCCTGCATGTCTGAAAATAGGCAGTGAATGCACACTTGAAAGCCTTGGCCGTTGCCTAGCAGGTGGCGTGAAGATCAAGTGAAGAAGATATTTATGTAATGGCAAATGCACCTACCAGGGAAAGAAAAAAAAATGCTGAAAATTATTATTATTTTTTTCTAGCAGCAGTTCTTACTGCTGTTTCCCACAGGGCAGATTGATACCAACATATAATTACGATAATCATAGCTATGCTTTGGTATGAGAAATGTACATTGCACTAGGCGGAAACTCCATATTTGCTTTGGCAGATAAGTGACCCCCCAAAGAGCTTGTCATCATTATCAGACCCCTGAAAAAAGCAGCTTACAGCACAATCCTAGGCATGTCTACTCAGAAGTAAGTCCCACTGTGTTCAGTGGGGCTTACTCCCAGGAAATTATGCCGCATTCAGTGCACAACAATCATTCAGACCTGCTTTTTATAGCAGTCCCAAGCAAGTAGTGTCAAGGGTGCAGATAGGTGAAAATGTGTGTAACAATGTGTGTCTTGCCCGGCATCTCAATTCCAGCCTGTACCTTCAAAGCTCATACAAATCCTGGCCTTTGCCTTAGTTCATCTTCTCTCAATTTCTCCACACCTGTACCTTGACACTCTCCACCGTCTCTCTCCCCAGCACAGATCTTCCCCTGGCTCGTTCTGGCTTTGCTACCTTTATGCTTTTCTAAGTGAAATGATTGTATCCTACCAGGTCTTCCGAGCAAGGTAATTGGCAATTACTTATTTTTTGACACATGCAGGAAATCTTGTAAAATATAATTCAAATTCTGTTACTGCTGACGAACTCCTCCTGTGGATTGGTATCAAGCTGGGCTCATTTCAGATTCCAATAACTGTGGCTCCTTCTTTTGCAAGAGATGGTTTTATATATGTGGGCTGTCTTATCACTTCTCTGTGTTCCCAGCTAAGGAAACCACAAATTGTGCATTCTTCTTCCGGCTGCAGTAGTTCACTTGTGGTTTTTTGTCAAGCTGATTTTGCTATCCCTGTACAAATTTTGTAAGGAACAATCTGTTATATATATTTTTTTCCAATTAAAGTTAACGTATTTATCACTGCAGCCTATAGAGAAGCAACTCATCTTTCTCCACACTTGACTAATATGAATAACGCCTAGTGAACTTTTAGCTAGACATCTGAACAGAGTTGTTGAAAGAAGATTGGATTAGCTGGCTCTACAATAGGTGCCACTTGAAATGTTCCAAGATTAGCGATGAAAATCAAAACACAGGGCACAATCCTAACCTGGAGTTAGGCCGGCACAGTTAGGTCAGCAAAGCTTGGCCAGCACATGGGCCACTGTAAAGTGCGTTTGGACCACTCTCGGAGGATGGCGCACGTCTGTGTGTTGGCCTCTCTGACTCCGAGAGTGGTCCAAACATACTTTAGGGTATCCTTTGTGCCAGCCAAACTTTGTTGGCTTAACTGTACTGCTTGGGATAGGTCTGTAGGCCCGTGGTCTTCAATCAGCTGCGTTTGAAAAAAAGGCTTCCCTCGGTGGTGCAGAGTTTTCCGTTGTGCTCTGCAGCATCCTACCTTTTTAGCCAATCTCTGCAGCAACTCATGCCTGGCAGTGGCTTCCATCCCAAAGTGGGGGGAGGCAGAGCCTACGAGGGCAACAGACAGCAGAAATGGCTGCCTGGCGCGAGTTGTGGCAGAGATTGGCTTGAAAGAGAAGATGCTGTGGAGAACAACAGAAAGCTCCATACTACCAGTCAAAGACATTTTTGGGGGGAGGGGGGTGCCAGCGGCATCATGCAGCC
>JAJKFI010000057.1:3545891-3579253 GCA_029204185.1 Lerista edwardsae | reverse complement strand
AGCTTCAGCATTTGTCCTTCCAGGGAGCAATCAGGCTTGACTTCCTGGAGAATTGACCGATTGGATCTCTTTGCAGTCCAGGGGACTCTCAAGAGTCTTCTCCAACACCATAATTCAAAAGCATCGATTCTTCGACGCTCTGCCTTTCTTATGGTCCAGCTCTCACAGCCATACATGGCTACTGGGAAAACCATCGCTTTGACTATGCGAACCTTTGTTGGCAGGGTGATGTCTCGGCTTTTGATTAAGTTGTCTAGGTTCGCCATAGCTTTCTTCCCAAGAAGTAAACGTCTTTTAATTTCACGGCTGCAGTCACCATCTGCAGTGATCTTGGAGCCCAGGAAAATAAAGTCTGTCACTGTTTCCATTTCTTCCCCTTCTATTTGCCAGGAAGTAATGGGAGTGGTTGCCATGATCTTAGTGTTTTTGATGTTGAGCTTCAAGCCAATTTTTGCACTTTCCTCTTTCACCCTCATCAGAAGGTTCTTTAGGTCTTCCTCACTTTCTGCCATTAGAGTGGTATTGTCTGCATATCTGCATACCTGCACAAATTTGCCTTGAAAAGGCTAAAAATTGATAAATGTTTTTGCAGTATTGTGCATGTGAATGCAGATGTGCAAAGAGGACATAATGCAGAAGTCCAGAATGCGTAACTTAGCATTTCTATTACTGCTGGCATCACCTATATAATTCTTTAGTGCACAACACAGTCCATGAAGTGCATTAGCAAACACAATCTATATAAAGAATCCTGGAAAACCCAAAGCCAGTTATGAATAATTCAGGATTCCTTGCATTAAGAATTGTCTCACTAAAAAGGCATAAAGTGCACTTAACTTGTCCTGGAGGAAAAACTGATAAATTACCAGAGTAATTGTATACAATATCAACATAATATTTCAGTTACTCTGAGGGATAAAAGTTGCTTTCCCTGGATGACTCTGAAAGCAATTTGCAAGCTTGCTCAGTTTATTCTGACAGTAATTGGTGTGCAGCTGTTTGAATAAGATCCGTGGCAGAGGGGTGGGGAGAGGCCCGGCTCAAAGTTGGGATCGCTGGGAAATGTGGCAGCCGCTTCCTGGCAACTTGAGCTTCACTGGGGCAATGCAAACACTCCGTGCCTTTCTTGTGGAAATGCGGCCGGGGGGGGGGGGCTGCACCAAGGCCTATTTGTGTGCTAACTTACTTAATTGCCTACATACAGTTGGAGGCCTGTATCTACAGGGGTTCCAACTCAATGCACTATGGGGCAAGCCTGGTGGACGGAAGGAACCCCTGCCTGACTCGGAAGTGGGATTTTCAGCGGTAAAAATAGCTCTGCAGGCTTCTAAACTGCATGGTTTGGTTGTTATATGGTAGGAGCCCCAATTTTTTTGTGCTTTTTGTGTTTTTCAAATGCGTTAAGTGTGGACCCTGGAATCCGCAGGTATCCACGGTGAGTCAAATCTGCGGGTGCCAGACCCACAGATACCATGGGTCCACTGTCCCTTTAGGGTGCCCACATTTAGAGGTGAGTGGCTACTCAAGCCTACTCACCCCCAACACACACCGTTCCAAGTACAGGGGACGGTTCATGAGGTTTTTATTTTGTGGGTTCTGTATCGCTGCCAAGAAACTGTCAAGTGTTCAGGTACTCATTCAGGTAGGGAGTAACCAAGTAATCATGAATGGCAGTAAGTGCTTCTCTTAGTTCTGCAGACTGCAGTACTGCAGACTCCCATTTCAGAAGCCTGCGGATCAATTGCACAGCAAATGCCTTTTTATTGTTAGAATGCTAATCATGATGGCAGGCACAAGTCCACAAGGAGGAGTCATACTGTGCAGGGAGCCTTAAGCCAGCGGTTCCCAAAGTGATGGGTTGTGACTCACCATAACGAGCAAAAACAGGGCCATTCTCCCTTAAGAGGTTGGGTGTCCCAGTGGTGATGCAGCAATCACAGGGCTGCGGGCACCCAGGGGCTTTCCTCCTTAGCTAGGGGTTGTGCTGGCCTCCGGAAGGGTATGAGAGGCCCGCAGCTCCCTCTGCGGTCCTCCCCGATGCTCGAAATAACTTCATCTGGGGATGGGACTGCATCTGTAGTTTTAGCATATAGTTTGGGAACTGCTGCCTTAGACAGAATGAGCTCTACCATGAAGTTGGGCCAGGTGGCAGACTGTGGAGCCATTCTTAGGGGTGACCTAGAACCAGTGGCGTCATCTACAAATGAACTAACGGAATGCTGGGCGGGACTTACGCGGGGCTTCCGCGTGATTGGCTGCCCACCCGTTTCATTCCGCAGCTGCCCTGGCCTGGGGGGGTGCCTGCTCGCCAGGGGAGACGGGTGGGGGGTGCGCCGGGTGCCTGGGCGAGCAGCGGGGGGGCGCCAACTGGGGGCAGCGCCCCTCAAGGCCAGGGCAGCCACTGAACGAAACGGGCGGGCTGCCAATCGCGAGGAAGCCCCGCCCATGTCCCGCCCAGCGTTCCGTTAGTTCATTTGTAGATGACACCACTGCCTAGAACCCTGCCACGGAAGGAAAGGGAAAAGGCACCTAACCCTGCTGTTTTTCCTCTTCCCTTCCCAACAGAGAACAGGAAGGGGGAGTGAGAAGACATTTGAAAGTAATTCAGGAACTGGAAATGTGGAATCTGATTTCCAGATTTTAAACTGAAAATCAAAGGGAAAGGAACATTTGGTGACCCACTTCAGGCAAAAAAAAATGTTCATGGACTGGCACTGCCTTGGAGGTATGATAGGTTTCTATGCGCTTCTTGCAGGACAACCTTTTTTCCCCACTCATTACCAGCGCAGGAACACAGACTGTGCTATTACCATCCTACAAACTAGTTCGCAGTCACTCATGGGGGGGAAAGTCAGCTGGAAACATCACAGTGGTCACCTAAGCCTTCCTAATGCCTTAGGCAGGGGACAGGCTCTGCCTCTATGTTCCAGATTTTTACGTCCTAAAGTACTGGATAAGAGCCATCGAGCGCTAAGTTTGGCCCCATTTGCACAATACCATCCATCCCTTCAGCTTTGTCCTTGGTTCCATTTCTGAGGCTGCAACCCTATCCACACTTATCTGGGTGTACGCCCTACAGTCTATAATGGAACTTTTGGCCGAGTAGTCATGCAGGGATCTAGCAGCCCACTCCTACCCCAATCCCCCCACTCCAACACAACCATGCCAATGGAGCACATATTGTATCTGCAGGGCAATTTGAAAGGTCTCCTGGGGATAAATGAACATCATCTGCCTTTGAAAGTGGAACTAGGTCCAAGGGGTACAAACTGCAAGAGAGGAGGTTCCGACATTGGAAGAATTTCTTGACAATAAGGGTGGTTTGACAGTGTAACAGATTGCCGAAGGAGGTGGTGGATTTTTCCTCACTGGAGACCCTCAAGCAGAGGCTTGACAGGAACCTGCTGGAGATGCTCTAGGGGGATTTCCTGCTACAGGCAGGGGGTGGACTAGATGACCTTGTAGGTCCCTTCCAACTCTATGATTCTCACGTACCCTAGAGGAAGCCTCCACTGTCACCAGCGGACTCCTCAGATCTACTCCTGCTATTTAGCCGTTATAAATCTGAGGCATGTAACGGAAGCAATAAGGGAGACAGATGGTGTTAGGATATCGGCGCCACACAAATGTTGCTGATACCTCCCCGGGTAGGTTATGGGGTTCACATGACAATATTTGCATAATGCAACGATATCTCTGGAATGGATTCCCACCTGCAAAGCAGGGTACAAAATGGTTCAGCTTTGCTCTACTCCCCCCAACAAACCAACCCTATGTTTTAGGGCAGGTGATGGTGGTTAATCAACAGCCCACGCTCATTATCTCAGGCATGTTTTTTCACTCAGAACGATAGTCGGCTAATTACTCTGAAAAAGAAAAAGTTGGATCAATTAAATAATTCCAGCCTGCTTTCAATCAAATGCCAAGCAGAGCAGAGTAATGAGCAACGGCTGAAGCCACCTCACATTAACTGGCAGAGTGCTTCAGCAGCATCTCATCTCGCTCTCGACAGAGAAACGTTCCCCCTGAATTTAGTGCCACCAGATTCCAGAGGATCGTAGATGAAAAAGAGCAACCGAGACACGCTTCTGATTTTGACATGATTTCCAATGGACTAATTGCACAGGGGAAGGAATGTTTATGCCGCCCACCCACACGTCAAAACTTTTCTTTCTTCAAAAAAAGAAGCAAATAGAAATGAGAATAAAACTGGTGCTCATTCAATAAAAGCATTCCATCTGTTAACATAATAAACAACGCCTATAGCTTGTGTTTTCTGAATAAACTGTTTTGTAAATAATTATCCATCCATCCAAAACTAGTATTTTTTTTCCCCCTCAATACGCACAAAAAAGGTAATCTCCTTCAAAATATTTGCTCCAGGGGACCTTCTCTTCCATGTCATTTTTTTTCTTCCATCATCCATACAGGTATCTATTGTTTTAGAACTAACATCAGGCAGCCCAATCCTAACCCTGCAAATAACCCTGTTCCAGGTTATGGAGAGGGAATAGAATTTGGCATAGGCCAGTGGATTCATCACACCTCCTTCTGGGCCTGAACAACCTCCCACATTGCCCCCCCCCAGCCCCATTCTGCCCCCTGTCTACGTGCTACCCAGCAATAACACACCTGCTCCTCCCAGCCCAGCATCTGGCAGCAGTGCTAGCAGGACAGCACAGGCCTTTCCACCGGCTCAGCCTACTCACCGCGTGCAGCAAATGTGCTTTGACAGCATGTTTGCAACACCCAAGACTGCAGAGCTCCATGCCTGCTGATGGGGAGCCAAGGGTTGCTAGGATCATAGAGTAGGAAGGTCCCTACAAGGTCATCTAGTCCAACCCCCTGCCTGTAGCAGGAAATCCCCCTAGAGCATCTCCTAGAGCAGGTGCCTGTCGAGCCTCTGCGTGAAGGTCTCCAGTGAGGGAGAAACCACCTGAATGCCCCCCTATGGCACCATCTCCTGTGCCAACCCCTTTGAAAGAGCAATGGGTTGCTGTTGCTCCAGTCCGTGCAAGGAGATTCCTGGTGGGTTTGTGCTCTCAGTCTGCTGAGTGCTGTTTAGAAAGATCAGCCTTGAAGGAAAGGAATGGTTTTGATGAAGAAAGGATAATTGAAGCAAAGCTTCTCAGAGCATGTGTTGTAATGAAAAGAAGCAGATGCCGATTCCATGAAACAGTTTTACACATGCCATCTAATTCCATATGTCTGCTTTTTAATTAAGAGCATGTCTTCTCGTACTACCTTTCTTTTTGAGGAAATGTATCAACTCAAGAGCTGGAAGATAATGTTGAACAAAAGGCCATAAATCCTTAATGATTAACTACACCCACCAGACAGCTATTTTTGCAGAAACAACCTGTCAACCATGAAGGCCCCACAAAAATAATACTTTTCTAGGATCTGCACTGCATATTCCTGATGCTCCTGTTGCACACCTGCCAGTCTTCAGCCTGCCTGCTTTTCAACCGTTAATTACAGGTCTTTGCCAGTATCCCTCCATCACAACCAACATTTGAGGAGCCTGAAACTCTCAGCACCAAGCAGGCTTCTGCCACTTGTCAGAACAAGAACGACAGAGAAAAGTCAGGTGAGAATGATGCTTCCCCACAGCAACCAACTGCATGACAAGCTAGACGGTGTTTTCGACAACGGGCAAACCTTAAGGTTATTGAGCAATGTCCCTGAAGCGGTTCTGAACTTCATGGAGGGGGCCTCTTCTTTGCCACCACCTATGTTCTACCCTTGGATGTCAGGACTGTTTTTCTGCGGGGCTGCAGAATACACCCCCTCCGCCACACTGATTGCAGTAGGACCCCTCTGCTTGGCTGAAACAGACTAAGAGGCAAGCCTGAAAGTCTGTGTTGAATTTATGAACATGCACCAGAAATGAGAGAGCCAAAGGTCCCAAAAACAAGCACAACATTAACTCTCTCTCTCTCTCTCTCTCTCTCTCTCTCTCTCTCTCTCTCTCTCAGAGCACAATCCCAACCTGGAGTTAGGCTGGTACAGTTAGGCCGGCAAAGTTTGGCTGGCACAAGGGCCACCGTAAAGTGTGCTTGGGCCACACTCGGAGTCAGGGAGGGAGTCAGGGAGCTTGTGAACACTTGTGAACACTAACAGGCTGCGGTGTCTGGAGGATTCTGCTGGAGGCAGGTTGCCTAAATGTCTGCATTTGTGCATTGAGGCACAAATAGGATGCAAGCATCTTGTTGTCTCTTGCCTCCCTGGGGCACCTGGTGGGCCGCTGTGAGATACAGGAAGCTGGACTAGATGGGCCTTTGGCCGGATCCAGCAGGGCTCTTCTTATGTTCTCTGGGGTTCAGAGGTGCTCCTGTATCTTAGTGTTTGTAGCTGTCTGTAGATGTGTCTGCAATAAAGTTTTGTTTTTGTGTGTAAGTCAGCCTTGAACTTGATTTACTCCTTCTTCTGGCCGAAAGAGCCTTCAGCCCCTGGCAAGAGCTATGGCTGGGACACAGCAGCATCCTGGAATAGAGTTTTTCCATTGCACAGTTAGAAATAAAACCTCAAATCTGTTTCTTGGGCAAATGCTGTCCGTGAACTAGAACCTCAAGCAATAAAGAATTTATGGGTAACCTAACCACAAACTGGACTACAGAAGAAACAGTTGAAAGCTTTTAAAACAAACCTCAGTAACTTCAAAATATTATTTAAATGCTGTAAAAAATAAATACAGTCATTCTAAATAATTTATGGCGCTAACCTCAGGTTTTTGATGCTCCGTGTGACAGAGGCAGAACCAGCGGTGTCATGCAGCAGGAACGCTGGGCAGAACTGACAGGGAGTGACAAGAGAGGACAGACAACACAAAGTATTTTTCTTGTCCAGTGTTTAGAGTGGGACAAAATGACTAAGTTCAGGGCCAAGGAAGCAGTTCTCTCTCTCTCTCTCCCCCCCGCCTCTCAACTGAAATGGAGCAAACACATTTTGCACGTGCAAGGTTTTTGAACTACCCATACACCGAATCAACCATGCGTAACAAGGAAGTTTCTGATTTGTAGAATTGTTAACTGAGATGAATTCATTTCTATTTCATTTTGGAAACGGGGGGGGGGGAGAGGGTGTTTACTATGTCCTTATGATCAATAGCTTGGGAGCATCATGAGAACCTGTTATGACTGTGAACTCACTTCTATTTATAATAAAGAAATACAGTCAAAGGTTGCCAACAAAGAAAAGTTACAGCCAAGCAAAGCCAAGAATGACTGGAGGGAAAAGCTGGGATTGAATAAAAGAAGAACTTTTGCCTCCACAGAACTCAACGGCAACATGAGTTATATATTCCATGCCACCACTCATCCAGTTTGAAATTCCGGAAATGGTTAGAAATGCAACAATAATGTTATTATGCAGCTGTAAACTGAAAATAAAGCAATACCCTACAGCTATGAGTGAAACTGAATATTGATTTTGTCTCACTGTGTCTGTAAAATTTTAGAAAATACAATGAGGTGCCTACAAAATTGCACAGCTATGCATCACAGATCACAGGTCAGGGAATCTAAGGTGTATTATAGGGGTGCTTATTTTTGCTGAAAACATATAAAAGCGCAAAACATTGCCTTTTTGGTGTTAAAATATCTGAATTAAAACATTTTCCAAAAGCTAAAATAGATTACTTTTCCAATGAGAAATAATACTGTGGCTACATCTGCTGACACTACATCACCTAAGTAGTACACCTTTAAAGCTTTTAAAATTAATAACAATGAGAATAAAAATACATTACATCGTTTTCTGCCTTTCAGATCATGAAAGTCTGGCGACCTCTGCATTAGATGCTGAAGAAGAAGCTCTCCTAAATTCAGAATCATGGTTTCGTTCCAAATTAAATTGTAGGAGCTTTTCTTAAAGAGCAACACATTTCTGCTGAAGAACGTTCACTGCAGGCAAGATCAGCCCATTATATGTGTGTGTACTACAGGCCGTTATGGTCTACTGAGGACAATAATCTATTAAAAACTGTGCTTAAATAATTCTCTGTATGATTGACCACAATGGGCAAGCAGCTGCAGAAATGCAGACATGCAGACTAAACATTTCCTAAACAAGACTTTGGGGGGGGGCACTGGATTCTAAAATGCCTATTCTGTTGCTCTAGGTAACCATAACTGTTCCTTTCATTACCAACAATTCCTTACAGAGTCCATAATTAACAGTACTGTTCCAGCATTCTTGTTCCTACAACACATGATTGACTGACCCATATGATTTAAGAAACTGAACTCAAGACTGTTCCAAACAGCAGACACCACCCCCCCCAACACACACTAACAGTTTAACTGAAGCAGAAGAGAGCAGCCAAAATGATGACTGGGCTGGGGCACCTCCGTTATGAGGAAAGGATAAGGCGTTTGGGGCTCTTCAGTCGAGAAAAAAGGCACCTGAGTGGGGACATGAGAGAGATGTACAAAATTATGCAGGGGATGGAGAGAGGGATGTTCTTTTCTCTCTCTCACAAGACCAGTACCAGGGGACAGCCACTAAAATGGAGTGTTGGGAGAGTTAGAACAGACAAAAGAAAATATTCCTTAACCCTACAGGTAATTAGTCTGTGGAACTCCTTGCAACAGGATGTGGTGATGGCCTGGATACCTTTAAATGGGGATTGGACAGATTTCTGGAAGAAAAGGTCTTTGCAGGCTACAGGCCATGATGGGTGAGGCAACCTCCTTAAGTTAGAAGTGGACTACCTCAAAATGCTGTATGTGGGGGAGTGGAAACAAGGTGCAGGTATCTCGTTGTCTTGTGTGCTCCCTGAGGCATCTGGTGGGCCACTGTGAGAAACAGGAAGCTGAACTAGATGTGCCTTGGTCTGATCCAGTGGGGCTCTTCCTATGTTCCTATGAGTACGTGTCTGAAGAGAAGCATCTGGTTCTGGTGGCTGTCAAAGAGAAATGCTGTGGAGAATCTTGACTGGCCACCAGTGTGTTTACCTCAGAATTTACCTCACAATGCCAGGTGCAAGGGAGTGGCCACAGAATGCAGCCAGCCTGTTGTCTTGTATGCTCCCTGAGGCATCAAGTGAGCCACTGTGAGATACAGGAAGCTGGACTTGATGGGCCTTTAGCCTGATCCAGCAAGGCTTTTCTTATGTTCTTACGATGACTAGCGGATAGTGATGATACCATCTTAACAAAGGGAGGGTTTCGATGCAGCTCCAAGGGACCAATGTGGAGAAAAGTAGACGTGTCTAACTCTCTGGCAACTACTTATGGTGAGGACAGCCAATGATAGTAATAAAAGGCAGGAGGTTTAGCCGAGAGAGTTAAAGCCTCCGTTTGCCTGAAGCTAAGATCCGAAGGTCGCCCGTTCGAGATCACTGGAAGCTTCCATGAGCGGCAGACCTTGAGAAGTGCAACTGATAAGAGCTAAGCTGTCTCCAGCTGCCTGTGAGAGAGGAGTTGTGCTGGCCCAGCTGTTTCTTTGGTGGGAGCAGAGAAGCCATTTATCAGCCAGCAGGAAGGCAAGCGTGCAGCCAGAAAGAAGGACTAGACCATGAAAGTTCCATCTGTGTGTTGCTGTAGTTTTTGAAAGACAGAACTTCTTTGTAATTTGTAAAAACCCCTTGCGGGTTTAGAGAAATAAAGCCTGCCTATATAAACCGCCTTGAATTAAAAGTCAGAGGAGCAATCTAATGACCAAAGAAAGGCAGTATATAAATACTAGTATTTATTATTATTATTATTATTATTATTATTATTATTATTATTATTATTAAGAGGCAGAGGTCTGGCTTTGGGATGTCCATGGCCTAGACTGCAGGACGAACTGCCGTGTGCAACAACAGGCTTCCAGCCTACAAAGTCGAGCCGTCATAAAGAGGAAGTAGTCCTGGACTCACTGAATGAGAACATGAGCCTGACTCTCAAACAGTACGCATGATGGGGCACTCAAGGCCAAAATAATCAGACTTATTTATTTATTTTTGCTTTACACAACTGAAATGCGGCACAATGCTTAGAGTGCCACTTTTGCTCAAGATGCAAGGGACGTTTCTTGGGTCTTCAACCATTTTTGTGCCACAAACCCAATAAATATTGAGACTGCTGTTCCCACCGCACGGAACCCTATTTGCCTGCCCCGTCACCACCCTGTCCCCACACACATTGTGTCCTCCCAGCACTGTAGTTAAATATTCCTATTAGAGAGGACAGAAAAGATGACCAACAAGCCTGACACTAGCGAAAGATAATTTAGCACAATTGCTAAGAGTCTGAGCAGGACTGGGGCAGAATTTTCTGGTATCCGAAGTGGTACACCAGACGCCACTCCCTTTACCTGGTGGCTATCTCGTCCAGTGGTCTTCAACCTTTTTCATTCCTGTAAGTTGCTGTGACCCCACAACTGAGGCTTCGTGACCCCCGTTGGGGTCCTGACCCCAAAGTTGATGAGCACTGAAACAAAACATCAAAATCTAGCCATATCTCTACTCTCATTTAACGCTCTCATTTCATGGTGAAAACACAGCTATGAAGACAGCACAATGTGCCCCACTTTGCCAAATATGGCCAACATATGCGGATGATCTACCAAGCTCATGACACAATGCCCAACCCCAAGTGTGGTGCTCAACACCAGCTCTCCGGAGTCTCAAGCTGCAGGCTTTCCCAGCCCTACTCTCGGGAACCCTAGAAGCTCAGGCATAGAGCAGGTTCACACTACACTCTTGTAATTCCAGGCAGCACAGTTTGAATAATGTGAGGCTGAAACGTTCTTAGCTTAGTCCCAAATCCTATTCTATTTTGGCTCACAACTTTTTCAACTGCTTATCATATCCTGAACTGAAACTAATTCAGTGCCTAGTAAACAGGATGAATGCACTGAGTTCCTTTCAGGATTCTTGTGTCTCATGCTTGAAGAAATGATCGCTACTTAGTCCTTCACACTGAAATTCAACTGCTGAGTGCTACTGGAACATATAAAACAGGTGACTTTCTTCCTATCCAGTTTTCTGGCACTGATCATTACTGAAGCTACATAAAGCTCGAGTCCTCAGCTTATACATAGTTGCCCTGTACAGGTACAGTATATGCTTCTATACATAATGGGCAGGGGAGAAACCACCTCTGTTCTCATTGCCATACATTGCATCTTTAGACCTTTCCTCTTCTTACCCATTTAGTTCTGTTTCAGACCGTGAGAGCAAAAAACAAATGAAATTACTAAAAAAAAATCTTTTTTTAATTGGCTTGTCCTTAGCATGCAGCTTCAGGGAGGAGAGGCAGGAGGAAAAGTTTGTGAAGATTTTAGTTGATGAGTTTTTTTTTAAACAAAACAAAACAATTTTGTAGTTTGCCATAAATCATGTAATTAAACGAATTACAAAATTGCATTTTGTTCATGCATTTTTTTTAAAGAGTACAACCAACTAGATGATGTTCCTGAAATAACCTGCTCCTATTTCAAGTTCAGCAAAACGCTTTCCCAGCCAGACACAAATGCAAGGACGGACACCATTGAAAGTACTACACACTGATTTTGTCCACTAGGAGATTTCTTTTAAAAATGAAATGAATTTGTAAAGCTGCAGGATCGATATAAAACAAAACCTGAATTACTTGAGTTTAATTAGCAGTTTAATTTCCCCTCAAGCTTACTCATTTTTTATTTCCTATTACAACTTCTTTTGTAAAAGTAAAAAGTGTTATTTCACTCACCCTCCAAATCTTTTTAATTCTGCCAACTCTGGACAGTTTAGCTCTGTTCATGCCCAGCTTCTTCAGCTCCAGTATATATCCTATACAGGTACACGTATGTGCTGAAGTCAAGACTGTTTGGAACAAATAACCAAACCACAGTAGCGTGCTAGGTGTGTTCTTGAAAACAAGAGGCACTCTCTAGCTTTTAGTGCACCTTCCTTCCAAGAGCTGCACAATTCATAGCTCAGCATAAAATAGCCAATAAGTGAAAGTGGCATTAAGTGAAAATAAAATCCTCCAAAGAGAGCCCAGGACAGCAGACTTCATCTGACCAATGCTAGATTCAGGCTAGGAGAAAAATAATGTGGTCCTCATGCCAGACATCCAACCTTAAGAAGCTTCCTGATCTGGAATGATGCTGCTCTCAGGCACTCTTGCGCTACTCAGAAAGCCTGTTTAAATCCTGCTCTTTTTAAAAATGCAAATCTGCTTCAAGTTGTATGGAAATGAAGATAAGTTATTATAGAAACGTTTGAAATAATCTGCAGTGAAATAAAGTGATAAGGAGATGTTCCTCGTGCAGTAGCTTCCAGGGGTTGACATGTTGGTAATACTGTTTCTTGTCCTAATTTCAGCAAATGGCAAATGAAGGGATTAAGAGCATTACAAATTGATTTTTAAAAAAAAAAAAAAACCCAACACAAAACAGAGCTCTTTCTATCTCACTGGTCATTTCCTCTATGAGACATTAACCGTCCAATCCTCCAGTTGAGAAGGCAAAGGGTGACCGTGTAGCGGGGGAGTAGCAGGCTGGGAGCAGTTGTACATGATCTGCAAAACAGCTTAAAGGCTTTAAAAATGC
The DNA here is from genome assembly GCA_029204185.1 of Lerista edwardsae. Lineage (NCBI taxonomy): Eukaryota > Metazoa > Chordata > Lepidosauria > Squamata > Scincidae > Lerista > Lerista edwardsae. Next base: position 3,566,728 of record JAJKFI010000057.1, on the reverse strand, counting down.
ACCCAGTGCTGGGTGGTGAGAAAGGGGTGGCAGCCAGCAGCATCATGCAGCCGGAACGCTGGGCGGGAGGAATAGGTGAGCGGCAGCCCGCCCGTTGCGTTCTGGTCCATTTCGCGGGGGCGGGGAAGACGGCGAAACGGAGCGGTATGCAACGGGCGGGCTGCCGCTCACCTGTTCCTCCCACCCAGTGTTCCGGCTGCATGACGCCACTGGTGGCAGCAAAACAGTCACGGCAGCTTTAGAAACCGCCCCTTACTATTCCAGTCCATTGCAATCAGCTGCAAATGTCTTTAGAGGGTCTGGATCCCAGACAAATGACCTGCACCCATGCAGGTGGTGGCCCCGCCCACTTCCCCTCCCCTGCCCTCTGAAAGCAAGAATACTGATTTCAGTAATAACTGTCACCTGCATTACTGGCAATATTAGCGAGGAGAAAGGCCATCAGTTCTGCCTCAGCCTCCAGTGCAAACACTGTGGAGATCTGACCATACTGGATCTCCTGCTTGCACCGCAAACGTACCCCAGCAGGCCCCTGTGTGTGACTCTCGCAGGGTCAGGTTATGCGTGAAACGGAGTGGCCTCCCCAGCCGTTGAAGGCAACGGAAGCCCAGGCCAACCAAGAAGGTTTAATAGCAGGAGACGGCATGACATCATTTTCTTGAAGCCACATCCGGGCACCTGTGGCCATATTTGTTGACTCAGTCAGATCATTGCCGTCTCCTCCTCTCCTTGAGGCCAACACTCTTGTACGCAATGCGCGCGAGGAGCACATCAAACGGAAGCACCTCTGTATTTTCACAACCCCTGAAATGCTCAGTGCAGAATGAACGTTGCTGCAGGTACTCAGAAAGGGGTAGAAAGCCATGACGGCCACTCTAAAAATCAATCGTTCACATTGTGTAATGTGTAAAATATTTGAAAGCTAAGATTTCAGACAGTTACTTTACTATTTTAAAATGGAGGGTTTTTACACCTAGCGATATGCGAACCATCCCATCCCAAAAGACACTTTCGTGGTCTGGGAAGGCAGGTAAGGAGAAAGCTCAGACCCTCCCTCCTGGAAGAGAAACCTTTGGTGTACCAGAAGTGCTTTGCAGATATACAGGAAATACCTGTGGCAGATATTAAAAAAATTGTACAACCCGTGTTCATTTTTTGTTGTTGTTGTTGTTCAGTCACTAAGTTGTGTCCGACCAGCGCTCTCAAGCAAGCCGGAACGCTGCGCGGGAGGAACGGGTGAGCGGCAGCCCGCCCGTTGTGTTCTGGTCCATTTCGCGGGCTGCTGCTCACCCGTTCCTCCCGCCCAGCGTTCCGGCTGAATGACAACACTGTGTCCGATTCTTCGCGACCCCCTGGACCACAGCATGCCAGGCCTCCCTGTCCTCCACCAGCTTCCGGAGTTCGCCCAATTTCATGTTCATGGCTTTGGTGACACTATCTAACCATCTCATCCTCTGCCGCCCCCTTCTCCTTTGGCCTTCCATCTTTCCCAGCATGAGGGTCTTTTCTAAAGAGTCCTCTCTTCTCATGAGGTGGCCAAAGTACTTGAGCTTCAGCTTCAGGATTTGTCCTTCCAGGGAGCAATCAGGCTGGACTTCCTGTAGGATTCTGTTCATTTTTATTGTGCTACAAAAAGTCAGTCTGAATGGTAAGTTCTTGTAATTATATCATAGCAATTACAGAAGAAGCCACATAATAGTCACCGCTATTATGCAGTGACTCATTTATCGATAAGTTGTTGTACGTGCTCTGCCTGAAGACTGTGGGAAGTGTTCATTAGTTGTAGCTACAAGGGGATCCTGGTTTAGTGAGCAGGGGCCCCCACCCCTCTCCCAGGATAGAAGTATTACATAGCATTACTTCCCTACACAGCCGGCCTCACATTCCTGATGAGTTCCAAACATTTCTCACACTCCTGTGGTGAAGCTTATAACACAAATGACCCCCTACTTTCCCTCCACCCTTTTCTAGTTCAATCTGGCATGGGCTGCACCCTCCAAGCCGGCCTCTGGTTGTGTGCGGAGGGTGTTCTGAGCGCCAGGGAGGCCTCGCACAGCCTCCTGCTCCTCAGAGGCCAAAAATCCTGCCTCCTGCCTCTGGAAGGCCGAAAAGCGTCATCTCCTGGTTTTCCCAAAGACTCAGAAGTTGATGTTTCAGACCCTCTGAAGGCCTCCGACGGGTTTCTGAGGGTCAGGGAGGCCTCCTCACCTCTCAGAGCAGGCTCTGGGTGTTCCCTTTCCTGGGATCTGGTGATTCTGGGATATTTACTCCAGTGCATTTAAGTCCGCTGCTTGTGGGGTGGGGGAACGGGAGGCTACGAAAGTGTGTGCTCTATTTCTGCGGTGGAGCTGGGAGGAACCCTGGGACTTTGAGCCCCTTCAGTCTGTAACGCATTCATTTAAATTTTAGTTTATTTACCGCCCTCAACACCGTGCCAGATATTTGATGCAGCCCTCCAGCTAAAAAGATTGGATACCCCCTGTCCTAGAGATTTCTACACAAGGGGGTATTCTATTGAGATCTGAAACCCACCTACAAGTCTGTTTACTCTCTATAAGGCAGTGGTATTCAAACTTTTTAGATCGGGACCCCCTTTTTAGAATGGCACTCGTGTCGGGACCTGCCGGAGTGATGTCATTAACCTGGAAGTGATGTTGTAGCAGGAAGTGACATAATCAAGCAGGAAGTGCTGTCATTGTAACATAATGACACTCCTGAAATGCAAACTGGCATTCTTGGACTGTAGTAATTGCACAACCATGAAACATCCCTGACAGAAAGCACGATTAGGATGAAATATAATGTAAAAGTGATGAACTAAAAACAAAATTTGTACAAACCCTCACTTGAAAATTCAAACTGTTAACACTCACAAAAGGAATACAACAAAAGTAAGCAGTTTCCAAGACGGCTGCTCCCAGCTTTCCACAACACACCTGACATCAGGTCGCGACCCACCAAGTGGGTCCCGACCCACAGTTTGAATAACACTGCTATAAGGCGTATTTTGCAAACAACAGTTATTTCAAGACTTCAGGTGCCTGGGATGCTTCTACTCTGCTCCTGGTTTGTCTCCCCCACTTCTTGGAAGAGTTTTTGTTTCAGCAAGTTGTTTCAATAGTTACATCTACTGTTGAGTACAGTGCGTAGGGTATTTCTTACCTGATGTCCTTCTATTTTCTGCCTTTGTTTACTGCACTTTGCAGGCATGGATTGTTATGAATGTTAATAGGCTTCAAGCTGGGGCATTATGATTTCCAGTTGTTAAGCTCTGATCACGTTTTAAGAATCCTAGCAGTAAATTGGCCTCCGAGCACAGTCAAGCAAAATGCATTAAATACCGAACAAGGGAGCAGTGAGTGGGGATAATCATTTCTCCAGGAAAACAGTAAGATGTCTAGTTATTTTTTAATTTGTACATAGCATGAGATTTGTACATAGCATGAGAATACATGAAGAGCCCTACTGGATCAGGCCATGGGCCCATCTAGTCCAGCTTCCTGTATCTCTGAGGCCCACCAGCTGCCTCAGGGAGCACATGAGACAACAAGATGCCTGCGTCCTGTTGCCACTCCCTTGTATCTGGCATTCTGAGGTAAAATTCTGAGGTAAATTTGAGGTAAATAAAACAGAACTTGCTGCCCTGTCTGTGGGGAGGGAGGTATAATAACTTGCAACCCAATCTGGGCCTTAAGAACATAAGGAGGGCCCTGCTGGATCAGGCCAAAGGCCCATCTAGTCCAGCTTCCAGTATCTCACCGTGGCCCACCAGATGCCTCAGGGAGCACACGAGACAACAAGATGCCTGCATCCTGTGGCCACTCCCTTGCACCTGGCATTCTGAAGTATCCCACTTCTGGGGCAACATTTTGCCCTCTGCACTGGGCTACACTTTCATTAGCTACGCCTCTGCTCCCGAGTGTTGGGAGGGAAGCTGCACAGGCCTCCAAATTCCGGCTGCCTGGTCACACAGCTTAGAGGGAACCGAGAACGTCTCAGAACAGCAGAAATGGATGTGTCAAAGAACAGCCACTTATATCTCCAAGCAGGATTGGATGACGCCAAGTGAGGTTGCCAGAATTCTTTCATCCACGTAAAGCTGCAAGGGATTAAAAGGGTGCTCCGATTTGTATGTAAAGTACTGTATGCTCATCTTTATCCTAAGAGTTATGGCAATTCAATCCCTGGTACTATTGAAACTCATATTTCAATGCTATAAGCAAGTCTAACGAATCCTTAGTTTTTAATTCTCTCTCTCTCTCTCTCTCTCTCTCACACACACACACACACACACACACACACACACACACACACACACACACCCCTATAGCAAGATGACCAGTGGCATTCCTGGGGAGGGGGGAATGCTAGGTTTTGCAGGAGCCTGAGTTCCTGTGTAACATGGCCCCTCCCCCTTTCCTTCACAGCCACTTGCAGCTCTGAGGCTTTGCTTAGGCTCCAGCAAAACTTAGCATTTTGCCCCCCTCCCTAGGAATGCCACTGCTGTTGCCATTTTGCATTTTTTGAATTGAAAGGCTGATTCACTGCAGACATTGAACCAACCACTTTGGTTCTCTTTGCATATTACATTTCTGCAGAGCTGAGGCTTGGTGGAAACCGCAGCATCCAGATAGCAAAACCACCGTCGGTCTTCAGGGAGTGCGCATGGTTTTTATTTTCACACTGGACACAACATTTCCACAAGGTCATCCTGTACGAGAGGTAAATCCCACCCACCCCCAATATCTGAAAAATGATCCATTTCCACCTAGGCACTTATCTGTCACAATCACGTCAATTTGATCTACAGTCGATACTAATGGCTCAAAAGCATCTGCACAGGAAGGTAGTCCAGTTCTTGCATCAAGCTCCAGAAAAGGATGACATAAGAAGATAATTACATTATGAACAGCGGAGAGCGGAAACATTTTCTTCCTTTCTCAAAGAACTAGAACTAAGAGCCATGCAGTGAATGAGAGCACAATCCTAAACTGGCGTTAGGCCAGCATAAACTAAGCCAGCAAAGTTTGGCCAGCACAAGGGCCACCGTAAAGCATGTTTAGACTACTCTCGGAGTCAGGCTCACGTCGGTGTGCTGGCTTCTCCGAGAGTGGTCCAAACATACTTTATGGTGACCCTTGTGCTGGTCAAACTTTGCTGGCTTAACTTATGCCAGCCTAACTCAGTTTAGGGTTGCGTTCTAAAGCTGCCTTGGAACAGGAGATTTGGAGCTGAGCAGTAGCACCTCTAACTGTGGCTGTGGTAAGAGCCAATGGGTACATCACTCCACCTGGGCCACTGTTGTGCTCCACCTTTGTAGCACTTTACTGAGTCTTATTACTAAGATCTGGAGATGTCTCAAGGCCTCCTCAGTTGAATATTCAACTTTCCCCATATCAGGCTATCCAGTGTTGTACTGAACTGTCCCACATGGTCTTGTACATAGCTTGCAAGTCATCCTCCTGGCTAACTGAATCATGCAAAACACATTTGTCCACAGAGACATACTTTATTTATGAGATGTTCATCTGATAGTCCGAAAACCCAAGAGATCCCTCTATAAACCCAAATCAGTAGATACTTATTATCACCAGTAGGTCTTTTCTGCTTATTCTCTAGCAAAAAGGCACAAGGTTCCTCTTGATACCCCAACTTTATTTTTTATGATCCCTTGCATGGTTCTTGAGGGTTCCAAACCTACATGCACTTCTGGTGCATTCAAATAAGCTATCTACCTAATTTGAAGAATATGGAGGTAGTTGGGTGGTATGGCATGTTGGGGGGGGGAATCTATTTAATTTTCTAGAAATTGATGAATTAGGGTGCAGTTTAAAGCAGAGCGGGTGTGTGGCAACATTCTAGATGAATCTCAGGCAGACAGGCTACAAAATACATTATGTAAAAGCCTGAATAGCTTCAGCAGTTTTGACAAATCCGACAAGAGTTTAATCCGGAATTTACTAAATTCTGTCTGGTTCTCAGTACGTGTTTAGTCATTTCACACCATAGCTCAGGTGGATTTGATAAGGGTTTGTTAACACAGAGCATTAGATGCTTAGAAAAATCTTTGTGCATTCTGATGGCACTCTCTTTTAGAGACATTTCCTTCAGTCGAGAGACCAATGGAAACTCTCTAGAAAAAATGAAAATGTTTTTTTTGGTGGAGGGAAATTGAAGTGCATTTGCAAAATGTTTTTTCAGGAAAATTTGATTATCATTATTGGTATGTCACACAGTTGGAGTAGTATCCTAAGGAATACACACACACACAGGGTGCAGTCCTAACCTGGTGTTAGGCTGACATAGTTAGGCCAGCAAAATTTGGCCAGCACAAGGGACACAGTAAAGCGTGTTTGGACCACTCTCAGGACTGGTGCACATCTGTGTTCTGGCCTCTCTGACTTCGAGAGCGATCCAAACCCTTGTGCTGGCCAAACTTTGCTGGCTTAATTGTGCCGGCCTAACTCCAGGTTAGGACTGTGCTCACACACATGCACACACACAATTGCAGGGGGGAAGAAGATAATCTCTGTCAAGATATTGAGATGGCTGCCACCCTTGAACAATTTATTTGGAAGGTTAAAAGATAACCTATTTGCATAAAAGACTTCCTTGACTGTGAAACCAGCTGCATATATGGAATACATACCCTACAGAAGCTTACTTGGTGGCAAAAAGAGGAAGGGACAGTGCAAGGCATGCTTGGGAGGTAGTGGCAGGTGAATGTGGAGTCAAGACACCCCACCAGTTGCCACTTTTCCTATCTCCCATTTCAGTCCTCCTTACGGCTGGCCACCCCTTCTGCTTCTGGGCAACTCAGACAAAGCATAGCTCTGGCGGGTAAGAGAATCTGCTGGTCACACAGAGGTTTATAATAATTAAAAGCAAGCACGTCTTCCTCTTCTTCCTCCTCTTCTTCGGAAGGCTTTTTTTCTTTCTGCCTTCCCTGGAAACACAGGGTATTCCAGAGTTGCAGTGATTTTTCTTAAAGCTTTCAACGGTTTTAAAATTGTTCCTGCAATGCTATGCCAAAGTGAGTTCCTTGTGTTGGGGCCACTTCCCTCCTTCTGGATGGGGGCACACAGAGTGGCAGAGCTGTGCAAGCTTCTGCATCACAACCATTGTCAATCAGCCTACTCTGAAAACACACCCACAATTTCCAGCTCTTATCTCTGTTACACAGAACTTTTCCAAGTGTACTCATCGTTAGTATTTGTCACGAAGTACCTAGACCTTCAGAACTATAACATTAGAAAACAAAGGGAAAAAAGATAGGATCAAGCTCCTTATAGCTATTACAATTTGTCATTTGAATCCAATTTAAACGAATTATAGCTGTAAGACTCAAGGCAGGGTCCAGAAGCTTTGGATTTTGCAGCTGTTCCACGGTACCTTTGTATGTGCAAATACAGGTAGGGCTTTTTTACCCGCAGGGGTTCCTGGAGTCCTTGTGGATAAAAAAATCTGCAGGTAATTAAACCAGAGGCGTCATCCAGGCGGAACGGCCTGGTATGCCGTTCCGCTAGTTCTGCGGACAGGCCCAGGCCGTGCCGCCTCTCCAGAGGACGGGCGAGCTGCTGCTGGGCCCACCCTCCCTCCCTTGCGTCCTGAATTGCTCTGAAATGGAGCGATTCGGGCGCTGTGAGGCTTAGGGAGGCGTGGCAGCCCTCCACCATAGGAGCGGAGGGCTGTCAATCATCCGGGCGTTCCGGTTCCTGGCGCACCCGGATGACATCACTGAATTAAACCCACCCACAGCTCACAGCCCCAACCCTTCAAACCTGACCAGAGCTATGCCTAATAAGGCATTAAAACAAAAAAGTAACGTTTTTTTTGCCAACGCTGTTGTTCTGAGACCCACAGAGTGACAGGACTAATTGACCTTGTAGGTGGATAAAAGATGGATTGGGTGAAAATGAAGATTAAAAATTTAGACATAAATCAGGTGGTTTCTTGGGATGAAGTGTGGAGCTGGACTTGTTGCTCTCCTGACATAAGTATTGTGCTGGGCTAATGACCTGGGTAAGGAATGAGCTTGCTAATAGCTCTCAGTCTCCAAAAATAGCTTTGCACATAGCTGCTGTTGGTGCTTAGTAACCATAATAGCATTGGCCATTTAGAAAGGGCATTTACTTAAATTACTACAATACGGAGTGTAGAAAGGAGGCTATTCAGGATATTTAACATCTTCAAATGGACATTTAAAAGGTCAGATAAACTTTCCTGATTCAAATACAGCACTGAACGATTCCAGCTACCTTTTACTAGATTCCCTTTTAGAAGAATTTTTCATGCACGCATGAGAGAGGAAGGGATAATTCTAGCACAATTGCAACTGGATGTTCCATTTTGCAGACTATATTCTGTCTCATTCTTCAAGAAACGCCAGAAAATGATTAGATAACCGAACTCAGCAACTGACCATGTAAGTACAGTGCCAGGACAAATTTCAGCACAATCCTATGCATGTCTACTCAGAAGTAAGTCCCATTGGATGCAATGATCTTACTCTTAGGAAAATGTGCACAGTTGTGCTCTGGTATTCACAGGAACACCTGTATAGGATTGCAGGTTAAATGTTTACTTGGAACCACAGCAGTTTCCAGCAATATATAAATGGGAGTAATGATGGGCAGTTTGCTACATTAGAGCTATGCCAAACTAAGTTTGTGATCACTGAAAACAATCCTGTTTCTGAAGACTTTCAAACCTCACTGAAAACACATTACTGGTCTGACAGATATTTTTTCCTTAATGCTTTCATTTTTCTAATTGGCCCATAAAATCTGCATTTGCCCGCACTGCCGTTTCATCCCAATGGTTTTGTGAGCCACATGCTCTGTTGACATAGTAGCATCACGGATGCCCATAAACAACAACAACAACTATGCATCACCATACAGTAGGCCAATGAAGCATAAGATTGGTGAGGGCAAAGAGGCCACAAAAAAGCAACACAGAAAAGCAACAACAGCTGGGGAACAAAATGGTGTCAAGTGAAATCAAAGTAAGGCAAATGTTCAGCAAGGTAAACTGTCATCAACTATCCTAATCTCAAGGTCAACATCAGACAATATTTGGTGCAAAATAATAAAAGAAGCAGCACTGAAGATCATGCACAGCTGATTGCGCAAGTTATTCAGATCATGTCTTACAGCTCTGTGCAGTTCCACAGAATACACACAATAGCTCTTCTGATGTCCATTTTTTAAGAAAAAAAAACTAAATGGGCAGAACTAGTGATAATGCAGCGGGAGATTCGATGTCTACCCTCAGGCAGCACACTACAATCTATTGCCCTTTAATTAAATTGAGTTCAGGACAAGCTGTTTTATTTTCACTAGTGTCAGCTTGTCAAAAAAAAAAAGTATCAAGAAAGTACAGAATAAGAAGAGTCAAACAGTTATTGCTGTGCCCTTGAAACATCCAGTGGGGGAATATTATGTTCAGCTCCAAACCCCCTGTAAAAAGAAGAAGGTGCTGCATTTTCATAGCTTGCCACTTGTACTGGAAAGAACAGATTATTCGGATTTATAAATTAGAAGCACGCTTGCTAACATCTCTTGCAAAAACCAAATTCTGGTTGGCTGCAGCCAGTAATAGTTACTTCCAGATTCCATGCCCAATCCTATACAATCCTTTCAAGCACCAATGAGGCTGCAATGCAGCCCGGAGTTAAGGGAACAAACATTCCCTTCCCTTGAGGAGGCCTCTGTGACTGGCCCCAGCATCAGGATGCAGCGTGTGCCCTATTGACACACCTGCACCGGTGCTGGAAAGTTGGAGAGGATTGGGCCCTGTGAGGCAGGCAAAGATTTGCAAGTGGGAAGAGACCTGGGACTGCTTTTCTGCTTCACAGGCACAAATTAAGGTCAGAAACACACTGCAGGTTAGAAAAAGCTTTGGGGGGGGGGGTAGCAAGTGAGGACTCACTGATGAAGAGCGATTCTGGGGGGGGGCAGGAGGAAATGGGTGGCGAGTGGTGGGCCGAGAGGCATGCCGGCCCGCCACTTCCAAGCCTCCGTCCCCAAGCCGCCCCGCCCTGATTCAGGTCACGTAGCTTGCTTGGAGCTGCGCCTGCTGCAAAGACCCAAGCAAGCCCACCTGGGCAGCTGGCGACCACCCCGGAGCAAGGGAGGCTCCAGCCACCTCCTAACTTGCACTGGATGCAGAGCAGGCCCACCAGCCGTGCCATTCCCAGAGGCAGATCTAAGGGAGGGCAAAGCTTTAAGTTTTGCAAGAAGCCTTACCTTGCAGTGGAAATCACTCCTCTCCTGCACCGTTTTAGCCAATCCTCACAGGGAACAGCAACATCTTGGCGTTGCTTACTGGCTACAGCAGCAAAGGAGAGGAGGGATTTACGTGACAGGGTAAGGCTCCTTGCAACACTTAGAGCTTTGCCCTCCCTGTAGATCCGCCTCTGGCCATTCCCAAGCCAGTTAGGATTGTGCCCTCCATCTGGAAAGCCTGTGAGAACTGACCCCATGGGACACATCCACAGAGTACATCTTACGCCAACTAAGATGGATAAATGAATGGGGTCCAAGGGCATCTAGTCTGGAGAACTGGTTTGCTGAATGGCTTTCTCCTAATAATGTTATAGTTAATAAAATATTACACACCCAACCAGCTCATTAATGAAAATCCATTATTTCTTTTCAGGTTAATTAAATGTCTCTCTAGTACCCGGGAAAATGATTTCTGCTGCAGGATCACATTTACCGGCAGCCTGTACAACTAGGAGGCTGTAACTCAAAAAAAAAAAAGTTATATGTGGTCCACATGAACTGCTCTCAAAGGTGTTAAATATTAGTAGAGCCGAGACGTTTTCTTCCTCATCCACACACAAAAGCAACTCGGGAAAGAGAACTTACAGTAAATCAAGCAAGAAACTAGAACTGTTGTTCTGGAAAGCGAACTCATTAAATAATAAGGCCTTTCACCCAACCACCACATATTTCAGAGAGCAATCCTAACCTGGAGTTAAGCCGGTACAGTTAGGCTAGCAAAGTTTGGCTGGCACCAGGGCCACCATAAAGCGTGTTTGGACCACTCTTGGAGTCAGGGAGGATGGTGCACATCTGTGTGCTGGCTCTCTCATGTGGAGAGTGGTCCAAACATACTTTATGGCGGCCCTTGTGCTGGCCTAACTCCAGGCTAGGACTGCGCTCTCATTGAGTCAGTGGTTTCATGGTCTTTCGGGTAAGGGGGCAATGTTTGGCATGTTGCCTGGGGCTTTCTTTGCTCATGGATCAGCCTTGGTTGATTGCAGCTTTAGGGCCCTGAATTATGCATCATGATGGGACAATGTGACCTTACGTTTTCTCCAATACTAAAAGAACAAAAGCTTCCACAATTTTATAACATGCAAAATATTCCAGAGGCAGAATATGAATTATTAGTTCATTTCTCTAAGTAGTAAACAATTCTTATTCTAATTTAGCAGGTAAGAAACAGTTGTTCATGTCTTCTCCTGTTCTATGACAAAAAAAGAATGTTTTTCATATTTTAATTTGTACAGAATATTGCATTTAAATTATTTTTCTCTAAATAATGGCAAAATATTGGCAAAATTTTTAGCCAGTTGGATGGTTACACATAGGCAGAAAACAGCATCACAGAATAAGAGCTGCGTTTGTTAAAACCACTATAGTATTTTTTACTGCCAAAGAGACAAGCCACTTTTAAAGTTCATAGTAGCTTGTCTCTTTGGTAACTGCCTTTGAAAAATCAGGAAAGGAATCTCTGGATACAATTCTCTCACATACACTCCTATCCCTTTTCCCTCATAGTGGTCTTTGAACCACCAACTGCCCTGTGAAGAAGAGGCCCTTAGCAAACCATGAGATGGTGTCTAATGCAGTGTTATTCAAACTGTGGGTTGGAACCAGTGGTGTCATTCAAATGATTTAGGAACAGGAACTCACTTTTGATTGGCACTTGTCAGGAACCCGGAACCAGCTACGGAGCCCGTTAGGATCCGTTCTGGTATATTCCCCCTGAATGACATCACTGCCTTTAACCCTCTGAATGCTGGCCAACCAAGAAGAAAAGCTCTTTGCAGAGGAATTGGGAGGGGGGAGGAGGGAGAGTGAAGTGGGCGGAGTCAGCCCTAATTTTAACTAGTGGAACTGAGTTCCCCCACATTCCCCCTGCATGACATCACTGGTTGGAACCCATTTGGTGGGTCGTGACCTGATGTCAGGTGGGTCGCAGAAAGGTGGGAGCAGCCATCTTGGAAACTGCAGACCTTATTCTTGTTATATTCCTTCTGTGGATGTTAACAGTTTGAATTTTCAAGTGAGAGGTGTTTTTTTTAAATTATTTTTAGTTCAGCGCTTTTCCATCATATTTTGCACCCCAAGGAAAAACAGCTTCCGGATCTTTCGTGCTTTCACACCTTGCAAACATGTATGTTACTTGAACATGTAGCTATTTGAAGTCAGCTACAGTTCCGGGTAGCAAAACAAAGAAAAAGAGAGGGGAAGAGATTACTATTTAAACCATGTAATTGTTTGATGTAGCACCAATATAATAGACTTTAAAGAGAATTATTAAAGGCAATTCAGCTTAGTGGAGTTCAGTTCCCCCGTAATGCTCCATTTCCCCGGAGGTTCCGTTCAATTGTGTTATTCATAACTCAAGAGCTAGAGACTCAATAAGAATGACTCAGGGGATTTCAACCTATTTGATTGTTTTAATGGAAGAAAGCTATATGACACCTCACTCATATTTGGCTCTTTTCAAAAGCTGCTCTACTTCAATATAACTGCAGCTTTAGATAAGGCAGTTTTCTTACATTTAAATTCAAAGGGTAGATCTTGCAGCTGTGAGCTGAGAAAAGGTTAAAAGTCACGAAAGAGCAGGATTCAAGTACACTGTGAAAATTAAGTGAGATGGTTCTTGCAAGATGTGAAAGCAGACTCTGTTTGAACAAGTTCTGCAGTGGGTAGCTTAAGCATGGAAAAGGCCTTTGCCTCAAGGAGCCTACATTCCAGGGATGGGCATTTTCAAGTCGTGATGACTCAACTCAAGTCGTGAAAATGCTGGTTTTTCGCAACTCATGTTGACTCGAGACACAGACGTCACTGACTTGGACGTGACTCACAACTCGAGGCCAGTGACTTGAAAAAGAGTCATGACTTGAATAGGCTCAAGCCTTGACTTGCTTTTCTGTGCGCTTGTGACTCTGGGGTGTGTGTGTGCGAGCACTTGCTTAACTTACTTTTTCACGGCTTCTGCATCATGCCAAAGACCTCATGGCCGATCCTGAAGCCGGAATTCAGAAAGATGGAGGCAGCAGACATAGTGAGAGGAGGGTAGGTTGGTTTCAGGAGGTGGGGGTTGGGGGGAGTTTCAGGGGGTTTTTTTTGGCAGCACGAGACTCATTTCTCATAATGACTCACAGTGAGTCAAAATGACTGTACATGTGGCTCGGGTCGAGTTGTGATGGGTGCAAGTCACGAGTCAACTTGAGTCAGGGTTTGGAGACTTGCAACCCAGGAATCACATCCTTGCTACGCTCTGTTACTTGTCAATAGGGAGACACAACTGAAGGGGTGATTGGCAAAGGCAACAGAACCTGAATGCACAAAAGCATTGTTACATATACTTAGACTTCATTGTGGTTGGAACAATTAAATATTTAAGAAGCTGGACTCTCTCCACTTCCACAATACACAATGCAATCAAAAGCTGTGGTCATTCCCATAACCAGAGCAATGGCAACTCTCCACTACTACAATGGAAGAGCGAAGACTCTGGCTCTGATCCAGGAACAGTCACCCAGAACATGATGGTGAAACATGGGTGTCCCCAACTGCAGTTTGTGATGAATACCCCCGTTCATAATAATCCACGGGAAGAAGTAACCGCACCAGCTCCTTGCAGCAGAGGTGAGGACAGCCTTTGATGTCATGTGTGCAGGTCCGTATACCGGGACATGCCTACATGTTGTTGTTCAGTCGCTAAGTCGTGTCTGACTCTTTGCGACCCCCTGGACCACAGCACGCCAGGCCTCCCTGTCCTCCACTAGCTTCCGGAGTTCACCCAATTTCATGTTCATCGCTTCGGTGACACTACCTAACCATCTCATCCTCTGCCGCCCCCTTCTCCTTTGGCCTTCCATCTTTCCCAGCATGAGGGTCTTTTGTAAAGAGTCCTCTCTTCTCATGAGGTGGCCAAAGGATTTGAGCTTCAGCTTCAAATTTTTTAGTAGGCTCATTTTGAGATGCAATTGGCTGGCTTTTTGACATTTCAAGCACTGGTCAAAATAAAAAAAAATTGGATATGATCTTATAATTTTTTTCCAGCAGATATACAGAAAATATCTCATCACAAAACACATACAAAATTCTGGGCTTCCTCTAAAAGTGCGAATACCATTTTTTAAAAAGACAATACAATTACAGTATATTCCGTTTTTTACCAGTGAAAATAATCCACGGGCAAATAATAGGCCTACATACAATACAGGAACATACTGGATATTTATGCATCCTGCAGTTCACGATATCGTTAATGACTACAATGATTTTGAAAGCAGTCTTCACTTATCAACCACCAGTGCACTGACAAAAGTTACTGATGCAGGGACTGGTTTATTATGGGCTGCAGAGCAGGACTTTGACAAAGCACTAAAGAAAGAGATCATTAGCTTCCAGGGCCATAAATCCAGGATGTCCAATTTTCAACCCACTGACAAACTATCTCCATAAAAACGACAAAGGGCACAATCCTAAACTGAGTTAGGCTGGCATAAGCTAAACCAGCAAAGTTTGGCCAGCACAAGGGACACCGTGAAGTATGTTTGGACCACTCTCTGAGTCAGAGAGGCAGCACACAGATGTGTGCCATCCTCCCTGACTCCGAGAGTAGTCCAAACATGCTTTATGGTGGCCCTTGTGCTGGCCAAACTCCTGGCTTCGCTTATGCCGGCCTAACTCTGGTTTAGGATTGCGCTCTAAATTTCTCAAACAGCAAAGTCTCCAGAGGTCCAGCAGTGCTCAGGCTTCACAAGAGAACCCCTCCCCTTTCCAAAGCCAAACGGCTTGGTGATTTACTATACAATTTTAAGCAACATTGTTATGTCCAATACGATTGGAAGGTTTATGAAGCCAACAGCCCAAAATGTCTGGTTCTCAAACTGAAGCATTCCTGCCAGGTAGTTATTTCAGCAGTTTACCTGAACTACCCATGGGCATGCTAGCGATATTAAAAATGAATAAAAGACATTTACACATAACTTATTAAAAATTGATCCATTAGGATAATCCATTGCTCACTCTACTGAATGCTTATTAGAATAAAAACCTTTGTTTTATCAGACTCCAAGCACAAAGGGATCTCTGATTGCCAGCAAGGAATGAGGACTCCACCTGCTGCATACAAACGTTGCCAATCTGTAGCGCAGTAAAAAGCAAAAACAAAAAACATGGGCAGACACTGATGGAGGATGCATTCAAAAAAAAAAGTATCCTCTAATAATGCAATGGATGAGTCTTGGAGAAGATCAATGGATCATTTATACCTCTGTGCTTCAAGCCAGAGTGGAAGAAAGACCACTTTCTTCCCCCTTCAAGACCTCTCCTTGTAAGAACAAGCCCTGAGAGAGATTATATGTTTTTGTATAAGAAATACACAGATAAGAACCTAAGAACCTAAGAAGAGCCCTGCTGGATCAGGCCAAAGGCCCATCTAGTCCAGCTTCCTGTATCTCACAGTGGTCCACCAGATGCCACAGGGAGCACACAAGACAACATGCAACCTACAACCTGTTGCCACTCCCTTGTATCTGGCATTCTGAGGTAAATTTCTGATGTAAAGAAAACAGAATTTGCTATCCTGTCTGTGGGAAGGGAGCTATAACAACTTCCAACCCAACCTGGGCCTTAAGAACATCAGAAAATCCTGCTGGATCAGGCCAAACATCTAGTCCAGCTTCCTGTATCTCACAGTGCCTTAGGGAGCACACGAGACAACAGGCTGCCTGCATTCTGTGGCCACTCCCTTTTACTTGGCATTCTGAGGTAAATTTGAGGTAAACACACTAGTGGTCAGTCAAGATTCTCCACAGCATTTCTCCTTGACAGCCACCAGAATCAGATGCTCCCCTTCAGACATGTACTCATAAGAACAGCCCCACTGGATCAGGCCAAAGGCCCATCTAGTCCAGCTTCCTGTATCTCACAGCAGCCCACCAGGTGCCCCAAGGAGCCCAGTAGACAACACTATGCCTGCATCCTGTTGCCACTCCCTTGCACCCAGTACTCTGAAGTAACCTACTATTAATGTAAGGAGGTTGCACAATCCATCATTGCCTATAGCCCACAATGGATTTTTCTTCCAGGAATCCGTCTAATCCCTTCTTAAAGGCATCAAGACCAGATGCCATCACCACCTCCTGTGGCAAAGAGTTCCACAGATTAACTACCCGCTGGGTAAAAAAGTACTTCCTTTTATCTGTTTTAACTCTCCCAACCCTCAGTTTCAGCGGATGCCTGCTGGTTCTGGTGTTTTGAGAGAGGGAAAAGAACATCCCTCTATCGACTCTATCGCTTCTGTGCATAATTTTGTATGTCTCAATCATGTCCCCCCCTCAGGCGCCTTTTTTCTAGACTGAAGAGCCCCAAACGCTGCAGTCTTTCTTCATAAGGGAGGTGTCCCAGCCCCGTAATCATTTTCGTCGCTCTCTTCTGCACCTTTTCCAGCTCCACTGTGTCCTTTTTGAGGTGCGGCGACCAGAACTGGACACAATATTCCAGGTGTGGCCTTGCCATCGATTTGTACAATGGCATGATAATATTGGCTGTTTTATTCTCAACCCCTTTTTTAATGACCCCCTTTTTAAAATTAAGATACACAAGAACAGATTAGTGGAATAGAACTATTGCACTCTGTGTCTATTCCAAAATTCTGGTATCAGATCAGATCCAGAGCGCAATCCTAAACTGTGCCGGAATAGCGATGCTGCGCTGAGTCCAGGGCAGCTTCGGAGCACTGGGGACCCTCTCTGGGGCAAGGCCACATTCGCACCCCTGCCCAGGGGAGGCTCCAGGCTCCCCTATGGGTTTCTCGGATCTGCGCCTGATGTGTAGCAGGTGCAGGGCTGAGGGGGCCCCACGGCCTGGGAGGGAGACTAGGATGCAGCCTCCCCCCACTCCATCCCCTACCCGGACCAGCACGCCCACCGGCCCACCCACCCCTCCCAGTTCCTCCATCTCGCCTCCCCCACCCCAGAACCACTCTTGCGCCAGCCAAAGTCGGCTGGCACACAAGTGCGCTGCAGCACCTCAGCCTGGTGCCCTTGGGCCGATGCTCCTGCCAACAACAGGTGGCGGAATGTAAGTTTCTAGGTATTACCTTGAAACAAGATTTAACGTGGGGTGCAGATACTACAGCCCTAGTAAAAAAGGCCCAACAACGATTGTACTTTCTGAGATTCTTAAGATCACAACAACTGTCAGAGAGTCTGTTGGTTGCCTTCTATCGAAGCTCTATAGAGAGCATTTTATCTTATTGCCTCTGTGTGTGGTTCATGAGCTGTACAGGGGTGGAGAAGAAGGCACTCGAAAGCGTGATAAAGAGGGCACAAAATGTCATTGGTTGCCCCCTTCCCTCATTGGAGGATTTGTATAACATGGGATGTAGTAGGAAGATACAAAAGATCTTGAGAGATTCTTCACATCCGGGGCACTCGATGTTTGAAATCTTACCGTTGGGAAGAAGATATAGAGTGTTGAAAGCTAGGACAAGCAAATTTAAATATAGTTTTTACCCAAGTGCTGTGATCAGGCTAAATGCAGAGCTTTGAATCTGGTGGTCTTAACAAATTTATACCTCATGGTTTTTAGTGTTGTTTTAATTGTTATTTCCCTTTCATGGATCACTGCCTTGTCGTGGCGAAGGGGCTTGAGTAGCTCAATGAAGCTGTGAGCTATGCCATGTAGGGTTACCCAAGATGGACAGGTCATAGTAGAGAGTTCTGACTAAACGTGATCCGCTGGAGAAGGAAATGGCAACCCACTCCAGTACTCTTGCCAAGAAAACCTCATGGATTACAAAACTAAAAGGCTAAACGATATGACACTGGAAGATGAGACCCTCAGGTCGGAAGGTGTCCATTATGCTACTGGGGAAGAGCAGAACACGAGTACTAGTAGCTCCAGAAAGAGTGAAGTAGCTGGGCCAAAACCGGAAGGAAGCTCAGCTGTGGATGTGTCTGGAAGTGAAAGGAAAGTGCGATGCTGCAAAGAGCAATACTGCATAGGAACCTGGAACGTCAGATCTATGAATCAAGGTAAGTTAGATGTAGTCAAACGTGAGATGTCAAGGCTGAACATCGACATCATGGGAGTTAGTGAACTAAAATGGACAGGAATGGGAGAATTTAATTCAGATGACCATTATATCTGCTACTGTGGGCAGGAATCCCTTAGAAGAAATGGAGTAGCCTTCATAGTGAACAAGAGAGTGAGAACAGCAGTACTGGGGTATAATCTCAAAAGTGATAGAATGATTTCAATTCGGATCCAAGGCAAACCTTTCAACATCACAGTAATCCAAGTCTACGCCCCAACCACTGGTGCTGAAGAGGAAGAAGTTGACCGTTTCTATGAAGACCTAGAACAGCTTCTAGAATTAACACCCAAAAAAGATGTCCTTCTCATCATAGGGGATTGGAATGCTAAAGTAGGCAGTCAAGAGGTAATAGGAGTAACAGGCAAGTTTGGTCTTGGAGTACAGAATGAAGCAGGGCAAAGACTGATAGAGTTTTGTCAGGAGAACACATTAGTCATAGCAAATACCCTTTTCCAGCAACACAAACGGCGACTGTACACATGGACTTCACCAGATGGTCTACATCGAAATCAGATTGATTACATTCTTTGCAGCCAAAGGTGGAGAAGCTCTATACAGGCAGTAAAAACAAGACCTGGAGCTGACTGTGGCTCAGATCATGAGCTTCTTATTGCAAAATTCAGGCTTAAACTTAAAAAAGTAGGGAAAAGCACTAGGCCCTCCATGTATGACCTAAATCAGATCCCAAACGAATATACAGTGGAGGTGACAAACAGATTTAGAGGCTTAGATTTGGTAGACAGAGTGCCTGAAGAACTTTGGACGGAGGTCTGTAACATTGTACAGGAAGCAGCAACTAAAACCATCCCAAAGAGAAAGAAATGCAAGAAGGCAAAGTGGCTATCTGAAGAGGCTTTAAAAATAGCTAAGGAAAGAAGGGAAGCCAAAAGCAAGGGAGAAAGGGAAAGATATACCCAACTGAATGCAGATTTCCAGAGAACAGCAAGGAGAGATAGGAAGGCCTTCCTCAATGAGCAATGCAAAGAAATAGAGGAAAACAATAGAATGGGAAAGACTAGAGATCTTTTCAAGAAAATTGGAGATGTCAAAGGACAATTTCATGCTAAGGTAGGCACAATAAAGGACAAAAACGGCAAGGACCTAACAGAAGCAGATGAGATTAAGAAGAGGTGGCAAGAATACACAGAGGAACTCTATAAGGCCGATCTCAATGTTCCTGATAACCACAATGGTGCGGTCACTGAGCTTGAACCTGACATCCTGGAGTGTGAAGTCAAGTGGGCTTTAGAAAGCCTCACTAACAACAAAGCTAGTGGAGGTGACAGCATTCCAGTGGAATTACTGAAAATCTTAAAAGATGATGCTGTCAAAGTGCTGCACTCCATATGCCAGCAAATTTGGAAAACCCAGCAGTGGCCACAAGACTGGAAAAGATCAGTTTACATTCCAATCCCAAAGAAGGGCAATGCCAAAGATTGTTCAAACTACCGCACCATTGCACTCATTTCACATGCTAGCAAGGTGATGCTCAAAATCCTACAAGCTAGGCTTCAGCAGTATGTGAATCGAGAACTACCAGATGTACAAGCTGGTTTCCGAAGAGGCAGAGGAACTAGAGATCAAATTGCCAACATTCGATGGATCATGGAGAAAGCCAGAGAGTTCCAGAAAAACATCTACCTCTGCTTCATTGACTATGCTAAAGCCTTTGATTGTGTGGATCACAACAAACTGTGGCAAGTTCTTGAAGAGATGGGAGTACCAGACCACCTTATCTGTCTTCTGAGAAACCTGTACGTGGGCCAGGAAGCAACAGTTAGAACTGGACATGGAACAACCGACTGGTTTCAAATTGGGAAAGGAGTACGACAAGGCTGTATCCTGTCACCCTGCTTATTTAACTTATATGCAGAGTACATCATGAGGAAGGCAGGGCTGGATGATTCACAAGCTGGAATCAAGATCGCTGGGAGAAATATCAACAACCTCAGATATGCAGACGACACCACTCTAATGGCAGAAAGTGAGGAAGACTTAAAGAACCTGCTGATGAGGGTGAAAGAGGAAAGTGCCAAAATTGGCTTGAAGCTCAACATTAAAAAAACTAAGATCATGGCCACCACTCCCATCACTTCCTGGCAAATAGAAGGGGAAGAAATGGAAGCAGTGACAGACTTTATCTTCCTGGGCTCCAAGATCACCGCAGATGGTGACTGCAGCCATGAAATTAAAAGACGTTTACTTCTTGGGAGGAAAGCTATGGCGAACTTAGACAACTTAATCAAAAGCCGAGACATCACCCTGCCAACAAAGGTTCGCATAGTCAAAGCTATGGTTTTCCCAGTAGCTATGTATGGCTGTGAGAGCTGGACCATAAGAAAGGCAGAGCGCCGAAGAATAGATGCTTTCAAATTATGGTGCTGGAGAAGACTCTTGAGAGTCCCCTGGACTGCAAAGAGGTCCAATCGGTCCATCCTACAGGAAGTCAAGCCTGATTGCTCCCTGGAAGGACAAAT
>JAJKFI010000057.1:3525887-3545491 GCA_029204185.1 Lerista edwardsae | reverse complement strand
CTGAAGCTGAAGCTCCAATACTTTGGCCACCTGATGAGAAGAGAGGACTCTTTAGAAAAGACCCTCATGCTGGGAAAGATTGAAGGCAAAAGGAGAAGGGGGCGGCAGAGGATGAGATGGTTAGATAGTGTCACCGAAGCGATGAACATGAAATTGGGTGAACTCCGGAAGCTAGTGGAGGACAGGGAGGCCTGGCGTGCTGTGGTCCATGGGGTCGCGAAGAGTCGGACACGACTTAGCGACTGAACAACAACGAAATTGTTATTTGTATATGTTTTTTGGTGTTGTCCAGCTGTATGATGTGAAGTATGATGTGAAGAGCACCTCATTTCGTTGTTCTCATACCTTGAGTACAATGACAAATAAATTTCTGTCTGTCTGTCTGTCTGTCTATCTATCTATCAGCCCAACAGCACTAGTGCCAACGCAAGACCATTTAAAGCTTAAAAAACCCCAGTCACCTCCCATCTCCTGCTTAACTTCCTTGGACCATAAGAACATAAGAAAAAGCTTTGCTGGATCAGGCCAAATAAAAGGCCCATCTAGTCCAGCTTCCTGTATCCCACAGTGGCCCACCAGATGCCTCAGGGAGCAGGCAAGACAGCCAGATACCTGTGTCCCGCGGTGTCCCCTGCATCTGGCATTTTAAAGTAGACTATTACCCTTGCACCACCCCAAGGAAGACACCAGACTGAGGTTGGGGTTTAACTTTATTAAGCACATTAAGGACCCTGAAGAAACAAGCGAATTCCCTGGCTGCGTTTCTAAAAATGTCGAGCGGCCTGAGCCCATGAATCTCCTCCCACCTCCTCTATCTTCCAAGGAACAAGTTTACTGCACTTCTATATCAGCCTCCAACAGCAAAGGGACGCGATAAGCAGAGGCCGTGTTAATTCGCTCTCCAAAAGCACCTTGAGCTGTGACATAAGAAGCCAGCCATCCTTCAAACCAGTTATACTTTTACAATCTCAGAATCCTCTCCTTTTGATATATACCTCCATCACAGTGAAGCCTTGTCCCATTTAGCAGATGCCATAAAAGTGCACACCCAGAGAGCTGGACAGGAGCCAAGGAGCACAACATTGTTGTTGTGGCATGAATTACAAGATTATCTAATGGCCCAATCCTATCCCCACCTCACAGTAGTGGCTCTTGGGATCCACCCTGTAAGTGTCAGAGCCTATGGAATGACTATTTTTCTGCACTGATGTTTTCAAGGGTTATTCAGGCACCAACAACATTCTGCATATATTACCAGTACAGTAGGAACGGAATCTCTAATGTGCTTTATAAAAATGCATCCATTATTTAAAATGATGGTTATGCATTATTAATATTTCTCCATTACTTTCCAAACACACTCCTTGGAAATATCAATACTGTTTTAAGCAGCCCGTCAGAGCACATCGCTGCAAGATTTCCCTAGCACTGCATGGCAAACTTGTAGGCAGAAATAGACGGAAGTTTACGGAGACCCTAGAATGTGTTTCCAGAACCAGGTAAATTAGTCAAGTGAGGGCTTGAGAGAAAGAATTGTCTTCTTTCTGCCTGTGACATCAGCTTGTCCCTGATGCATGATGTTTTGCTAAAATCTGCTCTACATGCATTCCTCTGTATCAACAGAATTGATATCTGCGGTTTCACTTCACGGACCCAGAACCCTCCTGCACCCATTACAGTATAGTACTCTGTTTTTCTTGAGTAGCAATGGAAGCATGGGTGTTTCTTGCTTTTAACAGGGGAGCAGTCTTGCTGAATTGAAGAGTACCATGCAGGCAGGCAGCCTGTATGCTAGGGGGAGACTAACCGAATGTTAACAAGAATCAGGAACTTCGGTTGACGAAGATGACAAAGGCTTTGTCCTTAAAAATTCAGTTCTGAAAGGCCCTGAAAGGCCCCTTGTCAGGAGAACATATGTAATGCACTGAAGACAGAAATTCCCACTCCAACCTGTCATTGACTGGGAACGGCCCTTGTCTAAAATGCAGAAGAACTGACAGTGTTCCAGAGGAGAGAATGAAGATGGCTAGATGGACATGTGCTAAATGGGGATGAATATTTAATAGATCCACTCATTAGCCATTCTTATGGCGCAATCCTAACCAACTTTCTAGCACCAACACAGTTGTGCCAATGGGGCATGTTCTGCATTCTGCAGTGGAGGACTAGTCCCGGGGACCTCCTCAACGCAAGGGAATGTTTACCTTTCCCAGTGCTGGAAAACTGGTTAGGATTGCACCCTTAATCAGGCTGGGTCTCACAATTTGAGTCCCTCTGTCAGTCAGTCACGTTCGATGTGATATCGTAGCTACAATAAGGATTCCTGTTCTGTTAAGAGGTTGGTGCGTCTGCCTGACTCCTGACCCCAAGATTTTCCGGGAGTTGCTTTACATGAGACTGTACGCCCCCTAACACCTCATATAAATATCAGACAGTGTCAGAAGGAGCTGCAGCAAAAAGGAACGCCTGCAGGCCTTTGCAACTCCCGCAAAGCAAAGAGCAGTTTAATCCAGTAACAGAGCTGTGCTTGACCCGGGTGAAAACTGGGAGCTGCAGAAACTTCTGCCCACTTCCGGCACACCCTTGGCACAGGATGCACTGACAGAACTAAGCTGGCACATGACCAGTGCAGTTGGAGGGCTATGTGGCACGTGTGCGCCAGCGCTACTGTGTGTGCCAGCCCAGCAACCGCATCCAAGGCCCAGATGTGCCTTACGGCATGTTTGCAACAGCACTGGTCCGGCACAAGAGCACTGCGCTGGTGTAACACCAGGTTAGGATTGCGCTCTTACTGCAGTCCTGAACTGCCCAGTAGCCAAACCGGCTGGGCAGACTTTTCCAACCCCTTCTACAGAATATCTCTCCTACCTGCACCCACCCTCCCATACACCTCTTGTCCATCCAGAAACCTCCTTGTTGAGGGTGCCGGCCACCTTGGGGCCTTCCCCAGAGTAACTGCCTTTGCAGTCTCTCTTCCACAACGTGCTTGCATACTGCACCTACATAAAAAGAGGATGACATCAAAGATGGAATCAAATAAAATGTTAATGAGTATTTTCCTTCTATCTGACCAACTGGCCAAAGGGCTTGGGGGAGAGTGGAATATTCTGGAAACACAACCACAGAACGGCTAAGCTGAGGTTTGATTCCTCTTTGATAGCATTCCCTTTATGTATGTGCAGGATGTGAACACCGTGTGAAACGGAGGTTGCCATGGCAATTACTCATTATTTTTCCATAGTAGGCTAGCAACTTTAAAAAAAACCAACACCCAATGTATCTTTTAGTCCCTAGAGAGACCTAATTTATACTATACACAGACTTTCCTTCTGACACTTCTTTAAATATTCAGCGGACGGTAGCGTACCATAATCCTGACACCTCTAACAAAATCTCCACCTTACCGTAGTTTTCGAATGCAGTTTCCAGCACAAGATTTGAAAAACATGCCAGCTAAAATGCACTCTGCTAAAGGGCTTAGTTGCAGAAACACCCATGGGCTTAAATTTCCCCTAGCTTTTCATATCATACTATACTTTCCTCCTACCTGTAGCTCTCTCAACTCTCCAAAACGTTTAGCAGGACATTCTGGGAGATGAGTCATTGTGACGGAAAACACCAGTATCTGATGTCTTCCCCTTCTCCACCCAGCAATATCTGCCAATACAAAATGCTTGATGGGATGCCACTAATCCAGTATTTCTGTAGAAGAAATTGAAAAGATAAAACCAGAGGTGGATCGACTATGATCCTAAGTAAATTGCAGAGTTAAATGAGCCCAGACCAGAGTTCTCACCACGTCATACTTATCTGATTTTGATTGCTAAGTCTACTTTGTATTGGCAAGCTTAATGTTCTCTGTAGCTCTGAACAAGTGGTCGCTCTTATCACCAGTATCAAGGCCCAGATTTTCAGCTACTTGAGACACTGGAGCAGTGGTGTCATCTACTCTCTCGCAAGCCGGAACGCTGGGCGGGACTTGAGTGATTGACAGCCCGTCGACTCACTTCCGGTTTCTTCGCGCGCCCCGCGCGGCTTTCCCTCACCTCGGAGGGAGCGCCTGCTCGCCAGGGGGGATGGGTGGGGGGCGCGCCGGGTGCCTGGGCGAGCAGGCGCCCCCTCCGAGGCGAGGGAAAGCCGTGCGGGGCGCGCGAAGAAACCGGAAGTGAGTCGACGGGCTGTCAATCACTCAAGTCCCGCCCAGCGTTCCGGCTTGCGAGAGAGTAGATGACACCACTGCACTGGAGTATGGATATCCAAAACATCATGAAAAGCAAAATACTGTGTGTGTTGCAGGAAGTTTCAGACAGGACTTGTGGTGTGTAGACAACCACCTAATATTGTCAACATTCACAACTGTAGCTATGTCAGTTCAGTTGTTTGCTAGATGAAAACGTAATTGTCAGCATTCCATTGTGATTATCAATAGTCTCTGCAGTTGAAAAATAATCTGCATATACGTGTTATATTTTGCCATTTTCTTTAGCTGGGGCAATTATATCATCTGTGGGTGATGTGTTCTAAACTAGTGACCTGCAGAATAGAATTGGGCAGAAATTAAACCCAACAGAGGGAACTCATGGGCCAAATCCAGCTAAAATTAATCGCATTTAAGTCCTGTTGACACCTGTCATTCCATTGGAAATCAATGGGGCTTAAAAGTACTTAACCCCTGAACGAAGGAAGAACCCTGAGGAATCAGTCCAAAAGGACTATTTAGTATCTATGTTTCCCACAGTATTCAAACAACTGCCACGAGCAGGAGAGAAGGCCTACTTCTCACCTGACAGTCAAACTGTTAACACAAAAAGGAATATAGCAAGAGTGAGGTCTTCAGTTCCATGACCCACCTGACATCAGGTTGCAACCCACCAAGTGGATCCTGACCCACATTCTGATGCAACACATTTTCTTTATATCTGCGCCACCATGAAAAACCACATACAACTGAAAATATTCAGCGTGCAGAACTAGTGCTGCTTTGAAGAAGATTTTTTGATACAAGCAAATAAAGCATGACTTGGCTCTGTATATTTATTATTATTATTATTATTATTATTATTATTATTATTATTAATATTAATATTAATATTAATATTAATATTAATATTAATATTAATATTAATATTAATATTTATTAAATTTATATCCCGCCTTTATGCCCGAAGGCACTCAAGGCAGCGTTACAGTAAAAAACAATAAAAACAAACTTAAACATTTTTAAAAAACAGTTAAAAAACAGTATTAAAATACAATTAACAAAAATTTAAAAACAACCAACAAGCCCCGTGGATCATAAGATTAATAAGAATAAAAAGATAACACCTGTCAACAATTAAAAGCTTTTTGGAATAAAAAGGTCTTCAGCCCCCGCCGAAATGTTAGCAAAGAGGGGGCAGTTCTCAATTCGAAGGGGAGGGTATTCCAAAGTTGGGGGGGCCACCACCGAGAAGGCCCTCTTCCTGGCTGCCGCCCCTCTCACCTCTCCTGTTGGCGGCACAGTCAAAAGGGCCCCCCCCAGATGATCTAAGAGTATACCTGCTGTAGCAGTGCACAACAACAAAAGATTCAGCTTTTTGCAACTATTCATTATTTCCTAGCCTAACCCTTTCTTCAGACTCTGAGAATATATTTTTTCAAAAATTTAAACTCATTTTTACTATCAAGAGGCTCATTTTAGTATCAAGGGGGGTGATTAAAAACGGTGGATGTTGCCAATAATGTTGGTCATAATTCTTGAAGAAAATTAGAAAATGAGTTTTTTGCCAAGCATGCATAGAGCAAGCTGATGACTAACATCCATCATGTTCACCCATCTCAGCTATTTACAGCTGTGCTAGGAAAATTCAATCAGATGCCTGTTCATGATCAGACTTAATTTTTATTCACCTGCAATGAAATTTCACTTCTACTGTTGGTGGAAATCGGTTTCAGTCTATCTGTATTTGCCATTCAGGCAATGGCCATTGGTACCACTTCCTGTTTACAGAGTTATTTTAACGTCTCTCCATATTGTGGGAATGATCAAGAGGAGAGGAAACACACCTTTTGGGAGACCACATGCTTGGTGGGTGAGAGGTGCCAGGTTAGGAGGTGCCAGATTTAGCCGAGAGGGTTAATGCCTCCGTTTGCCCGAAGAACAGCTGAAGATCTCAAGGTCGTGAGCTCGGGACTGCCGGAAGTCTCCGTGAGCAGCAGACCTTGCAAACTGCGGCTGATTAAAGCTGAGTTTCAGCTGCCTCGTGGGAGGAGGAGTGTGCTGAGAGTCAGCTGCGTCTCTGGTGAGAGCAGGGAAGCATCAGCCAGCAGAAGACAGACGGGTGGCTAAAGAAAGTGGGCTAAATCCAGAAAGAAAGATCTGTATGTGTGTAGTTTCTTGAAAGATAGAACATGTCTGTAAATTGTAAAAACCTTCGGGTTTGAATAAAAGTCTGCCCATGTAAACCGCCTTGAGTTTCAGTCACTAGAGAAATCTAGTGATCTTAAGAAAGGCGGTATATAAATACATGTATTATTATTATTATTATTATTATTCTATCCCTTATCATCTAACCCCTGAGGCAGCTGTGCTGTCAGAGCATACGCTGCAGGCTATGTTTGGGGCAATCAAACAGCTTGTGAGAAGTATATTAAAAAAAAAAAAAACTACTATCCCCTATGGGTCTTGCTGGTGCTACTCTGAGGAGAGGAACAGGTGGGTTGGGTTGGAAAACTGGGATCAGGATCTAGTGTGTGCTTTTGCCACCGAAGATCACCCCTGCAGCCTGTTCCCCATCCGCTGCTCTCCCCACCCCAAAGCCTGAACTGCCCCTCTGCCACCTTACCAGGGGGCAGCTGAGCGGGTCTGGCGCATGTGTGGAGCCGCTGGCCTTTTCTGTGAACAGCTCTGTCGGGCACGTCAGCCGTGTGATGTTGGCACCATAGCAAGGCTATTTACGACGACAGACCAGCTGTCAATAAATGAGCCGAAGGACTGGGCCATAAATCACTGACATGGTTGCATCAGACCTTGGAACGCTTCTCTCCATCAATGAGCACAGAACTGAACCTGGAAGGACGGTATAACTTAGTATAGGTAAAGGTAAAGGTTTCCCCACGACCGAATGGTCTAGTCGTGACCAACTGTAGGGGGCGGTGCTCATCTCCGTTTCAGAGTCTATAGAGAAGGCATTTTGTCCAAGGACAAGCTTCCGTGGTCATGTGGCCGTAGCGCATGGAACACCAGTCCCTTCCCACTGAAGTGGTCCCTATTTATCTACTTGCATTTAGGTGCTTTCGAACTGCTAGGTTGGCAGGAGCTGGGACAAGCAACAGGAGCTCACTCCGTCATGCAGTCTTGAACTCCCAACCTTCCAGTTGGAAAGCCCAGCAACAGCGAATTAACCCGCTGCGCCACCACGTCCCTTGATATAAGCAGTTCCTTATTTAGCTATGTTTTTGCATTAAGCAATGGATACAATGTCCTTCGGAGGATTGCAAATGAATTCTAACCTATGTTTTTTACAAGAACACCTTTCCAGTGTCGATGTGCTAAGAAGCACCAACAAGATATTCCAGTTACAAGGCAGGAATTGCACTGCTATGATTTCCGCATTGTCCTCTCATGAGTTCCTTCCTACCTCACATGCTCTGGTTTTCAAAGATTCATTTCTCACTTCTGCATAGCAAACTCTGCCCTCTGCTGCCTGAATAAGAGTAATGCCACATCTGTCCAGTATTGTGGCTTTGTATCTTATATTTGCATTTAGATTGCAACAAAAATAGCAGAAGCAATTGCTATTTAAGATGGTTTTGGGGGGAGCTTTTGCATTCAGTCTCAAGACCTTAATCAGATATAATAAATACGATCATCCTCTTCCAACCAGATCTTCAGTTTCTTATACAAAAGTGAAAAAGGTATTGAGATTTGTGTGGCTAAATTATACATTCCAAATTCAGCGGTCTCACTTTTCTCCCCTCCGTGACCTCTGTTCTCTTAATCTGCTTCAAGATCATGAAAAACATTCCATACTTTTTAAAGATATTGTCCTTTTGTTGAAAACAGAAAAAAAATCTTTTTTCCAATGAAAGGAAACAAGCACAACAGACTCAATATCAATTTTCTCTGAAGAATTCCTTCAAAAAAAAACTTCATTAATAAGCATTTATAAGTCTTTTTTTCCTGATTTACCAAACAGACAGTTTTGTCTGTGCCCTTATTGAAACTGGATTGGTAAATTTCTGCTAGAAATAAACCAATGACCTTTATATAAAATGGCCTCATATTTCCGTGCCACATAAAATTACCTACCTCAAGCTAGCTTCACAAACACCATTTTTGTTTAGATAACTGCTGTGGTGCTACATCTGTAACATATTTTTAGCCAAGGGATTAACAAAAGCCAGAGAGAATAAAGAGTTAGAATAAGATTATAGAAGAACATTTTATCCTCCAAACACAAAGTAAATCCAGTATCACAGGAAGAGTTCACAGACAATCACTAAAGAGAAACCATCTATAAAACTAAACTCAGAATGCTCCTTCATATTTGCAAAATGAATTAATTCTAGAAAATGAGATCTGTGCCATTAATGATTACTCGTCTTTCAAAAAGAAAGACTGCATACCCAGCTGGGCCCATGAAAATGTATGGCCCAACCAGGAATTGAGAATCTGAATGAGAGAGAAGGTCATACAGAATATAAATGACACCTAAACTAAATCAAGGAGACACAGATATGTTAAACATGTTAACAGCCTCCCTTGGACTTGCTTTTCCTTCAGAAATAGCAATCAACAGGCAATATGTTGATAAAAATAAATAAACCATTTATTATTATTATTATTATTATTATTATTATTATTATTATTATTATTTATTGAATTTATACCCCGCCTATTGCCCGAGGCACTCAAGGCGGCATTTACAACAATAAAAAATATAAAAACAACATTAAAAACAATTTAAACAATATTAAAATACAATAAAACAAAAAATTAAACAACAAAGTTTAAAACAAGCCATGTGGATCATAAAATATAAAAGTATAAGTATAACCAGCCAGCCAACCAGCCAACCTGTCAACAGTTAAAAAGCTTTTTGAAATAAAAAGGTCTTCAACCCCCGCCGAAAAGTTAACAAAGAGGGGGCTGTTCTCAATTCGAAGGGGAGGGTATTCCAAAGTTGGGGGGCCACCACCGAAAAGGCCCTCTTCCTGGCCGCCGCCCCTCTCACTTCTCCTGGTGGCGGCACAGTCAAAAGGGCCCCCCCAGATGATCTCAGAGTACGGGTAGGATTATATGGAAGGAGGCGGTCCCTCAAATACCCCGGACCCGAGCCGTAAAGGGCTTTAAAAGTCAAAACTAGCACCTTGAATTGGGCCCGGAACAGAACCGGCAGCCAGTGTAGCCGCCGGAGCAACGGCTCGACAGAGTCAAACCGACGTGCCCCAGCAACCACCCGAGCCGCCGCGTTCTGTACTAGTTGTAATTTCCGGACCGTCTTCAAAGGCAGCCCCACGTAGAGCGCATTGCAATAATCTAATCTAGATGTCACTAGGGCATGGGTCACTGTGGCCAGGTCCGCACAGCTCAGGTACGGCCGCAGCTGGCGAATCAGCCGAAGCTGAGCAAAGGCTCCCCTGGCCACCGCCACCACCTGGGACTCCAGGTGTAGCTGTGGATCCAGGAGAACCCCCAAGCTGCGAACCTGCTCCTTCAGAGGAAGTGCAACCCCATTCAGAGCAGGACGATAGTCCAATACCCGAGTCCAAAAACATTTATTATTACTATTTGCCTGTGAACCGCTTTGTGAACTTTGTGTTGAAAAATGGTGTATAAATACGATTGATTGATTGATTGATTGATTGATTGATTGATATGGGTTTGGAATATTGCTGCATGAGTAGGAAGTGCCTGTGCTATCTTCCTACTGTGCTATCTTCTCACTGAAAATCAAGGCCTGGTCCAAGTGGGCCAGGCCTCCTGTGCCAGTTGCCCGCATTAGAACAGCCCAACCCATGGCCCTGCCTTAAGAAGTAATGCGGCAGAATTGAAGCCAGGGGGCGGGCTTAGCGGCCATGTTTATATACTCAAAACAATGCTGATTCCAAGCATTTCAGATTGCTTTTCTCGTACTGTTTAGGACTGAATAGTTTACTCCTGAAGTAAAAACTTACCAAAATAAAAACGTGTGATCGTGTAGAAACATTATTGGTAACCTTATTATGATTTAATATGCAATTACAAGGTTAAATTCCACATAATTATATTACTGAACATACCTGACGAAATGCTACTTGCTGTCTATTTAAACTCGGATTACACTGTTTTGACAGACTTATTTTTTGAAATCTACACAACCAAAAATAAAACGGCCATGCCCCATAAAAAAAATGTCTGTTAATGTTCAGAATTTCATAAGTATTACAGTAGGAAAATTACATTAAAATCTCTTCATGACACAAGTAGTTGTCAATATGAGAGGAATTCTTTTTTACTTCTAGACTACTAAGAGTATTTTTTTAACTTCTACACTCACCCCCCCCCAAAGAAAAAAAACAAATTCTGTTAATGTTCAGTACTCACTGAACGGTAGTTTTATTGAACCGATGTAATGTGAATACATGAATCTTTCCGTGGAAATTAAATCCCATTTTTCGTTCAGCGATTCGCACCCCCGCATGGAGAACATGCAGGCATGCTTAAAGAGGTTGAAAATAACTTTCATTCCTTCCTGTGAGATTTGTGATAGAAAGAAATGGTTAGCATTGAGCCTTGATCTGAAAAGCGATAATTGTAGGCTTGTAATTTTGCGTCAGATTATATAACTAAGCGATTATTTTCTTCTTCTTTTTTAACAAAGGTACGTGATAACTCAAGCTTACATTAAGATATGATTTTAGAAAAAAAAATGTTATTAAGGCCTAATGATGATTATGAAGTGATGGATGTCATGTTATATCTTTATGCTCCTTATTTTTATGGCGTATTTTTCTTTTTCTTTTCTGAGATGGGCTGTTTTAATTCTAATAGAATAAGTTTTGTAACAAAGATTAATTAAAGATTAAGATTGAAAAATAATATAAGCAATATGAATAGAGATGAAGAGATTAACAGAGTGCTAGTTTAAATAGTTTGACTTCCCAGCTTCATCTATGTTTATTCCATTTCTGTGCTTTATATAGTAGGTTCTTCCCTTTTAGTTTATTATTTCATTGACTTTTACTGAAGATTTGAATGAATAACGAAAATTGACGTAGTTTTGTGAATCATAATGATTGTGTCCTTTCAGATGGAATATATGATAATGGAAATTACTAATTTTTGCATTTATATGTTACTCTCGTACTGCCTCACTTCCTATTGTTTGACCCTATGTATACCCATCCTATGTTACTGACTATCCTTTTCCTGTATCTTTATAATTATAAAATCAATAAAATCATCTTCAAAAAAAAAGAAAATAACTTTTACATGCGTGCAGGGAGATTTTTATTCGTGAATTCGCGGCAATCCTCCTCCTTCGCGGCGATGATCTGCGTCAGCCATCTTATTATACCCTCGGCTTCAAGCATATGACGTCATGGCTTCTCCAGTGTATAATAACTCCATGGAACAGCCCAACAGAGCCCTGAGCCAATTGCTGTGGGACGCAGTGGTGACATCACCACGGACCACAAGCCTGCTGTGGGAGGGGGTGCAGCAAAGCAGCAACTGCCTGCTCCCTTGCTAATGAGGGGCTGAGCAGCTGGTATCAGCCCATAAGAAGGGCCCAGAGGGGGTGGGAGGGAGGGATACGGAGGAAAAGGTGAGCAAAGAACCCTCCCAATTTGGGGGAGGCAACTTTCAGTGCAAAAAAGCATGGGGGGACCAGTCAAGATCTGCTCCCTGTCCTACATGCCATGGTCCCTGGCCAGATTGGGCCTGCCATTGCAGCTACTTCTAATGAGGAAAAAAAACAGCCCAGGAGAGTTGCTTCATAATTATCACCTGCTTAATTATTTTCCAGTTTGACCTTGACAGTGAGCAACAGAAGGGTGAAGACATGTCTGGTCATTTTGATGTGCCACTAATAAAGATGTACTTCTAACTGGTCAAGAGGCACTTTTTCAAGTGGTGTTCCTCTTATATTTAGCAGGGGGAGAGTAACTGTCCCTCTTCTCCCCTGCGCAGTCTTTCTAGTGGCTGTTGCTGGTGATCTGCCTTTTTTTTTTTTAGATTATGAGCCCTTTGGGACAGGGAGCTCTTTAATATTATTATTATTACTATTTGCCTGTAAACCGCTTTGTGAACTTTGTGTTGAAAAGCGGTATATAAGTACCTGTTGATTGATTGATCTTCCCAGATTTTCAATATGGCTGCTCTGGGTGCTTCACAACCCCCCTGAAATTGGCTCACGATCCCCTGGTAGGGCCCAACCCACAGTTTGGGAACCCCTGCTGTAACCTACTGCGCAGGGGTTAAGAAAAAACACCACTACAAAGACAAAAATGTCCAAGAAACCATGACACAAAGAGCTACATTCTGCTTGTTTTCCCCTTAAGCTAACAAATGACATAGTAAGTCTTACAAAAGGAGAGAAAACCTTGGATTGTTTGGAGAAGAAGCAATTGCAGAAAGCCCCATTGTTACGACCAGGACAGACGGGGAGGAGACAAATCTGACACTAACACTCAACCAATTTTTGGATTTGTTTTAATATTATGGATTCATAGGTCAAGCTTGTGTGTTCTCTTTTACCTGTACATGCACCTGTGTGTGGAGGGTGCTGTGCCATTTATCGGCAACAGACATCCCATGGGGGGAGGTGGCAGAAAAAACGGCGAAAATACGAGAAGACTTTATAAAGGCTGTGAAAATAGATGATTCTGAATTCCAGGCAGGAAACAGACCATAAATCCACTCGGAGGTTTCGAATGATCTCACATTAATTAAATGGAAATTAAAGCTTTGGATTTTGAAAACTTCAGCAATTCCTCAATCAACTTGTGTCTGTATAGCTTTATATTGTGTCACTCAGAGTTTGAAAGAGGCTTTTAAAGACAACTAGTCAGAATTCAGAATCCTTGCTAATCTCACACACACTCACACACAGAGAGAGGGGGGGATTTTAAATAAATCATTTTACAGTATGAAGTCAAAGAAATTGCCTCCTATTGAACTCCAGTAGAGCAAAGAGACTTTTTTATGGAAGATAAAGTGAAAGCAATGCGAAATAATGAGTTTCAAATTAAATTAGGGTTTTCTCAGGTTAGAAAGGCACAATGTGCCTTTAACAAGAAAAGGTGCTTTTGGCAGTGCTAAGAGCCAACAAGCAAACCTCCAGCTACTGCTGCTTCTCCATCTGGGACGATGCACCATCTGACCTCACAGAGGCCAGCAGAATCTCCAACAGCCCTGGGAGAAGGGAAACTCCTTCCCAATTGACACTATTAGTAATTTTTACTGATTTTAATAAATTGCACTGGGACCCAATGCTGTAGCTAAGACATCTGGCATTCGGGGGCACAAAAATGTTTAACACCACCGTACGACTTTGTTGTGCCTCAGAGAACCTTCTGGTGGCCTCTGAACCTCTCACTTCCTTTGATCAGGTTTTCCCTCCCCTCCACGGCCGCCTGAGGGTCTGCTGCAGGAGGTTCAAATTCTCAGAGCACTTCCTCGCCTCACAGGCCAGATATTTCCAAGAGCAACGAAGATGATCGGGGTGGGGGGCTGGAAAACAAGTCCTATGAGGGAAGGTTGAGGGAACTTGGTATGCTTAGCTTGGAGAAGAGAAAGCTGAGAGGGGATCTGATAGCACCCTTCAAATAGCTGAAGTAAAGGGCCCTCAGAAGGAAGAAGGGCCAAATGTGTTCTCATCTGCCTTCAACAATAGAACCAGTGGGTGCAAACTGCAAGAGTTGAGATCCTGGCTGGACATCAGGAAGAATTTCTTGACGATAAGTGCAGTTTGACAGTGGAACAGATTGCCAAGGGAGGTGGTGGATTCTCCCTCACTTGAGACCTTCAGGCAGAGGCTTGACATGAACCTGCTGGAGATGCTCTAGGGCAGGGGTCAGGGAACTTTTTTTACCCTTTACCCCAAAATATATTTCGATACGCCGACGTCCAGTCCCCCCCGCCAGAACAAAAGAAAAAAATTACATATTGGAACCCATTGCTTTTTATTTGATTAATTAATGAGCTTAATTAATGCTATGTAAATATGAAGTTGTAAAGGTTTGGGAGAGTTAGGAAAATTCTTTAAATATTTTTTAATCTTACTCTTATTGTAAATATCTAACCTGCTTAGTTAGATTTGATTTTGTCATATGGGGTGTTAAAATATTCTTGCTTGATGAACATTCCTTTTGGGCCCCGGTGATAAAAAGTTTGAGCCATTGTACTGGATTAAAGAAAAATACTTTTAAGGTCAGAAAGTAAGATAAAGGGGCAGCCTCCAAAGACTTATTTCAGAATTTAAAAGATTTGTTTGCAACTCTGGATCAAACCAAAAAATGATAGCAGTAGCCATTTTTTTATGTAGGTATCTGTTTCATGCACTTGTCAAACAGGGAATACCTCATTTTTACATCACAAGGAGTGTGCATGTAGGTAAGGAGATTCAGCTCGCCTCATACAAACACCTCTTAATGTAAAAAATTTGATCCTCTCCACTTTAAATATTAACAGGATGAATGGGAGCAAAACAAATACATCTGTTGCCCAATTAGTTTGACCCCCCCCTCCCCACTTCACAGAAACATAGCTGTGGAGAAGGCAAGGGCCATTCCTAATGTGTGCTAATACAAAGGGGGCTATGCAGCTTAGCAGCACAGTATCTGCTTTTCCATTCTGGAGAAGGCAAATAGTACTAATACAGAAACGCAGCAAGCATTCCTACATTTTGTCTCCTGCAGCTTGCTTTCCCTCTCGCCTCGCCTCACGCTGTATGCTTGCCTGGCGCCTCTCTTTGGTGTCCTGAGCATGCGCATGTGCCCCACACACCCCACGACACGCTGAGCCCCAGTCAGGATCGGAGGATCGTTGCACCGGGCTACAAGTTGAGGGGGAGGAGGACAGACTGGTGTCGGCTCAGACTGTTACTCTGCAGCCAGTTGCGTTTGCCCCAGCCTGCACGCTCCTTACGTTCAGTGGCCAGCTGGCGTCTGTCAACTTCTGTTTGCTCAGAAGTAAGTCAGATTGAATTTAATGTGCTTTACTCCTGGGGCAGTGTGTACATTGGACTGCAGTTTTAATTAAGATGGGCTGCAATCCTATTAATACTTACTCGGGAGTAAGTGCCATTTACTACAATGGGACTTACTTCTGAGTAGACATTCATAGACTTGCACTCTTAGGCGATCAATTTTTTAAAAAACCTCCGTTCCAATCAGCCCCTCCCCTGGCAACAGCACCCAGGAGACACCTTCCATCACACACGGACACTTCGGGACACTAAAGAAGCGCCACATCTGGCCTTGGGCAGCGATCGAAATGATGGGGCTGCATGTTCTGCAAGAAGCCTGAGCGAGGGGTGC
The DNA here is from genome assembly GCA_029204185.1 of Lerista edwardsae. NCBI lineage: Eukaryota > Metazoa > Chordata > Lepidosauria > Squamata > Scincidae > Lerista > Lerista edwardsae. The sequence continues at coordinate 3,529,987 of JAJKFI010000057.1, read as the reverse complement.
GCAGTTCCCCCTGGCGCCCTGCCCTAATGGAGGTGAGGGGAAGACGCGTGCCTTCCCTCGCCTCTGATGTCCTGCCAGGAGGAACCGCGCATCCCTCGCTGGACAGTGAGGGGTGTGCAGTTCCCCCTGGCAGGGCAACGGAGGGGGGGAAGCCCAGCAGGGCAATGGAGGCGGGGGTGGGGGAAAGACACGTGCCTTCCCTCACCTCCGATGCCTGGTAGTCCCTGGCTTGCCTCTTCACTGCGCTCTGCTCTGCTGCCGCTCTCCTCGCTGTGTCCACGTGCTCTAAACTGCCGTGGTGTGAAAAGCAGAGCAGGCACAGAGCAGTCTAGGGTGCGTTTTGCCAGCCAGCGAAAGTGGGCAGAGCAAAACAAACAAAACAAAACAAAACTGAGCCAGCCAGCCAGCGACAGAACCGGAACAGGGGTAATGGACGGTCGCACTGCCAAGACACAGCCGGGCATGCATATAGATTCACGTGCATGCCCGGCTGTGTCTCAGCAGCGCGACTGTCCATTACCCCCAGGAATTTCATTTTTACCCCATTTGGGGTAATTTACCCCTGTTCCCAGACCACTGCTCTAGGGGGATTTCCTGCTACAGGCAGGGGGTTGGACTAGATGACCTTGTCGGTACCTTCCAATACTATGGTTTTATGACTCTTGCCTGCTACATTTCCTTCAATAGATTTTCTCTCATCTCAGCAACTGGTTAGTTTAAGGTCTAAACTAGTTGTCAATAGCAAAATTGTATGACCCATGTGGAATTGTAGGTGTTATTTTCATGAGAGTTGTTTATTGTGCTGTGTTTATGGGAGCTACTGTAGACGTGAGATTATTTGTCTTTTTCCAGGCTTTCAAGGCTCCTGTCCTTTCCTATAATCCAGTTTAAAAAAAAAATCAAGTACAATCCAGCAACTATTTCTTGAAACATGTATGGATTTTTCCAGTTCGATTTCAGCATATACAAGTTTCTATGACAACTATCAATACTAAAGCAAAATGATTAAAATATGGTATAAAGGAGAACACACAAAAACTGTGTTGAGAGATAAAGCTATTCCTTCCAAATGCAGGAAGGAAATATTTTCTTCGAGGTTATCAAGCAACAACAACAAGATGTGACAGCTATTTCTGCCATACAATGGGTCTATCCTGGCAAATGGTCTTGCATTAAACGTAATGCTTTTTAAAGCTCTGCTTCTCAGGAGTAAGACTAGATAAGTAGCATGACCTAATATATGGGTTCTTCTAGCACCATTTACAGTAGCACTCCTATGTGGTTTCCCCTACCTCCTATATAAACCAAGAACTAAATCCTTGGCAATTGCAGGAGACTGAAGTTTCAATAACCTACTCAGTTCAACACATGACTTGGAAACTTGCAAAATACCATTTCTACCTCCATAGTGCTTCAGTTTGCAATCATGCATGAGATTTTCTAAGTTCCTTTTGAAAAAAGTTTCGAAGACGGTCCCCAAGTGCTCCTGCTGATGATGTCACTGTTCCTCCTATAGGACAAATCTCGGCACTCTGCTCCCCTTCAACTGTACTAAGCCCACCCCTTTGTTAGCTCATGTATAGATCATGCTCTATGTGGGGCTGCTTAGGAAGACCATTCTAAAACTTCAGCCCATGCAAAACGCAGTTGCCCAAAGGCCTACAGGCACCTGGTTGTACCTTCACAGCTTCTGTGGCGGCACTGGTTACCAGTATGTTCCAAACACAATTCACGGTGAGGGTAAGTAATTACCTTTAAAACCATACACTGCTTAGGACCAAAGTGTCTCATGGACCTCCTGCAGGGAAATCTGCCCACTCTACAATATTTTTTTTCAGGGAGGTCCTCTTGCAAGTTCTGCCACCGTCTGAAGTGCAGTTGGCAGCGCAAGACAGTTGGCAGTGCAAGACTTGGGCAGAAGATTTAGCCGAGAGGGTTAATGCCTCCGTTTGCCCAAAGATACAGCTGAAGATCTCAAGGTCGTGAGCTCGGGACTGCCGGAAGTCTCTGTGAGCGGCAGACCTTGCAACTGCGGCTGATTAGAAGCTGAGCTCCAGCTGCCTCGTGGGAGGAGGAGTGTGCTGAGAGTCAGCTGCGTCTCTGGTGAGAGCAGGGAAGCATCAGCCAGCAGAAGACAGACGGGTGGCTAAAGAAAGAAGGCTAAATCCAGAAAGGAAGATCTGAATGTGTGTAGTTCTTGAAAGATAGAACATGTCTGTAAATTGTAAAAACCTTCGGGTTTGAATAAAAGTCTGCCCATGTAAACCGCCTTGAGTTACAGTCACTAGAGAAATCTAGTGATCTTAAGAAAGGCGGTATATAAATACATGCATTATTATTATTATTATTTTATCCATGGTAGCTCTACCCTATGGGTGCCTATGCCCTGTGAGAGATAGCAAGCCCCTATTTGGCTATTAATCTTATATTAATAGCAGAGGCGGATCTACAGGGAGAGCAGAGCTCTAAGTGTTGCAAGAAGCCTTACCCTGTCATGTAAATCCCTCCTCTCCCTTGCTGCTGTAGCCAGTAAGCAATGCCAAGATGTTGCTGCTCCCTGTGAGGATTGGCTAAAACGGTGCAGGAGAGGAGTGAGTTCCACTGCAAGGTAAGGCTTCTTGCAAAACTTAGAGCTTTGCCCTCCCTTAGATCTGCCTCTGATTAACAGCTAAAGACTGACCTCTTCCAGCCAGCCTTTGCTGCACTACTGTAAAAGTGGAATTATTTGGCTTTTATCTCCCTTTGTATTTTGCTGCTATTAAGTTAGCTTTTTATTCTGTTTGTAATTACATGTTTTAAGTCATCCTCAGTCCAGAAAAACATAGATGCGGAATAAACATTTTAAAAAATTATCAACGGCTGACAAAATATTATTGTGATGGACCTGAAAAACAAACTTGTCAATTACTTTTCATTGCATAGTAAATACAAGCATATGTGGGTATTTTTCAGACATAGGGAGAAGTCACTCAAAATCCATTCATGCCATTGTCTGGCACAGTCTCCCCGGAAATTCGTATCTTGGACACACACTATTGCTTTGACAAGCAGCACAAGCATATGCCCGGAACATTTCACGCATAATGGAAGTCGTTGGAAAATTGAAATTCAAAGTCCCCTTTACACTGCCTTCTGGCACATTCCCTCTGCAGTTTGTACCAGGGACACAGACCTATGTCATAAGTATACAAATATGAAAATACAGGCTACAACATGTTTCCATTCATATTCTTAGGAACCATATAGTTTCTAGATAACCCAAGATAAACACAGAAAATAAAATGACACCATAACTCTAAATGCCTCATCATGTCAAGAAAGGACATACTATGTCTGCTGCCAGACATACCTTCTGAATCTTTTCCCATTTCATTCCTCTTTGACTTTCTCTAACCATACAAATGTCAGACTTGTAAGCCCAGACAACTCTCCATTTATCAAGCGTCTGAAAAGTACGCTTGCAAACTTGCATGCTCTCCCCTCGCCAGTCTAACCTCCTCACTCCACTGCATTCACTCTTTCCCCACCCCCATTCCCAGCTCTGTGCTACACAGCCAGCATGCCAATTGCTTCTGCAGCAGCACTCTTACAGCCAAAAAGAAGCAGTACTATGTACAGCCTTACTATCGGCTACATTATCCTTATCTAATTGCATGCACTTTGGCTCCATCTGACATCTTCCAGACAGAAGATGCTTATTAGCCCTTGTTAGATAAAAGAAAGCATGAATTTAGGGTGATTATCAGATCCCAGCTACACTGATATGCTATAACAAAGAGGGAGATCTTTCACCCGCTCCCTGCAGGGCTTAACTCTCCATCGTGGGGGTGGGCAAGGATTTAACTCTGAAAGAGCAACAATTCTGCACCAGACCAATCCTAACTAATTCCCCATGTGGCAATGCAGCCAGCACAGTTACCACTGCATTCTGCAGGGAAATTCTGTCACTGGCGGCCTCCTTTAAGTAAGGGAACATTAGTGCCCTTGCACCTGGGGTAAGCCCCACCAGCCATTTTGACTAAGATCTCAGATCAGGGGACATCCACAAAAATTGAGGGTTGGGAGAGTTAGAATAGAAAAAAGGAAATACTTTTTTTTTT
>JAJKFI010000057.1:3452874-3512887 GCA_029204185.1 Lerista edwardsae | reverse complement strand
TATATATATATATATATATATATATATATATATATATATATATATATATATATAAAATAGCAGCTGTGAAAGATTGGGATTGGCCATAGACAATACCTCCTGCTAAAATTGACCTGTGCCCACTAACTGGGCAGCCAAGGCCAGCTGTAGCCAAGTGTATTGTTTTTAACTATTGTCTTTTAACTTTTATGTAATTGTTTTATTGTGTTTTAATTTGTAATGCCGCCTTGAGTGCCTTCGGGCGGAAAGGCGGGGTAGAAATTTAATAAATAAATAAATAAATAAATAAATAAATAAATAAATAAGTGTTTCCATCATCTGGTTGGGCAGCAAATATGCTCTGGAAGGCAAAATATAGTTTCTTTTGGGTTTTGGCCAAAACCCAGAAGTGACTGTTTTCTGCCCTCTGGGGCAGTCAGAGTGCCAAGAAGGCAGAGTGCAGCCTCCCCAGCCCTCAAAACGCCTTTCAGATGCAACTGGAGCACACCTCTGGTCATGTTTGGTGGGTCTGACGTGCCAAAAACGTGGTACACCACTATATCCATCAGGGGAGGGCAGAGCAGGAAATCACTGGCATTAAGTTTGAGCAGAGAGTGGGGCGAGGTGGAGTGGCTGGTTCTAGAGGGGTTAAGATCTGGCATGTCATCACTACTGAAGATTTAGTCGAGAGGGTTAATGCCTCTGGTTGCCTGAAGATAAGAGCTGAAGATCTAAAGGTCACCCGGAAGGTCTTCCGGGACAGCCGGAAGTCTTTGTGAGCGGCAGACCTCGTTAATTGCGACTGATTAACAGCTGAGCTTCGGCTGCCTTGTGTGAGGGGGAGTTGTGCCGAAGTTCAGCCACTTCTCTGGTGGGAGCAGGGAAGCCGTTTATCAGCCAGCAAGAAGACAAACGGGTGGCCAGAAAGAAGGACTAAATCCAGAAAGATCCATCTGTATGTGTGAAGTTCTTGAAAGATAGAACATTTCTGTATAAATTGTAAAAACCTTCGAGTTTCTGAATATGTAGTCTGCCTATGTAAACCACCTTGAGTTATAGTCATTAGAGAAATCTGGTGACCTAAGAAAGGCGGTATAGAAATCCAAGTATTATTATTATTATTATTACTGGACCCATGGCCTCCCCCCCAGTTTTGCTTCCTCCCTCGCTCCGTTCCATTCTCCCCTACCATCCTACCTGCCCCACTGGGCCCTTTGGGGTTAATTGATGCCGGCAGGAAGAGTCCGGACTTCCTGCTGGCACTCAGACTCAATGCACTACCAGAGCATGCTTTACAACTGCTTTTCAGCAGCTGATACCAGGTAAATGCACATTCCACCAGCTGCGAGGCCCAATAGAATTGGGCCAGTAGTCAGTCACCTTTGTATCTTTTCGTCCACCCATATTTCATTTGCTTTTTTTTTTTTTGAACGCATATTAGAAAAAGGTGAAGATCCAAAAATATTCAAACATGCTGCCCAATTCAACCACAGAACTGCTTTGATAAGCAGCATTTATTGGCTTCAGTGTCTTCCTGTACAGCCAGAAGGCTACTTAGTGAATTTAGGCAGAGGTAGCTAGCCACATTATTTTGCCTCCATCAGCAGATTTTTCCAGCTGTTCCGGAGTGGGTGGGAGGGTCCCAGCCATCCCGCTGCCACTCCAGTAGTGCGAGAATTTGTGCACTGCCAGAGCACTTTTTGCTGCTGGTTCTTTATGGCAGCCAGCACTAGTGATACATGGTGCTCTGCTGCCACCCAGCCGAAGTAGGATTGGGCCATCAAAGTAACACATCAATGGGAGAGACCATCTTATCCATCACAAGAGTGAAATGTGTTACCACTATCACCCATGCAGGACTCACTCCTGTAGACCTGATTCAGATTACAGCAAGTCCTCACTTAAATCTGTTTAAGTCATTGTAATCAGTGGTGTCATTCAAATGATTTAGGAACAGGAACTCACTTTTGATTGGCACTTGTCGGGAATCCGGAACCAGCCACGGAGCCCGTTAGGATCCGGAACGCCCATTCTGGTCCGTTCCCCCTGAATGACATCACTGCCTTCGCCCCCCTAGGAATCCGGAGTCGCTCCCTTTAACCCTCTGAGTGCCAGCCAACCAAGAAGAAAAGCTCTTTGCAGAGGAATTGGGAGGGGGGAGGAGGGAGAGTGAAGTGGGCGGAGTCAGCCCTAATTTTAACTAGTGGAACTGAGTTCCCCCGTGGTCCCCCTGCATGACATCACTGATTGTACTGTTGGTGAGAATATGTCTGGTAACAGCAGCACCAGGGCCCCAGTCTAAATCCTCCCTACGATGCTTCATTTACCTTTTCAAAAAAAAGAGTGAGGACCCAATCGCAAAGGCCCTATTGCCGCTGAAATTGTTGCGAACCTGCCGTAAAGCACATTTGCACATGCTGTAGTGGCGCTCACTCAGCACCAAGCCCCAACGTGGGCAGGTGGCCAGCCAGCACTCCAGCAGCTCCGGTCGCGGGTAAGCCTGTTCGGGGCAGGGGGGGAGGTAGGATGTGGAGGAGCCAGTCTGCGAGGGAGTGGTTTCCATTGCTGGATCTTATTCCCCAATGGTGACTTGGGCAGCTGGTGGTGAGCCAAGGAGCCCCACTGTGGGTGATGGGGCTTTCCCTGGGGGAAGGGGACAAATGTCCCTTCTCCTGGGGAGACTCCAAGGCAGTGGTGTCATTCAAATGATTTAGGAACAGGAACTCTCTTTTGATTGGCACTTGTTGGGAAACCGGAACCAGCCATGGAGCCCGTTAGGATCCGGAACGTCCGTTTTGGTCCGTTCCCCCTGAATGACATCACTGCTCCAAGGGTTACCTCACTGCCACCAGATGCAATGGTAGTCGCAGCAGCCAGGCAGTTCTGGGCTGTAAGAGATCTAATAACAGATTTCCCAACTGTGCATCAAGTTTGGCCTATAAGAGGACTGCAGCCTGGACTGCAAGGAGATCCAACTGGTCAATCCTCCAGGAAGTCAAGCCTGATTGCTCCCTGGAAGGACAAATCCTGAAGCTGAAGCTCAAGTACTTTGGCCACCTCATGAGAAGAGAGGACTCTTTAGAAAAGACCCTCATGCTGGGAAAGATGGAAGGCAAAAGGAGAAGGGGGCGGCAGAGGATGAGATGGTTAGACAGTGTCACCAAAGTGATGAACATGAAGTTGGGCGAACTCCGGAAGCTAGTGTAGACTCCGGCTAGTCTTTGTATTCTTTTTATAATTCTGCACTTTTTATGATCCATGGGATGATTGTTGTACTTTTTATATTGTATTTCTATATTGTTTTTAATTACTGTTTTTATTATATGTATTTTATTTGTTTTTAACTTTGTTTTTGTAATGCCGCCTTGAGTGCCTTCTGGCGGAAAGGCGGGGTAAAAATTTAATAAATAAATAAATAAATAAATAAATAGTGGAGGACAGGGAGGCCTGTTGTGCTGTGGTCCATGGAAGAGTCAGACAAAACTGAAGAGTCAGACAAAACTTAGCGGCTGAACAACAATTGCTGCCAAACACTGAAATTTATGACCAAGTGCAGAAGTTAGGCAATGCCCATTTTAAGTTAAAATGATAAACTTTTGCACATTTCAAGAAGCAATTAAAATAATCAAGTGGAAAAAATGTGAAGAGCAGACACAGTCTTTCTGCTTAAGGTCTTGGAAGTAACACAAACGAATATGATCAACATGTACAGTATACAACAGGTAATTTAGAGACCATTGGTGGAAATTCAACTCAACCCCCTGTTCTTCATGAAATGAAAACTGCAACGACCACACATGCAGAAGAGACAATAACTATCCGTGGGCATGTGTTCATGCACAACAGTCACCATAAACAACAGTCACCGTGTCTCATAATGAGGAATATCATTACAGGATTTATTTTTGAAGGCATGACTCTCCCTATACTAAAAGGTTATTTCAAAGCATATTAACCATTTCTGAAATATGAGAACTGGTATGATGGCATTATATAAAGGTGGAAGAGATACATGGACAGCAGGTTTTAGAAATACATGCGCATTATCTACATGTACATATTTCTTATTGGAAATACTGTCTGAACCATGCAATCACGCTAATATAAAAAGGGAAAATAATCACAAACACAGGCCATACTGTTACTTTTCTATACAAGACAATGCAAATTGCAGCATTGAAACTATCTTTCCACCATATTGCCGGGGGGGGGGGGGCAGGAAGAGTCCAAACCATTAAGACCACAATCCTAACCTGGAGTTAGGATAGCAGAATTAGGCCAGCAAATTTTGGCTGGCTCAAGCGCCACCGTAAAGCACATTTGGACCACTCTCAGTGTCAGCAAGGATGGCGCTCGTCTGACTCGGACTCCGAATGTGGTCCAAACATACTTTACAATTTCCCTTGTGTGGGCCAAACTTTGCCGGTGTAACTCCAAGTAAGGATTGCGCCCAAAATAATACAGTTTTCATGCTGTAGAACCCCAGCACTCACTGCCTTGGAAGCTTATCAGGGTTTCTCAGACAGATTAGTAATGCAGGTGAATTGAAGTGTAGTGAAAAACAGTTTCATAGCATTTCTCCCACTGTTTGAAGGAGCAGAAGTCACAGTCATACCACCCCAAGATCTCATTTTGGATGTCAAGCATGATCATACCTGGCTAGTTCTTGGATGGGAGAATACCTTCGACTATTGGGTATTGTGTGCTACTTGGGGATATGCCACTACTAACATGCTTCGATGCAGAGGAAACCCAAGTTCTATCTCTGGCATCTTCAGTTAAGGATCAGGTAGCAATGAACAGGAAAGATGCCTGCCTGAATCAATGGATACTGGGGCATGCCTGTACTTCTCAATGGTCAAAAACTTCCTTTTTTGGATGTGGGTGGTGCTTCTTTCTTCTCTGGAGGGAAAAGGTAAGGGGTGGTGGTGGGCAGACGAGTGAGCTGCTGCCAGAAAGGGTTGTGGCTCCAGTGGAGCTGGAGGGGGTGGGAGGAGATAGCCACTGCTGGAGTGGAGGTTCCCACCACCACAGACCACCTCCTCCTTTCTTCTCAAGTGGGGATCTAGCCAGCTCAGTAAATACAATTGATGCAGTGGCGGGTGTGCACCAGCAAACCAAAGAAGAGATGGGCAATATTTCTCTCTCTCTCTCTCTGTCTGTCTGTCTGTCTGAGTGAGTGAGCTGGTGCATGCACTTGGATTCTCACACTTGCAGGGAGGCAATGCATCACCTCCACCAGTGTTTCAGATAGTAGATCAGCTGGGACTACTCCCAAATAAGACCACAACCCCATCTAATCTAGTTTTTTACACTGTGACCGACAGTGACCTGAGATAAAGGTCTTCCCCAACATACTTTAACAGGAGATGCAAGAGACTGAATCTGGGACCACCTATATACAGAACACGTGATCCATCAATGAGCAACAGTCCCTCCCAAGGTTTTCCTGGCAGTTGCGGGTCTTGAATCCATGCCCTACAAATAACTCGAGCCAGCGCTTAGACCACTTAGGAAAGCCACCCCACTTCCTCCTTACATCAGAGTAACAGTACATCCAGTGGTGTCATTCAAATGACTTAGGAACAGGAACTCACTTTTGATTGGCACTTGTCAGGAACCCAGAACCAGCTATGGAGCCCGTCAGGATTCGGAACGCCCGTTCTGGTCTGTTCCCCCTGAATGACATCACTGGTTACATCACATTACTATTCTGGCTTGGGCTCTGTATCATTTGCACTTGAAACTTCCCCTCTTCAGAAAGAGCACTTCATTTCTCCAGATGAAAGTAGAAGTCTTTTTTAAAAAGATTCCAAATAAAAGTTAGCCAGCAGGCTGCATTTTTAGAAGCAACCAAAGCTAGAAAATCCCCACATTCTATGTTGCAAAAGGTATAGCATTTGTTTAATTGATCATTATTTTAGGTTGTTAACTTGGCAAGCCAGCAGAGGGCAAACTCAGTCTATATATTCTCTATTCACCATCCACAATCAGAGCAAGTCCCTGTTTTAAATATTTCTTTTCCAATGGTCTGTACAGGCACCTCACAGCACACCATGCCTTGCTTTGATGCAAGATGTGTCAGCCTTAAATCACATTTGTCATTAGACGCCTTTAAAAAACTCATAATCCAGTATTTATTACACAAATCAACGAACAGGTAGACTGCAAGAGCTAATTGCAGCTTTCTTCTATAATGAGCTCTTATTTAATTGATTAATTCAATTGTAATAAATACATTTAAATCTATGTACTTATTTGTGACATGGTCTGCATTTATTTTTATATAAATGAGTCCTTGTGCCACAGTTCTCAAGGTGAGGTGGTCCAGTTTCTATCCTTCCCCACAACCACAACCACCCATCTTTTCAAATCAGTTCACAGGAATAATAATCGTTACAAAACCAAAAGACAGTCAGAGGTGAGATATGTTTATTGCCCAATTGGGAGGTCTGTATTTGACATTTCTAGCATGGAAATATTGGAAATATAACATGGAAATATCACTTGGCTGGAACCAATCAAGAGGAACACCACTAAAGTTTGGCCAGCCCAAGGGACACCATAAACTATGTTTGGACCACTCTCGGAGTTAGAGAGGCCAGCACACAGACATGCGCAATTCTCCCCAACTCTGAGGTTGGTCCAAACGCACTTTACGCTGTCTCTTGTGCCAGCCAAACTTTGCTGGCCTAACAGCACTGGCCTAACTCCAGGTTAGAACTGTGCTCTTAGTCATGGAACATATTACACGTGGCTCTTCCACATATAATATGGCTTCCATGTAAGTTGATAAGCTTGGAGGTGTCATGTTTGCCATCTCTCCATGCAGATTTGATTCCCAGCACTTCAGATGTGCTCTTCCTTCATCTGAACCAGCTATGTGCTCTTAATTAACCTCTCATATCACAGATCTGCCCTGAAGACATTAGCTTGTCCCTCCCAGTTTAATAGCCTATTCATCATTGTCTGAGTAACAATGCTTAAAATGTAATAAACATTTCTCTTGCATCGAACAAGCTAATCAGAATAAATGATTTATATTTATTCCAAGATATGCAAGATGTTTGTTTTTATTTTAAGGACAACATTAATAAGGAACAGTTTATGAACAGTTTGGGTTCCATGCTTTTCAACTTATTCATAAATGACCTGGAGACAGGGATAAGCAGCGAGGTGGCCAAGTTTGCAGATGACACAAAACTTTTCCGGGTGGTAAAAACCAGAAAGGATTGTGAAGAGCTCCAGAAGGATCTCTCCAAGTTGGGGGAATGGGCAGCCAAATGGCAGATGCGTTTCAACATAGACAAATGTAAAGTGATGCACGTTGGGGCAAAAAACCAAAACTTCACCTATAGGCTAATGGGTTCTGAGCTGTCTGTGACAGCTCAGGAGAGAGATCTTGGGGTGCTGGTGGACAATTCAATGAAGGTATCGACCCAGTGTGCGGCAGCAATTAAGAAGGCCAATTCCATGCTTGGGGTCATTAAAAAAGGGGTTGAGAATAAAACAGCCAATATTATCATGCCATTGTACAAATCAATGGTAAGGCCGCACCTGGAATATTGTGTACAGTTCTGGTCGCCGCATCTCAAAAAGGACATAGTGGAGCTGGAAAAGGTGCAGAAGAGAGCGACAAAAATGATTACGGGGCTGGGGCACCTCCCTTATGAAGAAAGACTGCAGTGTTTGGGGCTCTTCAGTCTAGAAAAAAGGCGCCTGAGGGGGGACATGATTGAAACATTATGCATGGAAGGGATAGAGTCGATAGAGGGATGTTCTTTTCCCTCTCTCAAAACACCAGAACCAGGGGGCATCCGCTAAAACTGAGGGTTGGGAGAGTTAAAACAGATAAAAGGAAGTACTTTTTTACCCAGTGGGTAGTTAATCTGTGGAACTCCTTGCCACAGGAGGTGGTGATGGCATCTGGTCTTGATGCCTTTAAGAAGGGATTGGACGGATTTCTGGAGGAAAGGTCCATCGTGGGCTATAGGCAATGATGGATTGTGCAACCTCCTTACAAAGGTGGTGGGCTACTGGTACCGGGTGCAAGGGAGTGGCAACAGGATGCAAGCATCTTGTTGTCTCATGCCGCCCTGGGGCACCTGGTGGGCCACTGTGAGATACAGGAAGCTGGACTAGATGGGCCTTTGGCCTGATCCAGCAGGGCTCTTCTTATGTTCTTATGAAAGCAAAGCACCATCTTTTCTGTTCTCATTGTTACCACCTCGGCAATAGCTAGAAGGCAAGTAATATATAAGTAATATAATAAGATCCCAATCCTATTTTCTCCTCTGCCAATGCAGTGGTATCAAAATGGGTGGGCAGTCCAGGAACTAAAGACGACTTCCTGGACTGCCCACCCATTTTGATACCACTGATCTAAAGATCATGGAACCATTATGGGGGAGTCTAAGTAGAGCTTACACTAGATACATAGCTGATGCAGGTGCGCATGGACCTGCACTGCAGGATCAGGACCAGTAATGGGGTTAGGATTTGGCTGCTGCCACCACTGCCACCAAACCCGCCCTCTTCCTGAATCCAATCTGCTTGTTCCCCACCCCATTACAATCAATCAATCACTAGTATTTATATACCGCTTTTCAACACGAAGTTCACAAAGCGATTTACAGGCAAATAATAACATTAAGGTCAAATAGCTCCCTGTCCCAAAAGGACTCACAATCTAAAAGAATGGAGAACACCACCAGCAACAGCCACGAGAAAGACACTGTGCTGGGGTGAAGAAGGACAATTGCTCTCCCCCTGCTAAATATAAGAGGACACCACTTGAAAAAGTGCCTCTTGCCCAGTTAGCAGGGGTTCTCCATTCTGTCCTCCCGTCACCTCGTTTTCACCTTCCCCCTCCCCTGTTCCACCCTCCAGGTGGCTCTGGATCCATTGGCACCCACAGGAAAGTTCTGGGCTTTCCCACCAGCATCCTCAGCAGGGTGTTGAGGCAGTGTGATGCTGGAGCATCTTTTATGACTGGAGTCGGCTGCTTTTCGGCAGTCAGCACCAGCAGAAGAGGACAAGTATAGGACTGGGCCCTTGGAGGTCATCCTCCAACCCAGACAACTGAATCACAAATAGATTTTTTATATCTCCATCCCCAAGCAGAGACATGGTAAACTCCAACTAATGAAGCTGAACACCCATAAATCATCTGGCTTAGAACAAAGGCCAGTTTTGCTGCTGAAGTAACTGGGAATTGAGGTAATTTTCTTCCTACATCTCACAAAGCTCTTTGTTCTCTGGAAAGTTTCAGTAATTTTTAATCATCTGCTTCTTTCACTTATTTGACCTTGCTTAGGTGAGGTAAAAGAAAGCTGCACATTTTAAGTGTTTCTTGTCTGAAGTGAACTTCTCTCTTGGGCTAGTTGCTTCTACCTTTTCTGAATCTTTCACCCCTCCTCCACCCCTGTGTAACTCCCACATGCTAGCAGAGGGAAGCTTCTCTCTTCAGCTTCATTTCAACCACATCCAGAAGTGCCACAAGACTCTGCTAACGGCATTCATGCCATAGGTCAGGGTGCAGATATTGGCATTAAAGTCTTGTAGGCATGTGGTGCACTTCAGAAGCATTTATGTCAGTGTGGAATCTTTGCAAAAATGATAAATCTCTTACTACACAGAAGTCACTCTAGTGAATTTAACTTTTCCATTTGACATTAGACATATATACTACAGGGACTATGCCAAGGATGCGTGATTAAGAAAGGCTCTAAATTAATATTTGAACATCATTTTGAGTGATGTTGGAGAGCAACATAGGAAAAAATAGATCTGAAATGCTTGGTGCATTAAAAAAAAACCATTAGCAAAAATATATGGCTCTAAACATTTCATCAATTGCTGTCAGTCAGGTAAACAGCAAACTACCTTGAAGCCACATCTCAGCCTTTGGACTTCCATATACCATCTTGAGCTGAATTCACATAGATGAAGGCAAGATTTCAAGCTGCATTTCATGCAGGACCTGCCCTGTCATTGGCTGATGAAGCAGTACTTCAACCCATGGGCTAAGTGAGGCAGCAAACCATTTTGGGATGCCCCATGACCAGTGGTGTCATCTAAATGATTTAATAACAGGTACTCACTTTTGATTGGCACGTGTCGGGACCCGCCCACCGGAAGTGACGTCATAAGCCAGAAGTGATGTCGTGGCAGGAAGTGACATGAAAAAAGCCCTTTTTGAGGCCTCAGACAATTTTAAACTGACCCAACAGTTGCAACAGTATTCCACAGCACCCCCAGAACATGTAAAGGAGGCCTGGCATCATGTTAAAACCCCAGAGCAGCTCATTTTTCAGTGGCAAGGCAAGGCAAGGCTCCGCTCGCTGCCTGCCTGGCTCTGAGAACGTGCAGGCAACTCAAACGTGCAGGAAATTCAAATGTTGCAGGGGGTGGAGTTGACGAGTGGGCGGGCGAGTGGGCGGGGCTAGCCATAATCCTAGAAACCGGTACTCGCGTACCCCCGCGTACCCCCTGTATGACATCACTGCCCATGACTACCCAGTGACTCCCTGGCAACTGCCTGATTATCTTGTTCAAAAGCAAGAAGGGGCGAGTTACTTCCTCCATCACTGCAGTCAAAGATTGCAGCTGGTGAGCTGGCAGAGGAGGCAGCAATGAAGCAGTCCTGCTCAGAAGAAGAGCCATTGCCTCCTTTCTTCCTCTAGTTTCCTTCCTCCTGTATCGCTTCTTTAAATCGGCCAGGTGGTGTGGATGTGCAGTCCTGTTGCTGGCAGCGCTGGGTGTAACACACATACACATATGGGAGGGAACAGCTCCAATGGCACAGCTCTGTGATTCAGCAAGGAGAGGGCGGCAAGGGCATTTGCCTTGGCAAAGGAAAGGTGGCTAACAAATCTTTTAAATAAATAAAATAGAGGAATAAGAGGTGCAATGAAAGGAATTACTCTAGCAATTCAAAAAAACAACAAAAAATAGGGCCTAACAACTTATTCTCAAGACAAGAGCAACTATATATGATTATCCACACAATAGAATAAGGTGCAAAACCATAGAAGTACGGACTAAATTCCCTCCCCCTTACACACAATGAAAAAGAGCACTACAAACACGGATAGTCCTAAGCTGTCCAGGTGCCAAAGGCACAGTGGTAGCCAAATTGTCACACCTGCAGACCATTCGTGGCACACCAATGCATCACAGGACAGTGGCTGAAAATCACTGTAACAGAATCCTGAGAGATCCTCTGTGGGGTGAGCTAATCAAGGGATCCTTGTTTTCTTGTGGAAGACCTCTGCTGAGTTAGGCCATTGTATTTCGCACCCAGTTGAGGGTGCACAGCTAATTTGGCTCATTAAAGTGACTTCTTGATTACATTCTAATCATGGGCTTTGGCAAAGACCGTGGACTTAGTGAGCTTTTGTTTTGCTAAACTGGTTTTTCCCAAAGTCAAGAGCTCTCAGGTCATATGCACTTTGAATTTTGAAATCTGCTGTTCAAGCAGAATATTTGCATGTGGAGTAAAACTACTCCATTTGAATTGCAAAACTCCATTAATATTTGGAGTAGGCAGAGCCCAGCCTAATTGACTGGGAGGGGGGGAATACTCTGTGCATTAAAAGTACAGCCCTCCTGGCCTGCCCCTCCAGTTCATAAGAAGCAAGAGTGAAGTGTGCGCGCACACAGGCATGCATGCACAAACACAACAAAAGAATTTAGACCCCATTTAAATCACAAGCTTTGCTTGAACCAAGCCCAACTTCAAGGCTACCTGTGAGAAAGAAATTGAGAGGAATTGACTGGAGACAGATACACCAATCAAGGGAAAAAGAGGTTTTGAAGCAGAAAGCAGGAGAAAGATTGAATGGAACAGATGTCTAAAACTGGATATGGTGGCACAGCCACTGCCACTCAACACAGTATTCAGGAGTACAATACTGCAAAGTAAGCCATAAAGTCCAGGGGGGCTTATTCAAAAGAAGACACACATACTTCAAATGACTTACAAAGACAGAATCGTTTAGCTTCAGGTTCCCCTTTGAGTACCACTCTATAAAGAGATAAATATATCTGCATTACCAGTTAAGCTTACCATATTTGCACAAGTGCAAAGTCACATCAATCTGTTGACTTAGATAATCACAATTTGAATATTTAATTTCACTGGGTTGTCCGCTGCTGTGGATGATGCTTAAAGTGTCCATAGTTCAATCATCAAACCTGGAATCTTCATGTTTGTCTAGTCTGAGTTTTTTGTCCTTTAAAAATAGCAGTCACAGTTGGGGGGGAGGGGTCTCTGAACCAGCCTAGACCTTCAGTGCAGAATTCAAACACACACACACACACACACACACACACACAGTGCCATGTTTTGCACACAGTGCCAAAATTACATATTAACAAGTGAAGCTGTTTTAAAACTGAGGAAGGCTACTTGACCACCTAACTTAGTACTGTCTACATGTACTGACTACTAGTCACTCACTAGGGTTCCCGGCAGTGATGTCATGCAGGGGGTACGCGGGGGTACGCGAGTACCGGTTTCTAGGATTACAGTTGGCCCCGCCCATTCGCCCGCCCACTCGTCAACTCTGCCCCCTGCAACGTTTGAATTTCCTGCACGTTTGAGTTGCCTGCACGTTCTCAGAGCCAGGCAGGCAGGCAGGCAGCAAGCGGAGCCTTGCCTTGCCTTGCCACTGAAAAATGAGCTGTTCTGGGGTTTTGGAACTGTTGGGTCACTTTAACATGATGCCAGGCCTCCTTCACATGTTCTGGGGGTGCTGTGGAATACTGTTGCAACTGTTGGGTCAGTTTAAAATTGTCTGAGGCCTCAAAAAGGGCTTTTTCCATGTCCCTTCCTGCCACAACATCACTTCCGGCTTATGACGTCACTTCCGGTGGGCGGGTCCCGACATGTGCCAATCAAATGTGAGTACCTGTTGTTAAATCATTTAGATGACACCACTGGTTCCCGGCCCTACCAAAAGATGCAAAGCATGAACTCATCTCATCAGAAATGCGTGCTTATATTTTCCCGCATGAGAGCGGCAGTTATCTCACTTGATTGCTAGCATGTATAAAATTGCTACCATATATAATTCATCACAGAAGTCAACTGTGTAACTTCAGGAATATATCCCTATCATGTTGTTTGTTAGTTTGAATCATCTTTGGAGCAAAATCTCACAACCAGGGGAAGCTGAAGTTACCAGTATTAGCTTTATGATATCCTGCTATTTAGTGATAGTTACTCCAATCATGAAATAAGAATGCCCCTCAAATCAGAAAACTCCTATCTTTTTCGAAAGGCGTTTGAGTGAATGGTTGGCTGGCATCTTTTAACGATGGTTTTTGAGGGTTCAATCCTAAACTGAGTTGTTGTTGTTCAGTCGCTAAGTCGTGTCCGACTCTTCGCGACCCCATGGACCACAGCACACCAGGCCTCCCTGTCCTCCACTAGCTTCTGGAGTTCGCCCAATTTCATGTTCATCGCTTCGGTGACACTGTCTAACCATCTCATCCTCTGCCGCCCCCTTCTCCTTTTGCCTTCAATCTTTCCCAGCATGAGAGTCTTTTCTAAAGAGTCCTCTCTTCTCATGAGGTGGCCAAAGTATTGGAGCTTCAGCTTCAGGATTTGTCCTTCCAGGGAGCAATCAGGCTTGACTTCCTGAAGGATTGACCGATTGGATCTCCTTGCAGTCCAGGGGACTCTCAAGAGTCTTCTCCAACACCGGCATAAACTAGGCCAGCAAAGTTTGGCCACTACAAGGGACACCGTAAAGTATATTTGGACCACCCTCGGAATCAGAGAAGCCAGAATACAGATGTGAGCCATCCTCCCTGACTCAGAGTAGTCCAAACACACTTTATGGTGGCCCTTGCGCTGGCCACCTTATGTTAGTTTATGCTGGCCTAACACCAGTTTAGGATTGCACTCTTAATGTTTTTGATCTGGGGCTTTGTGCTGTTTGTAGTCTTGAGTTTGTTTTAATATTGTTTTATTTATCTTTGTAAGCCGCCTTGAGTCCCCTTTACTGGGGGGAAAGGTGGGGGTAAAAATATTTTAAACAAACAAAACAATGTATTTTCCTATTTGAGTAACATGTTTCTCCCTTTCACAGGGCAGCTCTAATAAGATTGGACCAACAAGTTCAATTTGGCCTATTTAAAGACAACCAAAGTTGTTTTTACATGAATTAAATCATTGTGGGAGAGCACCACTATCAAGACCAGAACCAGGGGCAAGGTGCTAAAGCCCCCTCCTCATTTTCTCCCCTATTTGAGGACAATGAATATATTCTTCAAAGTATGAAGTTTGGCTCCTAGGTGCAAAGTTTTGTCCTAACTATGGTAAGCTCTAAAGAACTATGAAAACCTATTCCTCGAGTTCAACAGGATTTAGAACTTTTTTCTCCTCAAGCAACCACATGACAGTGGCACATGCCAAACTGCTTTGGAATCAAGGAAAGTTTCAAAAACATTTTGTTGGATGGAATAGGAAGCAATGAAGAAAAAAAAGCCAAGAATTTCAATAAGCTAGTGCAAGCTGCTTAATCCACAGCCTTAGGATTCCCGTTTATAACCCTACTGAGGTGTTTATAAATAGATTGCTTTCAAAAAAAAATAGTATGGTGTGTATTTTATGAGGCATAAATGTGTGCAATAAATATGCTTTATAAATAGAAATTCAAAGACATTTAATTAAAAATCCTGACTCCTCCAGATGGCTCTGCCACCATAAAAGCAGTGTGCTCTCAATTAACACAGTACTGTACATAAATTTAGGAGAAGAAAACCTTATAAACGAATATCTCAACTGCAGTGATATTCTTGTCATTTCCCATATATTTACATTAGGGAGTGAAACTCACAACTAGTTTCTTAAAGCACTCACAACAGTAGATGAGCTTTTATGAGGGGGAGGAAGGAAGAGACTGAAAAAGAGTGTCCCAAACACACTCTTTTAAAGAGTATGGTAAAGGTAGTCCCAAAACAGTAAAATACTGGGATTGGAATGCATACAACTTGAGCAAGGTACGTGATACAGAAACATGATACAGAAGGAATTGCCAATACAATACACAATAACATTTCCTTATTTTGCATTTAACACAATTAAAGCTTTTATGCCTAGGCATATAAAAAGTTGTCACATTACTATAATATTAGTGAGGCAAGAAAAAGTACAGTCATTCAGGTAATATTTTTAAGAGACACTGATCAATACTATGACACCAGAGACAACCTCGACTGCAGCAGAGTTTATCAACAACAATCTTTTAGTAGCATTGCCATTAGACATTCTAATTCTAATTCTAATTCACACATTCTAAAATTGGGTATCTGGGTTTTTAATTCTGAAGAGGACGTACATTACACAGAAGCAACTTCATTCAGGTCAGTCTTGCAATGCAGATACAAGAACTGCCTGTGTTGGGTGCTGCCTTTTCAGAGCTACAAAAGTGAAATAGGCTCCATCTTGACATCCATGGGGGTTCTGTTCCAGGAGGCATCCTATAGATGCCAAGAACTGCAGGTGTTAGGTAAAGGTAAAGGTTTCCCCACGACCAAATGGTCTAGTCGTGACCGACTGTAGGGGGCGGTGCTCATCTCCGTTTCAAAGCCTGTAGAAACGATCATGTGGCCAGCATGACTCTATGCCATAGCGCACGGAACGCCGTTACCTTCCCACCAAAGTGGTCCCTATTTATCTACTTGCATTTTAGGTGCTTTCGAACTGCTAGGTTGGCAGGAGCTGGGACAAGCAACGGGAGCTCACTCCGTCACGCAGTCTCAAACTCCCAACCTTGCGGTCGAAAGCCCAGCAACAGCGGATTAACTCGCTGCGCCACCACGTCCCCCTAGCAGGTGTTAGGGTTCACCTTTAAATGTCCTTCGAATTACATTCAGCCCCATCCAGTGAGTGAGTGTGGAATAGCTCTATACCGCTGGGAGACCCCAGAAGTGGGTGTTTAGAACAATTTTTACCCCTGACAGGCTTTGAAATGGTGCAGTTTTACTGCATGAAGGTAGAAAACCTAATTTACATGCATCTTTTTTGAATTTGAACTGGGACCCCGGCATCTGGTGAATCAAATCCATGGATGCTGGGGCCAGACTGTACTTTGGAATAAACCAATCCAAATTCACATTTGACACCCAGAAATTTGATACCCAGCATCAGTAGCTAAGAGCAAAATGTACAATTAGCACAGAAGGGAACAACATGTACAAATACCAGTCATCTCTGGCAGATAAACCCTGATGCAACTAGATAAAAAATTAGAATTAGAAATCAAGACAAAATATGGGGAAAAACCTATAGTATATTTATTAGACATAAAGTTATAGACATCAAAGTATAAGCGAAACATAAAAATGTTTTAGAATAATTAGATCTTTGAAGATTGGTGAAGCCTATAACAGCGTTGTAACTCCCAAAAATTATCTTGTCAATCCTATTCCCCCCTCCTTTTACCCATCCTTGGTATGTATTTCTGGAAATTTAATAAAGATAATTAAAAATAATACTCTCAATTTTCATAAGTTGTAGAAGCACAATAGCCGTTTCTATTTTTCTAAAGCTAAAAATGTGAAAGCAATAAGTGTCTAGCAAGGTCTACCATGATATTATTAGCCATAATAACCAAAAATACCACTTCCACATTCAGAAATGGTACCAAATGTCAAAAACCAACAGAGGTTAACTATCATCATTGTGTTTGACTGGGCAAGAGGCACTTTTTCAAGTGATGTTCCTCTTAGGTTTAGCAAGGGCGAGTAATTGTCCCTCTTCACCCCTGCGCAGTCTTTCTAGTGGCTGTTACTGGTGATCTGCCTTTTTTCTTCTTCTTCAGATTGTGAGCCTTTTGGGACAGGGAGCCATTTAACTTTATTATTATTACTATTTGCCTGTAAACTGCTTTGTGATGAAATGCGGTATATAAGGATTGATTGATTGATTGATTGATTGATTGATTGATTGATTGATGAGTTCACATCCCAGGAAGTGCTTCTGAGGCTACTTCAAACTAGGAGCGCCTCTTTGTCTCATAACAGTCACTGCTTGGGGTGGGAAATCCCAGTCAAAACTAAGGAGGGTTCATTCTTTTCCTGCATGAATCTGTGTTTTCATCCTAAAAAATTAACCCCTTGAAGCAGATATTTCATCTCAAAAGTGACAACTGGAGAAATACCGGTTGCTAATGGCAGCCTTTGCTAGGCGATGTGGATCTTAATCCAGCAAGTCAATGCTAATAGTCTTAAGCACATTAGTGCAGAGATTTGCAATTACACTACATTAGCAGCCAGCCTAAGTAGATGAAACAGGTGAAAGAGCCAGACTCTTTTTCCCTCGCGTGCCACTTCCAGGGTGTGGTTAGCTGGCTGAAAATGGAAGAAGATTACACAGAGACTCCTGAAGCTTCTTATGAAAAGGTTGGTAGGAGATAAGTTTCCATTTACTACCACAGATCTTTGATGCTGGAAACGACCCTTGACTTTCCAGTCACCTGCAACAACACTAGTACAATTAGGTTAAAAAAAGACCCAGTCAGTTGCACAACACCTATTATTTATTATGTTAGTCCTCAAATTCAACAGAGTGAACTTTCCAAGATTTACATATCTTGGAAACTGTAATTGATGCTTTAATCCCATCTGTTGGCAAAGCTTGATCGTGTGTATTAACTAAGGGAATATAAAACGTCTTAATGAAAGGTTTTAGCACATGAACTAGGAAAAGGTCTTAGAACGGCTTTGAAGAAGATTACAGATTTTTTTTACCGCAGAGGTTTTTAAAAACCCCAAAAAAGAAATCCATTAGCCTAAACCTGCAGCATTAAGCCAGAAAGGTCTTTGCTTGGTTGTTATAGAAATAATTTTGAAAGAAATACTTAGTATATATGGCAATCATATCCTATGAGGAGAGTGCATTGGAGGAAATTCTATCAAAGCCTTTATATCTGTAAATAATTCACCAGTAAAACTAGAGAGTGGGGCTGTTTGGATGGAGCTGTTAAGAGAACACACAGGTTAAAGGAAAAGGAATATATCAGTGATTTATAACCTTCAGGAACCCACAGACCCTAGATGCAAAAACTGGATTCGTTGTGGACCACACGCAGCCCCTGCACACAACAAATACGATTTAATTTGTAATAATTGGAGTAGCTCTATTAAAGATTTGTTATTTAGTGAAGATTTGCGGTTTGCTGCTTTTGTTGCCAGTCCATTCTGTGACTGGTGGTCCACGGAGAAGCATTTCCCAAGCAAGTGCTCCCCCAGTAACTACCAGAGGAGGAGGAGGAGAATGGACTGCTGGCAGCTGCAGCCAATACTTCAGATCATGGGTTAGGAACCTGAGATACAGAGGGAATGCAAAACAGATATTATGCGGAATATCAAAGACTGAATTTTCTGACCAAAAAAATGCCCAACATTGAAAATTGAAACTCTCTTCAGCTGTTTTAATTTGGCAGTGGGGCTCAGGACTTACTCCTAAGAGCCCAATCCTAACCTGGAGTTAGTCTGGCACAGTTAGACCAGCAAAGTTTGGCCGGCACAAGGGACACCATAAAGTATGTTTGGACCACCCTCGGAGTCAGAGGGGCCAGCGCACAGACTTGCGGCATCCTCCCTGACTCCAAGAGTGGTCCAAATGCTTTACAGTGGCCCTTGTGCTGGTTAAACTTTGATGGCCTAACTGTGCTGGCATAACTCCAGGTTAGGTTTGCGCAATAAAACACCTGCTCAGAACCTGTAAGCCCAGCTGAGAGAGGAGAAAAGATACAGGCAGGATATAGGCCCCTATCTTTCCCCCTCTCCTAAAGCAGCAGTCACCAAACTCCAGCTTGCGGGCCAGATCCAGCGCACCGCTGAATCCCTCATTGTTGTGAGCAGCACTTACTGTTCCGCAGTGTTGCTTACGTGTAGCCCACCTGGACCCTGCAGAGCAACATTCTACATGGTTGTGGCTGCCTGGAGCTCTGGGCACAAAGCCTGCTGGGGCAGCAGTGGGCTACAAATGTGACAGAGCATTGCTCTGCAGCATTGGAAGTGGGCTACTACTGCGGTACCCATGGAATGGTAAGCACAGGTGCAATCGGGGGCTGTGTTTTTGGTGCACAACGGTCACGAGTTTGGCGACTGCTGTCCTAAAGGAACTAACAGTAACTTCAAGGCACGGAGACGGGGAGATGTGTAGAAAGGTTAACCCCTCCGCTTCAATATCGCTTCTTCCACTCAGTGGTTTTAAAGCTGACTTTTTTTAAAAAAAAAAGATCAGGAAATCCTGACATGGATCTCCCATTTCATGCCAGCTTTGATAATTTATTGCAGCTTTTAAAAAATGGTGAAGTAGGTAGAAGTATGTGAAGCATTATATTCAGAAAAATCTTGGGTACTGATTGCAGTTATTCTTTGTGCATTCACAAAGTAATTTCAGCAGTTTGCATCTTCTGTTCGCTATCTCTTCATACAAGGGAATGTATTGACCAAATGACTTGTACCCACACACACACACACACACAAAAAGATGCTTTCTAGTCAGCCCCACCAGCTGAGAACTACTCTTGATAATCCATTACAATGAGAACTACTCTTGATAATCCATTACATGGGGTCGCACTTCCTCTGAAGGAGCAGGTTCGCAGCTTGGGGGTTCTCCTGGATTCACAGCTACACCTGGAGTCCCAGGTGGCGGCGGTGGCCAGGGGAGCCTTTGCTCAGCTTCGGCTGATCCGCCAGCTGCGGCCGTACCTGAGCTGTGCGGACCTGGCCACAGTGACCCATGCCCTAGTGACATCAAGATTAGATTATTGCAATGCGCTCTACGTGGGGCTGCCTTTGAAGACGGTCCGGAAATTACAACTAGTACAGAACGCGGCGGCTCGGGTGGTTGCTGGGGCACGTCGGTTTGACTCTGTCGAGCCGCTGCTTCGGCGACTACACTGGCTGCCGGTTCTGTTCCGGGCCCAATTCAAAGTGCTAGTTTTGACTTTTAAAGCCCTTTACGGCTCGGGTCCGGGGTATTTGAGGGACCGCCTCCTTCTATATAATCCAACCCGTACTCTTAGATCATCTGGGGGGGCCCTTCTGACTGTGCCGCCACCAGGAGAAGTAAGAGGAATGGCGGCCAGGAAGAGGGCCTTCTCGGTGGTGGCCCCCCAACTCTGGAACTCCCTTCCCCTCGAATTGAGAACTGCTCCCTCTCTGTTTACATTTCGGCGGGGGCTGAAGACCTTTTTATTCCAAAAAGCTTTTAATTGCTGACAGGTTGGCTGGCTGGTTATTATGATCCACGGGGCTTGTGTCTTATTTTATTTTTTAATTGTTTTTAAATTGTTTGTGTTTTTTAATCTTGATTGTTTATTGTTTAATACTGTTTTTAACTGTTTTTAATGTTAACTGTTATACTTTATTTTTATCCTTTTTAATATTGTAAGCCGCCTTGGACATCTGCCTTGGCAGAGGAAAGGCGGGGTAGAAATTTCTTAAATAATAAATAAATAAATAAATTACCATCTCATCCACATCCTGATCTCATCCTCCAGACAACAGGAAACAAAGTGCCACTTCAAGGAATTGCATTTATAAATCAGCACAGGCCCAAGTCAAGATGATATTGCCACCAGAACAAAATCCTTAGTGAAGTAAGGAGAGTTTCACTTTTCATTAGAGTACAGAACTATAAATCTGTGTTAGGAGTGGGGAAGGCTTAAAAAATTTAAAGTAACAAAATCTTAGTTGGCCTGGCGAAGAATAAAAGTAACAACATTACATGTAGTCAAGACTTGATCGGTGTCTCATTCATTATTGGTTATGGCTATGAACGATTACAAAATAACTAAACTGTTGGAGGCACCAGCATACTCGATAACTTTGATGATATACTCATTCAAAAGTTTCATGAAGTATCAAGATTCCTGCAAGCTGGAAGTGGGTAAGACAGGAGGGGTTCATCCCTTTTCGTCCTGCAGGACCTTTCAGCAACTTTGGACACCACTGACAAAAGGTGTCCCTCTGGGCCATCTGGCAGGGCTGGGACTTGGAGGTACCATTTTACAAGGGTCCTTGTCCTTCCTGACCAACAGAAGAATCTAAAGGGACTACTTTTTGGCATCCTGGCCTTTATCCTATTGGGGTGCTACCGGGTTCTATTTTGCACCCTACTCTATTTAGCTCTTAAATGAAACCAATGGGGAAGATCATGCAGAGCGCCAGAGTGTCGAAGTATTCAGACGACACCCAGCATTCTTTCACTATGTCATCAAATTCCAAGGAACGTACTGACATCCTAGAGCATTGTTTGTTAAACTGCGGGTCAGAACCCACTAGATGGATTGCGAGCCAATTTCAGGTGGGTCGCATAGCACCTAGGGCAACCATCACTGAAAATATGGCAAGGTGGGACACTGGAAAGGGGAAGGGCTGTGTGGTTACTTTGCTTGTGACAAGGTTATAAATACAGCTATTCCCCTTTCTGATTCACTATGCTATTGGAAAACGAATGAGAAATAACCCAAAATATTGCTGCATTCTCAGGAAAGCAGCAGGCTCTGGCATCACAATGATGCCACTTCCAGCCATGACATCACTTCTGGTGGATCCCAGGCAGATTGTCAATCTAAAAAGGGAGTCCTGGTGCTAAAACGTTTGAGAACCATTGTCCTAGAGCACCACCATGAGGCAGCTGGGGACTGGATAAGAGTCAAGCTGAAACCAAATCCAGACAAGGCAGAGGCCCTCTTGGTCCAAAGAGCTACAATGCAGGTATTAGAAAACTGGTCCATCCTGGGTAGGGTTGGGTTCCTCCTGCAGGAGCAGGCGTGTAGTCTGGGTCCTCTTGAATTCATCACTTGTCCTAGAAAGTCAGATTGCAGCAGTGGCCAAGAGATCCTTTTGACCAGCTTGCACCAATGCACCGACTGCAGATTTACCTGAATTAGGCAGACTGAATGCTAACGATGTGAACTGTAGAATTTTTATAAACAACTGAATGGATGATCCATTTAAAAGAATTTTTTCTATTCCACCATATAGTGGGAATCACTCCAGGAAATATTAATGGTTATAGTTACAACATACCAGCCAATACCTAAAAATGTACACAGATTCTAATCTACTTTTGGCAATTGCTCCTTCTGCAAAAAGAACAATTCTGGTATCACATTTTTTCAGCAGCCAGAGAGCAAACTTGTCACCAAGTTCACATTCAGAGTATTGACTGTTTTCTGGGTCTATAATACTTCCAGGTAACTGTGGTCAGGAAGCCCCATTGAATTAAGAAGGGTTCACTTCTGAATAACCTTGTTTAGGATAGGGCTGGGCTGTAAAGTATTTCCACTAATTACTCCTTTGTTCTGCCAAAAGATTATCCGAAGTCTTTACATTACCACAATCAGGTCACAACAACTTCCCTGAATATGAAGCCATAAAGTTTCAGATTGGAAGCAATCCAAATCAGCAGTCAATTTTTTAAAAGCACATATTACCGCAGTATGCCAACGTTGATCAGAAGACAGTATCTGTGGAATACAATGAATTGAAGGTCTACTTCATTAGTAGTTCGTAGGTTTCAAGACCAGCCAATCAATAAAGAAGGGTTTAAGGTATAAAGTAAAAATGTATTGGCCAGATAAATGGATGCTAGGAGCTGGGCAGATGCAGGATGTGACATTTGATAACAGCAGTACCTTTCTGGATTGCCTGGCTGGAGTGGTTCCTAGGGCACTGATTTGTCAGTGCAAGACTGGATGTGAGCAAACTGAAAGTATGTCTGCACACAGAGGCCCTCCTGGGCAGAAAATCTGGATTGGAGGTGGTGTACTGGAAAGGGCTGCATTCCCCTTAAAAGATCAGGTTGGCACCTTGATGGTGCACCTCAACATGACTTCACAGTTGGATAGCCAAGGTGTCATCTTTGTGGGGAGGGTGGGACTTTGTTCATCTTCAACGCAGTTGACTCAGACAAATCTGGCTATTGTTATCCCACAGACAGAGGTGTTCTTAATACATTTTTTTCCAC
Source organism: Lerista edwardsae (assembly GCA_029204185.1). Taxonomy (NCBI): domain Eukaryota; kingdom Metazoa; phylum Chordata; class Lepidosauria; order Squamata; family Scincidae; genus Lerista; species Lerista edwardsae. The sequence goes on along the minus strand of JAJKFI010000057.1, from coordinate 3,489,903 downwards.
ATATTTCATTCTCCCCTCCCAGGGAGGAAAAGTGCAGAAAGTGGTATTATGTGTTTTCATTCCTAGGGTGCATGTTTATAATTATAAATTACAATTGCTTTAAAAGCAGTGGTTCTCAAACATTTTAGACTGGGACCCACTTTTTAGAATGGCACCCATGTCAGGACCCACAGGAAGTGATTTCACAGCCGGAAGTGACATCAAGCAGGAAGTACCACCAATCTATATAATGCTTAAACATCCCCCACCCACACTTTTACCAACCAATACATGTTTGAAATGGCATTAGGCTAGACTGAGCAGCTCTTTGGCACAATAAGGCCAGCTGAGACAGAAAATAAGCATTCTAGTTAACATATCTGAAATTTCTGATTATTCATACATTTACGGTACAGTGCTCAACAAACCTAGCAAGTCTCAAGTATTTCAGGGAACATGCTGAAAGTTTCATGTGATTATTTCTGTTAACCTATTCTTCACATACTTAGTACAGTTTGCGATCAAGATGAATATTCATAGGCTGACAATTTCAGTGCCATAACTTGAAAGGAGGAAGTGGTCCAATTTTTTTTGTGTTGCTGTTCGCGTTGTTTGCTTGTAATTAAGGGGGCAATCCAATGCGCCCGTAAGGCTGATGCAAGCCACTTATGTCTGCCCCGCGCTGTTGCAAAACTACCATAAGATATTTTTATTATTTATTAATAATAAAGCTAAATGGCTCCCTGTCCCAAAAGGGCTCACAATCTAAAAAAAATGCTGACCACCACCAGCAACAGCCACTAGAAAAGACACTGTGCTGGGGTGTCAGGCTGCAGAAAAAGTCTTAAAGGAATTTTTATGGCTTTAAGGAATTGAGTTGTGGACTGAATGTAAGTGACAGCCATCAGGTGGACCAATCACCCACCTGAGGGGAATCACTGTTGGATTAGCATAAAAAGCAGTGTGAGGTGAAGCTACCTTCAGCTAGCTAAGTACTAGCCCCTAGCCTAGCAAGCCAGCTACTGGTTAATACTAGTCAGTTAATACTACTGGTTAATAATAGTACTGGTTAATACTAGTCAGCTTGAATATGCTAGTCAGTTAAGAATGCTAACCACTATGTTTATTAGTATAGTGGAGTATCTCTGCTAAAGTTATTTTAGTAAGAGAAGTGAGGACTTTATATCAGTGTATCTTGATATGTTATCTCAGTTAAGTACTTTTTGTGAAGATACAAAGAACTGCTTGGGAATATGCTGCAAGTATCCATCTCATCAAGTATTTTTCTACGTTTTTCCAACTGTACTTGTCTTGCTTGTCTACAGTATGAACTGTACTTGTCTTGCTGCAAACTGCACCCCTTTTGTTTGATTCTCTCAAGGAATCCTTATTTTTCTATGAAGATAAGCCTTAACACTTCTGCTTTGTGGATTCTGCCTTTATTTGGTCTCAGTCAAGAACATAGTGCTTTTGCTGGTTGAGCAAGCAGGTTTTCTAGAACTCTGCTATTCTGTACTTGGAGGGTTTATGCCACTATAGGCTGACTATAGGGACTAGCAGTCCTAATATGGGGTAAACAATTACTCTTCCCCTGCTAAATATAAGAGGAACATCACTTGAAAAGTACTTCTTGTCCCATTAACGGGGGTAAACCTTTATATAGCACTTTGCACACTCAAAGTGCTTCACATGCTGTATATTATTTACAACTCTATACGAGTCATTGAGTGATTTCATGGCAGAAGCAAGAGTTGAATTGTGGAAGTTCTGATTCACCGCTCAGTTTCTCAGCCACAGCACTACACCAGCTAGGGATGCTCATTACAATTCCTGTTCTTTGTTGAATTTATCTGAAACCACAGAGCTCTCAATATTTGAGAATGCCTTGTTATTCTCAAAGCAACACATTCAGAAGACTTATTTCTTAGTACAAGTGGGGAGAGATTTTATTTCAGGTGCTTAGGAGTGTTCTCGTATGCAAAGTCTGTAGAACAAACAACTGGGATCAAATTGGATGGATACGAGGACTACTATTGGCCCTCAGGTGTCCAGCTCCCCTTTTGATTATTATATGCTAAGTCGTAAGACCCTACCTGAACTCAATTGTCTTTTGGCACTTCAGTACCTTGTCTATAGGAACTGCATGTCTTGGTTCCATCTTTAACTTGCAGAGTTGAAAACCTGCAAATCCAGAATCCCATCTTTGATTTTCAGTTGGAAACACATTGATTTATTAACTTTAGATAATTTATTGAACAAGGCCATAATATTTTATCTGTCACATGAAGGACTGTATTGATGTAAAAAAAGTCAATCAGTCATTGCTCCAAGGATGTGTGTTCAGGCCTATGAAAAAAAACAATTCAACATTCCCCCCTGAGTTCCAAAAATATAAATCTGGATTTCAAAGCAAGCTCAATATTTATTTGCAAAAAATACATGTTGGCAGAGATCTCCCTATTGGTTCTCTGTTCAAGGCCATGCATGTGAATTTCCTTATTACAGTTGGTAAAACATATTTATGCTTGCAATATATTCAGCAGAACTACAGTAATTCTAGGACTGCTATAGGAACATTTTTGACCAAGGTAACATGACCAGCTGTGGTAGACTCAGATATTAGAAAAGCATTCTTGTGTGGATGTTCTGGTGAAAGAGTTAGCCAGTGGAACCTTTCTGGACTTATTTCACCTTGACCAATATTAGGCGGATGCCTTGGTGGCCTGCGGTAACCAATCTGAGGGCCCAATCCTATTGAACATAATACGGGCAATACGCTCATACCGCCAGCGTCGCTGTCGTGCAAGGTACCGTAAAGTGCCTCCAATGTCAGAGATAAGCCATTACCACTAGCACAGGAACAGCACCACGGCAATGTTGGCCGCCCGTGCCCCAGAGGGAGCACCAATCACCGGCACGTGGTAAGTTTGCCGCTTGCCATTGATGCAGTTGTTTTGTTGTTCAGTCACTAAGTCGTGTCCGACTCTTCGCGACCCCCTGCACCACAGCATGCCAGGCCTCCCTGTCCTCCACTAGCTTCCTGAGTTTGCCCAATTTCATGTTCATCGCTTCGGTGACACTCTCTAACCATCTCCTCCTCTGCCGCCCCCTTCTCCTTTTGCCTTCCATCTTTCCCAGCATGAGGGTCTTTTCTAAAGAGTCCTCTCTTCTCATGAGGTGGCCAAAGTACTTGAGCTTCAGCTTCAGGATTTGTCCTTCCAGGGAGCAATCAAGCTTAACTTCCTGGAGGATTGACCGATTGGATCTCCTTGCAAGAGTCTTCTCCAACACCATAGTTCAAAAGCATCTATTCTTCGGCGTTCCGCCTTCCTTATGGTCCAGCTCTCACAGCCATACATGGCTACTGGGAAAACCATAGCTTTGACTATGCGAACCTTTGTTGGCAGGGTGATGTCTTGGCTTTTTATTAAGTTGTCTAGGTTCACCATAGCTTTCCTCCCAAGAAGTAAACGTCTTTTAATTTCATGGCTGCAGTCACCATCTGCGGTGATCTTGGAGCCCAAGATCTTGGAGCAGTTGTTTAGGGTGGAGCATAAGGTTGTCCTGGGGCAGGAGGGAGGGGTGGATTGGGGGCAGGACCAGTGGCAACTCTCACCGCCGGTTCCTGAACTCCAAATAAGGCTGTGTGGTCTTACTCAGACACCCTTGCTTCTGGGCTGGCTAAAGAGCCAGCAGAAAAGCAAATAGACCCTTTGCCCACCTTGCACCCTTACCGCGGAAAAAGGGGATGAACGTCCGCTTTTCCCACGGAGGCTCCCATGGCCACCTGGCTGCGTTACTAGGATGGAACACAACTAAGGGTGGATGTAGCCTTCACTGAAAAAATCCTTCCTGGATCCCATTAAGTTAGTTAAATCAACAGCCACCCTCCAACTTCCTACTTTTAAGCAAGATGATCAAGCATGTAGTGGTGGTAGTAACTCCAGGAATTCTTGGATGGAAGCAGTTGTCCTTTCAGGTCCTTTTCAGTCTGGTTTCTGGCCAAAGTTTAGCACCAAAAACGTTTTGGTAACTATAATGAATGATTTATGTCAAGAATTAGACAGGAGAGTGTATCACGGTGAGTTCCATTGGGTTAGTTCTGCTGGATCTTTCAGTGGCTTTTAGCGCATCAACCATGTTATCCTTCTGGATCATCTTACAAGAATGGATCCCAGATGGCTTTGCTTCTCTCTACAGAATATGGTGCTGAAGGACTTCTGGGTTGGCATCTTGGCCATTGGCCTATGGCAGTCAATTGGCCTATGGCAGTCCAAGAGCCCCTCTTGTCCTCTATGCTTTTCAACACCTACATGAAACTGCGGGAGAAAACATGCAATGCTACAAGACCAAGAGAATAATCTTAACCTGGAGTTAGGCCGGCACAGTTATGCCAGCAAAGTTTGGCCAACACAAGGGATACCATAAAGTATGTTTGGACTGTCCCTTGTGCCGGCCTAACTCCAGGTTAGGATTGCGCCCTTAGTATCGCCAATACACTTATCTTTGATTGGGAAGGTTTTGAACTGTTGCCTAGGGTAGTGGTTCCCAACTCTTTGGGGCTGCAACCCACTTCGTCCTCCACAGCAGGTCGCTGCACTCTTGGTGGGCCAGAATGACTTACTGGAGCCTCCAATGGCCTCTGGTCTTGATGCCTTTAAGAGGGGATTGGACGGATTTCTGGAGGAAAGGTCCATCATGGGCTATAGGCAATGATGGATTGTGCAACCTCCTTACAAAGGTGGTGGGCTACTGTTACCGGGTGCAAGGGAGTGGCAACAGGATGCAAGCATCTTGTTGTCTCATGCCTCCCTGGAGCCCCTGGTGGGCCGCTGTGAGATACAGGAAGCTGGACTAGATGGGCCTTTGGCCTGATCCAGCTGGGCTCTTCTTATGTTCTTATGTCCTCTCTTTCAGAAAAGAGGCTCTGTACTAGATAGGTACTGGGTGGGTAGGTAGAAGAAACACCTCTTGCTGAGGTCTGGATCATTAAAGAACAATGTAGGATACCTAATGTCTCTGCTAAATGCACTTCATGGTGGTTGAATTTCAGGTTCAGCTGATAGTCCTAATAACTAACAGCAAAATATAAACAGGACAACAGCATAAGTAGCACAAATTGAGTTGCCGAACGATTGCACAAGGTAGAACTTGCTGAATATGCCTTTTTTCCACATCAGAGCAATAGTACAGCAAATGTTTCACTGCAAATACTGTTTACAAGAGTTCAGGTATTCCAGACTTTCAGGAAACTGGGTTTCCTGATCTCAGCTTGTAATGAAGAAGATGCTTATGCAGCACAGAAACAGGCAAATGCACTCATTGCTAATGGAAACTGGAATACAGATTCCTTCAAGCTACATGCTGCTAAGTGACACATCTTAAGGAACCTTTTCCCTCCGATGTGAATGTCTGCATTTTCTGCATGTACTTTAGTAAGCCAGTTACGGTAATGGTTTAATCTAAAAAGGCAGTCATTAGCACTGATAAACGAGTTACCTCTCTTTGCTCTGCCCCATATAGCCTGCATGGTATAATACAAAAAAAAAATCTGAAAGTTTGAGAGAGTAAGCAAATTGGGAGAGTAAGCAAAAACAAAACACGTTTAGAAGGAAACAGATGTTGCCAATTCCTTGACAGGATATCTATAATACCAGCAACAGGTAGAGAAAAGCTAGTTGCTTTCCCATCACTTCCCTCTGCATATGGGGTAAAAAAAAAGATCTCCAAACTTAGCTTATTAAAAATGAATTTAAAAATTACTAGCAATATTGCCTTGTGAAATATATGTTTGCATTTAGCAATCTTGCAAATCCCAGTTATAACATCCCAAGCCAAAAAAAAAAAAAAAAGCCACAGTTCGTAATCTCAAGGAGTGTTTTTAAAGGTCTGCCTTCCCATTGCTAAATATATCCAACACAAGCCACATCTTTGTCTCTTTATTATAGTCTGTAAACCAAATGTCTGTCAGCAAACCAGGTATGTGATCAAGGCTGCTGAGTTGTCAGGGAAAATAGATAGATAAATACATGGGAATGAGTAATGGATTTGTTGCAGGTAAAAAAAAATAACTCCTGTCTTTTTTTCTTGAGGAGCAACACTGGGACAATGGCTCTACTTGTAGGCTTCCTAATAGTTGGCCACTGCGGAAAACAGGACAGTGGCATGATGGATCCTCTGCAAGATTTCTCTTTTGTCCTTTATCAAAGATTAACTACATTCATAGTGGAAGGCCTATTAACAGCTATTAATCATGATACCCAAGAAGGTCAGGTTCTTAAGGCTTGTTGGCTATTCTGTTTTATTCCTTCTTTATAACATCATCTGAACATCTGAAAAATTGCTTATGACCTTATAAAAAGAAGTATAGCCGCTAAGTACGGGAGGTGCTGCAATGCACAATGTAAGCAGCCCCTCTTCCAACTAATTGCGGCCATTCAGGGCAATGCACTGCTGCCCTGAATGGCTCCAATGGTGAGGATGAGGGACCACTTATGAGGGGCCACTGCGCATTACGGCACCTGCTGGACTTATTTCGCCTCCCTCACTCCCTGGCAATGCTTCAGCTTATAAGCTTGAAGTGGAATTAAATACCCTCCAGCTCTTGAGACTTGAGCAACTCATGAGCAAAACCCCAAGACGAACAGAGACCCAGATAAAGATCCTCCTTAATCCTGTGTATGATAAAACATTTTAAAATATTGTCTTAGGGGCTATAAAAGATTGGTGTGTTTTACTGCTTCTTGCTGCTTTGCATTGTAGCACTGCACTGAGAGTTTTCAAGCTGAACAGGAAGGATACTGCATTTTCTAAATCAATAAATACAATGGCTTGGATCCTAAATTGCCATAGAAGGACTTTTTCTGCAAGTGGAACTCTTTCCATGAACAGAAGGAGCCCTAATCCTGGAGCTGCAAGTTCTGATCCAAATTCACTGACCTGCTAGAAACCTTAAAACAAATACGTACAAGCAAGTACTATTATCTTCATGCTGAGGCTCAGAAGAAGTGGCTTGCCTAGGGGCTACCCGGTGAATTCATAACGGAGATCTGAACCAGAGGTCTCCCAATTCATAGTTCAGTCTTTCAGCCACTGATCTATACCAGTGTAAACACAGAGAAGAATGGCGTTTCAGTAATTCTTGCCTTCCCTACAGATGTATGTTATCATGTAAAGCTCCTCTAGGCCACAGGCATCTAACCACAAGTCGTCCGAAACCATAACTAAACTGTCTGTTCACTTGTGCGGTCAGTGGAAGCAAGTGGGATCTTACGATCTCTACAGCTGCCCTTGTGGGCAGCATCCATGACGACCAGGTGAACGCCAGAATGTCTATCACCCTCTACTGATCTTTCATAACACAATTCTGTCTCAAATTCCTCTATTTTGGCACAGACAGTGTTTTGACATTGCAGTAATACACAAGGTAGTTTTAAAATTCAGCTCACATCACAGTACTGAGCAAACACTTACGCAGAGTAAGCAGGCTATGAAGTCTTCACAAACTAGAATTTTTTATGTCAAGAGAAGGCACAATTGCGTAATTACATATTTGTAGGAAGAGGGGAAAAAATAACAAACCATGTCACAACTGCACTCTGTCAGCCAAATCATTCTGGTACACTGGTCCCCTGTTCTTATGGTTACACAATTGTGGAGGGAGGAAATAAAAGGCATTTCTGCAGTATCCAATCATGACATATTTAGCCAATATATAAGGGATTCTTGCATTCATTTAATCTACCATCCCAGAGATGAAAAGGGAAGAAATGGTTATCAGTTCCAGCCTACTGCTCACAGGCAGAACCATCTTGCCTCATAATTAGCTCAGTTTTTACAAACTGTCAGATAACTACAGGAAAAAGTTTAAGGTCTTTCAGAAAGTTTGCAAGAGAACTCAAAAATACCAGGCCTGAAGAGAGGCAGCACATCCCCAGCAATCCTCCCTTTTTTCCTTTGCATCGAGAAAAAAAAAATTGCACCTTGAATTTTTTTGCAAAATTTTCCAAAAATTTGCCCTTGCATCGAGGGTGTATGTGGAAAGCTGATGAAGAGGAATTCAGAAGACCATTACAGCCCCTTCCCTCTTGTGCAGCATCCCCTGGGAAACCTATGAAGCAAAAAAAAAAAGGGACTGGGAATTCATTTCCCAGGCTCAGTGCCAGAGGCGTTTCTACAGGGATGGCAAAGCTCTAATTGTGAGGATTGGCTAAAACGGTGCAGGAGAGGAGTGATTTCCACTGCAAGGTAAAGCTTCTTGCAAAACTTAGAGCTCTGCCATCCCTGTAGAAATGCCACTGCTTGGTGCAATAAAATTCTCATAGAATTCAAAGAACTTAGAATCACATCCTTTTCAGTCCTCTGCTTCGCTTCTGGATGTACCTGGGAATGTTTCGTGCTTGCATTTTGTACTCAGCAAAGAGCCAGGAAGGCTGTAAACAACCGCAGATAAGTAATTTGCACAATTGGGTGGGGGGGATTTTGAATCTTTTTTTAAGGTTCCCTGTTATCCATTGGGGGGGGAACCTATTCCCCAAGGATGCAGGGTGGGGATGCCTGTAGCTGTCATTAAGGATTTGTTGTTACTATGGGAAAGGATGATTGTTTCCTATCCTCAGTTGCTAGCCAAGCAAAGACTTATGTAGCTGTCCCATAATCCTTTCAGCGACTCTTTTCAAAGATGAAAGATACGAATATTGTTACATGTTTCTCATGTGGAATATAATCTCAGATCATTTTTTTTTCATAAATGATGGCTTGGAATACCTTTTGCATTCTAGGTGAAGGCACCAGGGTGACTGCTCAGCAAAAAAAAGGGGGGGGCAACCCTAATTCCAGAAGTCAAGAGCTGAAGCTTCTTCCAGTTAAGCTTGCAATGATTCACTCATTCATGAACCAGCATTTCATTGCTGCAACATGAAAAGTCAAGTCAGCCTCTAACCCACGGGCATAGCTAATGAAACTGTAGCCAATGGAGAGGGCAAAGTGATGCCCCAGAAGTGATGTCACAACAGGAAGTGACATCACAGTTGTATTTTTGTTTTCTTGTGGTTTTTTGGCCATAACATTAGACAGAATGAAGGTATTACACTCCAGTTTGCTTCATTGCATTCTGCATGAAATTTCACACTGAATGGTATATAACAAGATGGTATCATTCATGCATTGCAAGGTTTGCACAATTTTGGCCACTAAAGCTCATCTTGGTGCCCAGTGCAACTGCAGCCCCTGCACTTCTTTAGCTATGCCCTGCCCCAACCCTCAACTGATTTTTAAAAAGAGGATTCCACAGAACAGTCTTTAAAGAAAATCGAAGTTCTTAAAATAGTTCAGGGTTCTAATTTACACCAATACGATAAAAATCACTTCTGACTAGCATTGCATCTTCAGCTTTCATGGACTGTCTTAGATGGTTACAAGTGCCTTGAATACTTAAGACAAAATAAATGGAGAATGATGAACAACAGGAATGTCATTCTCTGCTTCCATTTGTCCTGCCTTCAGAAATTCATCCTGAGGCCTGGCCACAGCTCAGCAGCCTCACTAACGTCAAGATCTGATTAATTACTTCTTCTCCATGCCAACTCTAAAGGATATTATGTATTTAATTGCAGCAGACATGCCAGGAAACTCTTGAAGTCCACTGGGAGATTAGAACAAAAAATGAAAGCGCAACCATAGAAATCCAGATTGTCAAGTCATATTACAAACAGTCAATGGATGAAATTCAGAGCTAACTTAAATTGGTACGCAAAAGATGCATTGCTCATGGTTTTCTTAACTTGAATAATTTTTGCGAACTATTTGGTTACAGCCAAATCTTTTGCATATTTATCTGGAAGTCAGTCCCTTTTGAATTCAAGAAGGTTTAACGCTGTATGTAGAATTATTTTCAGGGATGGGGACTCGAGTTGTAAGACTTGGACTTGAGTTGTGAAAAAAAATTTTACAACTCACATTGGACTTGAGTCACAGACATTACTGACTCACACAAACTCAAGATTCATGGCAGTGACTCAGAAAGGAGTCATGACTCAAATTTGACTCAAGTCCTGTCTCTCTTTAGTGTTTGTGTGCTTGCTTACTTGTTTTTCACCTGTTGCTTCCACATTGCCCTGGAAGAACTCATGGATGATGCAGAAGCCATCTCTGAGATTGACAGGAGCAGCAGATGTAGTGAGAGGAAGTTAAGTGGTTCCAAGAGACAGGCTTGTGGGAAGGCGGAAGCCAAGGTTTTTTATCTTAAAATGACTCGGGACTCGAGTCAAAATGACTTGAGATTTTTCCGCAGGTTGTTGCAACAGCGCCCGCTCTGCCAATTCCGCAACCACTTGACATCTGGTCGCAACCCACTAAGTGGGTCCCAATCCACACTTTGAGAATCACTGGCTTAACTCTTCATTCACACTGAATTTAAAACTTGATGCCCCAAACTATGCGCCAACTCTTCCAAATACAATCACTGTGCAATGAAAATTAAACTGGCCCCAAGTTTGCACATAATCTTCCATCTCTTGTCATTAGTTGTGTAAACAGTTCTAATTATATAGTGTGACTGTCCAGATGCTCCGATTCCTTAATTTTCCTTAATAGAACATCTACAACTGAGTCATAACATGGCACAGAGGCTCCCAAGCAAACAGTATTCTGCCTTTTGCTGCTTCCAAAAGGGTCTTGTAGCCAAAAATAAAGTCAGTTGGAAAGATGCATCCATTATACTCAGAGTGAACTCCAGTAAAATTCTTTTGAGAACCAGACTGTAAGTCGGAGGCCTTAGTGACAATTACAAATGAAGTATAGCTTTGCCTTGCCAAGTTTCTTCCTGATCCAACTTTCAGTTACACACAAAAATTCACAGAACCATGCATTTTATGACTGAAGCATTTTTTCACCTCCGCTCTGCCAAGCTGCTTATCCATCTTTCTAACACAAAAAACCCCATCATTAAGAAAAGGTTAGTCACTCCTCACACCGTCTCTCTCTCTCACACAGTACAATTTGGTTTTCTTACTACCGGTTGACTTGTAGTTTCTTGTTGATATTCTTGAACAACAAGATTGTTGAACAACTGTGATGTCACTTCCTGTTGAACAACCATCTTGTTGTCTCTTGGTGATATTTTGTTTTAATTCAATTTTATTCATTATATTTGTTTAGCTGGAAATTTGTAATTCACTCTGAATGGTGAATGGGGAAGAACTATAATCTATAGCAGTGGTTCCCAAACTGTGGGTTGGGACCCACCAGTGGGTCGTGAACGATTTCAGGTGGACTATGAAGCACCCAGAGCAGCCATATTGAAAACATGGGAAGATGGGATGCTGTAAAAAGGGAGTGCTGTGTGATTGTTTTGCATGTGTCAAAGTTGTACATAGGCTTTTTCCCCCTTTCTGATCCACTATTGAAAATGGCTGAGGAATAACCCAACTTATTGCTGCATTCTCAGGAAATCAGCAGGCTCTGGCATCACAATGACAGCACTTCAGGCCATGACATCACTTCTGGTGAGTCCCAGACAGACTGTCATTCTAAAATGTGAGTCCCAATGCTAAAAAGTTTGAGAACCACTGATGAATAGAATTCCTAAATAAAAAATGCACCTAGTTCAAAAGCAAACTCAACTTAAAATATTTACCCTTTTTTCTTGGGTTGTAGTATTTATTATGGTTGCCTCCAAAGTGGAACAAATTTTCTTGTTGCAAAATTCAAATGATTTCTTTTTTCCTGCAACAGTGATGCAATGCAACCTGAGGCTACAGGAAAAATAATTTGATCTGCTCCACAATCCATTACTAAAAGAAAAACATGGCTACCAATACCAGCACAAATGGTATTTCAACCCTGATTGTGCCCCGCTCTCTCTCTCATAAGCAATATCCTTCTCCCTTTCTACCACAGGACCAGCAACTATTTTTCTATTATCCTGGAGTCTTTTGTTGTTGTTCAGTCGCTAAGTTGTGTCCGACTCTTCGCGACCCCATGGACCACAGCACGCCAGCTTCAATACCATTGACAGTAGTGTCAATTTCTGATCTGAATGCTCAAATCTGGAATCAGGGACTCTGGGTCCTATGGTTCTGTTTCAACTTGCAATTCAAATCAAAGACCTTTATTAGGCATTAACAAAGAAATACAAAACATATAATACAATGCAACTGGACCCACAAGTACTTGCCATCCCCCCCCCATCGCCCAGAGAAGAGACTCCCTGCCTAGAAAATAAGAGCGTTGGGTAGACTATCAGGAATATTCCTACATCTTGCTAAAGTAGCATACAAGAAGTTCACAAATTGGCTAATCACCCACGAGTCAGTAGAAATCTAACTAGCAGTAACGTTTGAAAACAGCCTGTGGGTCATGACCCCCCAGATACTGCATTTTAAAATACTCTTTCCTTAAGAGAGGTAGTGACTGGCAGAGTCCTGTAGATTATGATGCCTGCCATTTCTGAGTTCTCCCCACCATCAATGATGACAAGAAGGAGGTAAGAAAGGGGTTTATGGGTCTTACCTCTCTGTAATCGGTGGCAGTAGGTAGAACCCGGAAATGACAGGCACCATCAACTACAGGCCCTTTGTAGGTTCCCGACCCTGTCTTAAAGGGACAGGTGGTGGGGTTAAACAACTGTTCTAGAAAGTGGTGGTGGTAGACTCCTGATTTGCCTAATGGCATTTACGCTGTGATGTTTTTGCAAACCTCCAGTTTCATATATATGTGCCTAGCCAAGGCCTAAGCTATTTAAGCAAAACTGATGTCAACGGACCAGACAAGCTGATGCGAAACCACAAGGATCTAAATAGGACAGTGCCTTGTTAAAAATAGACTGCAACACACTGCAAAGCTGAGGCAATGGCAGAGAAGAGAATATACAGTAGGTGCAGACTCTTTCAGTGATCATGGCATCTGGGTGAAGGACAGCATGGAGTAGACCTTTCCTAGAATTTTAGAATATTGGTGTTTACCAAACTTACGGAATGTTAACCAATAGACAAACAGTCATTGCTGCTTCTCAGCCCTATGAGTATGCTCTTTATTTGCTGTCCAACATCAGATTCTAGTCACCTGCAACAATCTGAATGAGTCCACCACAAAGGCTGGTTTAGCTAATACTGAGAAGAGCTTGGAGAAAGGTTGAAGCTTGAAGAGCTATGTCCTCACCGCATTGCTTATTTACATTGCCATTCATTTGCTTTTTAAAAATGTGTGTATGTTTAGCAAGTGCTGATTAAGGCATTTGCATTAAATCTCTATTCTGTGCCATTATTGATTACCATGTTTCTATTATCCTTTTATTAAGAGATTACTGGTATGCTGTAACTTCTCTAAAAAATGAAAGACCGCTTTCATTAAAGAATCAGAATAAAGCAAAAGTAATTGTTTCTCTGCTAAAAGTAACTGCATTTATATACAGGAAACATTAAGCGTTCATTAATGTCATGCATTCTGGAGCATAGCAACAATGTTATTTAATTAAAAAAAGGTCACTGTTAAATGGTTGTTGAGATCCTGTATCAGCAAGGGAACAACTGTAGTGCATCTTGTAATATGTTATTGCACATTCTGGAGTAGCAGCATTCAGCGCTTCTTTTGAATGTTTAAGCACCAACTGTTGGTTAATTTTGTAAGTGGAAACACCCAATAAAATTTCACAATGTATTTAGCTCTCATTAAATATGAAAAACAGCAGCTGAGACCCAACCCCAAAAATAAAATCTGACCATAAGCAAGCCACAACTGCAGTATTTGGAGGGATATTTATCTCATCTATTTTATGCCTCTTGTGCTTTATGCAGAAGTCATCCATGACTAAGATAACCAAATATGAATTATATCGATACATTATAGAAGGAAGAGTTTGCTTAAGAGTTTGCTTAGCTTCTAATATGGTTGCTCCCAGCTTTCCGTGATCCGCCTAACATCAGGTCACAATCCATCAAGTGGATCCTGACCCACAGTTTGGGAAACACTGACTTACATGAACTTGGTATGCCTATACTGAGAATAAGCAAATTGGAAGAGAGTTGGTTTTGATGTAATTCTTTCAGGCCCTTAAGAAACTGACTGTACATTAATATGGGAAGACAGGAGACTTAGGAACTCTTTGTAAATTTATTTATATACACCTTTCATCCAAACAAATCAAGGCAGAGTAAAATAGGTCTGGCAGTGATCAGACTGGCGTTGTTGAAGAAAATGATAGGCATATGCCTGATCATTGCATTGTGTATCTTCAGACCAAGAATACAAAATATTCCCTGCCTGCTCTCCTTGAAGCAATGCCTAGAGACCAGGCAACTGTCTACTTACAAGGCAAATACATTTCTAGAGATGCTTACCATTTAGAAGCCATTACACTAAACAGACGTTTATAATGTTAATATTTGACACATTCTCCTAAAGAGAAATTTATCCTGCCAGATTTTTTTTTTATGGGAACACTTTTTTACAGAGGTTTCAATGAGAAGATATTAATGGAAATGTAGGAAGAGAATTTCATCAGTCTAGGATAAAAAAGGAATCAATATCAGTTCCTGATGGGTGATAGCCAGGCATATAAACAGTGGAAAGGTGGAACTGACCTTTTTAAACTATGTATGTTTTTACTTACAAAGCATGCTTCCATCAAACAAATGCTCACATCCTTGAAATTCTAGAAGACTTTTTGAAAAGAGCAACTGTCAAATAACTCAGATCTGTTTGTCTATTAAAAAAGAGATATCAATCCAGAATATTACCTGCCTCCACACTGCTTATTGTCACCTGCCCCCAAGCTGCTGAGATGAGGTGGGATTAGAATTTTAAAGAGATAATCATGCACTGCTCCCCTAGAAGGCACTAGGTGGTCTGACAGCAGAACGAAGAACTACTGGAGCATATTCATAAAGTATGAAATCAAACGAGACAGAAACAACCTCTCTCAAAAATCATTAGTATTAGTCACAGCTGTCCAAGAGCGAGGCAAGCTCAGCAGCAATCCCTGAGTAACAGGTTTGTTATTTTTCAAAAATCTCTCTCAAAAATCTTATCGTGTTACGTATTCCCCCCTCCTCGCCAAGTCATAATATTTGTATGCACTGCTGCAGGGTGCAGGCAGTTAAAAGCAGATTTACTCTAACAGTCAGAAACAGAACAGCAAAACAGAAGTCTCCAATTCAAATCTCACTTTTTGCTAGGGATCTCCCAAGTTGTTGTGCGATTATGCCGTCTCTCAACCTTAGCATAGCCCCTCTGCAACACTCCCCTACCTTACAGGTTATAGCAGGGTTATTCAAACACTTGGTGGGTCGTGACCTGATGTCAGGTGGGTCGCGGAAAGCTTTCAATCAGATCTGGGAGCAGCCATCTTGGAAACTGCAGACCTTACTCTTGCTATATTCCTGTTAGTGTTTCAAACTGTGAGGGTTTTTTTTTTTTTTTAAATTGCTTTTCAGTTCAGTGCTTTTCCATAATAATATGTCCTAATCTGGCTTTCTGTCAGAGATGTGTCATGGTTGCGCAATTGCTGCAGTCCAAGAATGCCAGTTTGCATTCCAGGAATGTCATTTGATTATTTCACACTGATGTCACTTCCTGCTTCATGATGTCACTTCCGGCTACGACAGCACTTTCAGGTTAATGACATCACTTCTGGTGGGTCTCAACACGAGTGCCATTCTAAAAAGTGGGCCTCAGTCTAAAAAATTTGAGAACCACTGCGTTTTAGCAATTAAATACTTGTCTATCTTCTAGGTTATAGCAATTAAAGTTAAACTGACTTTAACTTTTTAATACTGTATGTAGTATTTTACATTAGAACATGACCTCAAGTGTTGATACCGGATCTTAAAACAGTGCTGAAGAGGGAGCCATAGTTGTAGCAGGGTACTGAATCTAGTACTATAAACCAACTTGAACACTTGAAAGTTCTGAATAAAGCTATGTAAATTATACCCAGCTACTGCTTGCTCGCTGTGACCCTCAACCCTAATAAGAGTTGAGGGGTTATTTGTTGGGGGAAATATGCTCTTTGGAAACCAATAACCTTTTCAGTTAAAGAAAAAGGCCTCCCTCCCTAGATCTCTAAAATAATTGATGCTGGGACTTCTGCTGGTGCCAACCTCCCCAGCTCTTTCTTCACTCTGTAGACTTGGCATTTGATGGTATTGTTCTAAAACACATATTTTAATGGACTATTTTATTGTTCCATTTCCAAGGAAACTCATTATCGATGAACGTAAGTGAGGCATACTACATTTAATAATGTAGTATTTTACATTAGAACATGACCTTAAGTGTTGATACCGGACCTTAAAACAACGCTGAAGTGGGAGCCATAGTGGTAGCAATGTACTGAATCTACTATAAAGTCTGCCAACATGTAAGCTGAAAAACTGAAGTTTACTTTTAAAAGAATTTATTTGATGCAGAGCCACCTAGTAATTATATCTATTCATTCCCTGGCTCATTTTGGATTATCTGCTTTTGTTTTCAGCCTTTTGTGGCATAACATTATTATTTCTGAACTTTGAAAGTCCTTTGTAATGGAATCAGTCATGCAGAGAGCTTTTTGTATGTAATTAAACATCAGATTATAAAAAGAGATAAAGTAAACCTTTTAATAGAAATGTAATTAGGATGTTGGTAAATTGCCCACATCATATATTTTTTTCCTCTTATGAAGTTATCATATATACTAGAAATTCTGGCATTTTGACCCAAAACAAATGCTTCCCTTTTCAAACACCAGTACTCTTATTATTGATCCTACAGGGATAAATTGTCTAAACACTTCTATTTGCATAACAAGCTTGCATATACTGTGATCAAGTTCCACTTAATATAACTTACTATCAGCAAGTCTCACACTCAGTTCCCAGTATCTCTCAGACGAATTGCTACACCCAGCCTACTATTATTCATGGGTAACTCATAGACACAGTGTATAAGTTTTATGACATCAAACTATGAGTGAGACCCTCTAAGTTCAACTTCCATTTTTCTTCCCAAAAATTATGAGATTATGCAAATGAACAGAAGGGGCAGTAAATTCCAGACAAGAAGAGCATACCCTAGGAACACAAGAGGTTGGACTTTAAGGTGTTGATACCTGGTTACCCCCCAAGAATCATGCAAGACATGATTGCTGAAAAAGGGAAGTGGGTCGCAATTCCAAGCATTTTGGAGATGTGGGGAGGCCTGCAGAGGGGTCTGCGAGCTTCCCGCACCACTCGGAGGGCTAGTGCAACCCCCAGTAAATTGGGCAAAATGCCTGTTTCCCTGGCACCAAAGCATCACAATAGCGCTGGTACTGCTATAAATGGTGTCACGACACCCCAGTTTGAGAAGCTGAGTTAGCTCTGCCAGCCTCATTGATTTTCAAAAAATCTCCCTCTTTCTCTCTCTCATATATTGGGTATTCCCTCTTTGCCAAGTCACAATATTTGTATGCACAGCTTTCTATTTTGTGCTATTAAACAATTTCCTAAAAATTCCTGGATTAAACACACACTCTCCCCCAAAAGGATACACATTTTAAACTTGTTTTTCAAGTACTTCCAATTCACACAACTGGTGTAATAATTGCAACGTTCACATTTAAACACCTTTTTCCCACAAATATACAGAACACCAAGACATGCCTATAGAAATGTCCGCACCATATAAAATCCATCAGATAGAGAACACGAGGGACCCAGAATCGAGCATGTGGTTGCAAATTTCTGCTAGGGGCAGGTGATTCAGTAATATCTCCAACATGTACAAGTGTTCACGTACTTTGTTCTCATACCTAATATTAATGCTGCTCCAAGTCAAATATCGGCATTCTGACTGTGGGTGGAGGTGCAAAGTGAAGCATTCACACATTGACTCCACCACATGACAAGTTCAGCCAGGGGGGTCCATACAACTAATAACATTAATTGGTCCTTAGACAAATCAACAGATGAGCAGACCCAAAAAAAGGATGTTTTTTTCCTTCTAAATTCTCACCTGGACGGGAAAAACTGCACATTTGGGGAGAAATTTTAGTCATGTTATAGAAATACACTTTTCAAAGGAGGCAAGATTTTTTTAAAGCATGATTTTAGAATAGTTTGGTAGCTTACATTTTAGCCTCTCTCTAGTGAATTGCCATTCTTTGTTCACTCATAATACATAACCAACTACTATAGAGTCCCTCTTCTTGGGATTGGCCATAATATCCACATTCTCAAAAGTCTCTCTCCTACACAAACAAATTTTATTTATTTTTCTAGAAGATGAAATTACAGACCCACCACTAGAGAAACACACGCTGATCAATTAAAGCACAGTTCTTCATTTATCCCACACCCACACTCAACAGGAAGCAAAAAAAGAGCAGAAGCTCCAAGTTGGAAGCTTTTAATTAACATTATAGGAGATCTTTGTAGAACAGAACTTAGCTGTGAGTACAGAAGGAGCTTGCTCATAGGAAAGGAAGTTGCTGGATAATTTAGCATTCTATTAAACAGTGTGTGAAACCACAGTTTAAATTTCACCTTCAGTCGACTGTGGAAGAGCAATGTTGAAGGGTTCCCAAGCACAGATGCAATTCTGCTACAAGTGCCTTAGGGCCTAATCTCTCCAACTTTCCAATGTTGACACATCTGCAGTGCACCCTGAGATAAGGGAACAAATGTTCTCTTCCCAAGGGCTCCATTACTGCCCTCACCACCACAAGATGAAGAGCCATGACCGCATAAGCAGTAGAAAGCTGGATAGGGCTGGGCCCCTAGATCTAAGATTCAAAGATAGAGATTAATAATGTTAGTAATGATAGTTCTACTCCTGCATTTAGTGATCCTGTCAAAAAAAGCAACAGAACAATGCTGGATAGGTCCTTTCAGATATGGCAGACTAGAGAACATCTTGAGAACTTTGGTTCTAGCTGGGCCACAGTATATGTTGTGAATTTGTGTAAATAGCAGCAGAGTTGGGGGCTTGGAGACCCATTCCAGCGCTTGCCTTAGCGCTCCGGTGCGAAGGACTGAAGCAATCGCCACATTTCCATAACAAAAGTCTCTTTATTGTAGCGAAAGTGAGAAAGGTAAAAAGGTTCAGTCTGCCGGCTAGGAAAGCCGGTGAAGTCTTTGCCGCTCGCAGGCGGCGTTCCAGTGCAGCTATTACATCTTATGCACACATAGTGAATAACTCCTTCTACACAAGAACAAAGGGATGCAGCCAGAGTATATCTGGAGGTGGATACCTGAAGACCCCTTGTGCCCCATCTTACCCAATGGGGTGACCCTTAGAGCACTATGATCTCATGGGAATGTGCAGTGTTTGCAGCCAGGGCTTCCCGTGTGAAACTGCCTGCTTATGTTACACTATCAGAAAGGGAGTACAACTACTGTCCAAGCTAGTTGCCCTAACAAGCTGGGAAGCTGCCTGCTGAAGGACACACAGGTGCTCTATCTGATTCTGAGACGGAGAGACGGAATGCCAGTTTCAACCAGTTCTGGACTGTGAGATGTGAAACTGCAACACCCCCCCATTTCGTCTTGGAAGTCTTCCTTTGGCGCTAGGTCCAGCATTTGAACTGCCTGTTTGAACTGTGGCGCAGGAAGAGCTTTGGTTAGAACGTCCGCGATGTTCTCTTGTGATGTACAATAAAGCACTTCAATGTCCCCATTCTGAACAGCTTCTCTGACATGTTTGTGCTTTATGTCAACATGTTTAGAGTGCATCCGGACTCGTTCTGACCCAGCAACCTGGATGGCAGACTGGTTGTCCATCCAGATTCGGATTGGATTTACCTGTGGAGCATCCAAATCCGACATCAATTGCCTGAGCGTGTGGAGGTAGTTGGTCACAAGACTCAAGGCTGTGTACTCACTCTCCAGTGTCGAACACGCAACAGTCTTTTGTTTGTGTGAACCCCAATCTACCACGCAATTCCCAAGACGTATGGCATAGCCAGTTGTAGATCTCCTGGTGTCATCTCCCCCAAAGTCACTGTCTGCAAAAACCTCCAATTGCAGTGCTCCTTTTGGGGTGATGTGGTACCTGTGGGTGCTTGTCCCTTTCAAGTACCGGAGAATACGCTTTAAGGCTATCCAATCTGCCTGAGTGGGATTTGCAGCCTTTCTGCTCAGGTGATTGACAGCAGCGCCAATGTCTGGGCGCGTCCAACACGCAAGGTGTGTGAGTGAACCCAATAGTGAGAGGTACATGTTCTGGTTTGGAAATGGTGCAGACTCTTCTGCTTTCTCCCCCCTTCCAACCACCATTGGTGTTGCAACACTCTTGCTGTCCTGCATGTTCCATTCCCTGAGTAGGGCATGAATCTTACTCTCCTGGCTGAGGAGAAAACCAGTACTGTCAGCTGTGCGTTCAATCTCTACTCCCAGGTAGCGATTGACAGGACCAAGACATTTTAGTGTGAATGCATTTTTCAGCTGGAGTGTGATCTGATTGATCTGTTGTTGTGACTTCGCAAGGATCAGCAGATCATCAACAAAACACAGAAGAACACACAATTTTTCCCCTTTTCCCTTCCTGAAAAGGCATGGATCAGCTGTGGAGGGTGTGAACCCCAATTTTTGCAGCTGCTCCTTAAGGCATAAGTGCCAATTTCTTCCACTTTGCTTCAACCCGTAAATCGACTTCCTGAGGCGAAAATGTGAGTAATCGCTTTGCACCCCTGGAGGAATTGTTATGTACACTTCCTCTTGCAGTTTTGCGTGCAAGTAAGCCGTCCCCACATCAAAGTGATGCACTTGGAGACCTCTGCTAGCTGCGACAGCAAGTGCTGCTCGAAGCGTTGTGGCTGAAAGTGTGGGGGAGTAGATTTCCTCAAAATCTACACCTGGAATTTGCTTACAGCCACGGACCACTAAACGGGCTTTCTTCAAGGGCTCAGCACCTTCCTGATTTTTCAGAACAAACACCCATCTGGAATCAATTGCATGCTTTCCAGCTGGTAATTTTGCTGGTTCAAAAACCTCCAGGTTGTGCATTGCCCTCAATTCAGCTTGAATAGCTTTCAGCCACCCTTCCTTCTCGGGTTGCGGTAACTCCAAGACATCTTGGTATGTCTGGGGTACCTCTGTGTAACCTGCTTCTACCTGATAGGTTAATCTCTGAGGTGGTACCCCACGCAAAGCCCTTGGAGGAAGGATGCGTCTGGTTGGAACAGTCTGTTCCAAAGTGGCTTCCTCTGAGGAAGTGCTTGTGTCCAAGCCCGGACTGGCTTCCCCCACTCCCTCCTCTTCCAGCAGCCTGTCAGAGCTTGCTGGTGTGGCGGGGGATTGCCTTTGTCTCTCTGGAGTTCTCTGAGGTGATGCTGCTGGCTGATCGGGACTGCTTTCTAATCTTGCCTCCCCCCCATTCTCTCCAGCTTCAGAGGGGATGCTGACTGTTTGGTCAGCATGATCTGGCAGCATACTTTGCTCAGAGAAATCATAAGAGTTGGATATTGTGACCGTTCTGTGGTCAGGATTGAGAAATTTGAGCGCTTTGCAATTTGGTTCTACTCCAATGAATTGCAGCCGCTTGGCTCGCGGCGCACTTTTCCTGCGTGTTTCCCGATCTGCATGTACAAAAGCATGTGACCCAAACGTCTTTAGAAATGCAAGATCGGGTGGTTTACCGTATAGCTTGGTGTAGGGGATCCCGTCAATTGGACGGTGGTACACTCGATTAGAAATGAACACAGCATATTTCATTGCTTCTCCCCACAATCCTTTGGGCAGTTTTGACTGCTCCATCAGCGCTCTGACCATGTTTTGCAGCTCACCGTTTTTCCTCTCCGCCACCCCATTGTGCTCTGGGGTGCGTGGAGCGGTGAGTCTGTGAGTGATGCCCTGCCTTTCCAACCATTGAGACATCTCTCTGCTCAGAAATTCACCTCCCCGGTCGGTTTGAATTGCCACTACAGGATGCTCAAACCGCCTCTCCACCCACCTGACCCAATTGCGAATTTTATTAAACGCCTCAGACTTTTGACGCATTAAATATGCAAAGCAGTACCTTGTAGTGTCGTCCACAATAGTAAGAACATATTGTGCCCCCCCAGCTGTCTTTTTCAATGGCCCAATCAAGTCCATGTGCACCAGCTGGAAGGGAGTCTGGGTCTGGCGGCTGCTGAACTTCGGGATGCTTGCGCGATGCGATTTGGTGATTTTACACACCTCACAGTCCACAAATGCGTCGCAATCTTTCAAGTCCATTCCACGCACAAGTTCAGCTGTCTTCTTCACATAGTCATGGTTCAGATGTGCTAGGCGCAGATGCCACAAATGTCCACAGAGGTGTCCGTGCTTCGGTTGATTGAAGTACGCACTTGCCTGCTGATTTTCTGCCGCCTGCGCTCCAAGTACAAACAGACGGTACACTCGGGGAACAGCCACGCAGAGACTTCCCCTTTTCAGAGTGCAGGTGTTGTCTTGGAAAGTCACCGTAAATCCTTCTTCCTGGAGGGTGCCAAGGCTGAGCAGATTCCTGGACATCGTTGGCACACACAGCACATTTTTCAAGGTGGTCTGCAGTTGCGGCAGAAACACCTCTCCAGCGCAGCTTACAGGCGCTGTTTTCCCATTTGCGAGAGCAACAGTTTCACGGTCTGTCTCGCGTCTACTCGTGAGTAGGTCTGCAGAAGTCACAATGTGATGGCTTGCTCCCGAGTCGAGCAACCAGGATTCTCGCGTGCGCACCCCTTCCGCTGAACTCACAAACGCGA
The DNA here is from genome assembly GCA_029204185.1 of Lerista edwardsae. Taxonomy (NCBI): domain Eukaryota; kingdom Metazoa; phylum Chordata; class Lepidosauria; order Squamata; family Scincidae; genus Lerista; species Lerista edwardsae. The sequence goes on along the minus strand of JAJKFI010000057.1, from coordinate 3,467,243 downwards.
TGCTCGCTTTGGGTTGCTGTGCATGGGGCTTTGCTTGCCCTGTGCTCTGCTCATCATGGGGCTTTTTCTTCTTCTTGGTTCCTCCTTTCTTCTTGGGGCATTGGAGGGCAAGATGGTGGGTTGATCCACACACGTAGCACTGCCGCACACTGGCGCACACTTGCGCCTGAGACTCATTCCTGGGTTGCTGCTGCTGCTGCTTTTTCCCCCCAGAATTGTTGTTTTTCCCTTTTCGGAATTCACGCTCTCTCTGATTGTCTTTCCTTTTGTCCGCTTCCTCGAGAAGCCGTGCGACCACAAAGGTGACAGTCAATTGCGCTGCAGGAATGGATTCCAAAGTGAGGGTAAACATGTCCCATGTTTCATCCAAGGAATTTAGGATCGCAAACACTTTGAGCCTTTCCTCAACATGTTCCCCGACTGCCTCCAGATCCTTGAGGTTCTGCTGCATCGCTCTCAGGTGGACTCGTAAGTCGCCCCCCGGTTCTAGACGCGCCCGCCACAACTTGCGTGTCAGAACCATGCTGGAGGTTAGCGATGCCCTGGCAAACAGCTCCTTCAAGGTGTCCCAATAGTCCTTAGCGTGCGCAAGGTCACGCACGTAAACCAAAAGGTCTTCCGAGATGGCCAGACCGATGGTCGCTTTCGCCTTCCTGTCGGCGGCCGCTGCTGCGGCATCTCCGGCTGCAGGAAGCGTTTGCGTGCGCTGCCAAAGATCATCTTTTTCCAGCAGCAATTGCATCTTATGGGCCCACTGCACATAATTGCTGTCGTTGAGGAGTGGAACTTGAACGCCAAAGGGCGCCGGCGGGGCGGCGAGCGGCTGCTGCGCCATCACGATCCCGGGCGCAGCAGGCTGCAACGGTGGTATTTGAGGCGGTGGCAGAGGATGGAAAGCGCCCTGCCCGGGAACGAGCGGCGGCGGCTGCGGGGCAGGCGCTTGGCCGTCGGGAGGCCCCGCTGGGGGAAAGAGAGGTCCGAGATCGTCGTCTTCCGACTCGCCCTCTTCGCTTTCCTCGCTTTGCTCGGGTTCCCCTGGGTCGCCAACGTCCTCTCCCCCCGCTCCTTCTTCCTCTGTCTCCTCTTTGATTCCACCGGTTGCTCCTTCCTCATCAGACATCTGTCAGGGTGTCGGCGAGTTGAAGGATGCAGCCGCATTCACAGTTCAGTCTTCGCTCCGCTCTGCTCCGCGGATCGGGTCCTCCGCGAGCCCCTGCAGGGTTACGGCTGAATCTTCCATAGCGTAGCGTGCTCTGGACACCATAACCTGTTGTGTATTTGTGTAAATAGCAGCAGAGTTGGGGGCTTGGAGACCCATTCCAGCGCTTGCCTTAGCGCTCCGGTGCGAAGGACTGAAGCAATCGCCACATTTCCATAACAAAAGTCTCTTTATTGTAGCGAAAGTGAGAAAGGTAAAAAGGTTCAGTCTGCCGGCTAGGAAAGCCGGTGAAGTCTTTGCCGCTCGCAGGCGGCGTTCCAGTGCAGCTATTACATCTTATGCACACATAGTGAATAACTCCTTCTACACAAGAACAAAGGGATGCAGCCAGAGTATATCTGGAGGTGGATACCTGAAGACCCCTTGTGCCCCATCTTACCCAATGGGGTGACCCTTAGAGCACTATGATCTCATGGGAATGTGCAGTGTTTGCAGCCAGGGCTTCCCGTGTGAAACTGCCTGCTTATGTTACACTATCAGAAAGGGAGTACAACTACTGTCCAAGCTAGTTGCCCTAACAAGCTGGGAAGCTGCCTGCTGAAGGACACACAGGTGCTCTATCTGATTCTGAGACGGAGAGACGGAATGCCAGTTTCAACCAGTTCTGGACTGTGAGATGTGAAACTGCAACAGTATATTCCTGCACCAAGACTTTTGCACACAGGGACTTCTGCTACTACGCATTTACATCCATAGGAATCAAGTGAGTTGTCAATAAAAAGCCATGAAGGACTGAAAGCTTTTAATTCCATTTTCTGAAGTCATTGAAGCTCATTCGGAATCAGAAGATGTGGATTGTTCAGTTGCTGACTAAAGAAAGTAGTATATGTTGCTATTAGATGTTTTTTGTTTCTGCATGACAATGCCATTTACTGCCAATTGTTTCTAAGAACAGATGAGGCATTTCCATTTGGTTCCTGTCATGTTAAGGGTTTCCTCCAACTTTGATTTTACATCTATTTTCCCAAGTATGCTAATCTTAAGACAGCAGCAGAATACAGCTCTCACTCTATTACTGGGTACATAATTATTATTCAATACCAAATCATTTCCATTTCTAAAATAGATCCAAACAGTGCAATTTATACTACCAATATGTGGTAACGTATGAAATTAGCTCTTATCTTAGTAAACTGTTTGCATGAGTTTCCATTTTGACTCAAATTATTTTTTCCTGAAGAACTGAGGCACACAGTTGTGCATATTCAAGAATTTCAATGTTTGCAGGCTAAGGGTCCAATTGCATCCAACGTTCTGGTGCTGATGCAGCTGCAATGCAGGCCTGAGGTGAGCAAACAAATGTTCCCTAACTTTGAGGAGACCTCCATAACTTCCCTGGCCCCACAGAATATAGGACACACCCCATTGGGACACCCACATCAGGTCTGGAAAACTGGATAGCATTTGGCCCTAACAGTGCAATCCTACGCCTGCCTACTCAAAAGCAAGTCCCACGGAATCCAGTATATGGTAAGTGGCATTGCTACTGTTGACAATTCCTCCTCATTGCATGAGTTTGTAACGGTCTTTAAGCATCCAGAAGGTTGTGCAGCTTTCTCTGCAGCCCGTTTGTACTTTGCTGTTCTTAAGAGAAGCGAGAGCGAAGCGCCACGGCGATTCCTCTCCCTGCCCCACACAGAGGCTGAATTTCACACTCTTGCCTTCAAACCGGAGGCGAAGCCGCAGAGCGCGATCAAGGTCCAGAGAGACGCCAGCAGCAGGGCTCGACTGTACGAGAGGGCATCGTCGGCCTCCCCGCTGGAAATCCTCCGCCTGATCCCCCAGTGGGGGCGAACTCGCTGCTTACTCACGGTTCGGGGGAGGGCGGGAAGCGGCCGGGAGCCCAATCAGGAGCGCCTCGCGCTCCCCAGGCTCACCCTGGCTTTGCAGGCAGCTGCTGGGGCAAGGTCAGCCCCCGTCTCCGTGCTCGCCAAGCCCCGCCAACACGGGCAGGAGACGCGCTTCCAGACGGAGTCGCCCAACAGGCCCGCTTCCGAGCGCCAAACTTTCCCAGGCGGGCCCCCGACTCCGAGCCCGGCCGAGGGCTGCTGCCCGGCAGACACGCGCTGGCTCCGGCTCCGAGGCGGGGGTCGCCCACCGCAGCCAGGCCACGTCTGCTCAGCCGTCGGGGGGCGAGTGCTGGGGGGGGGGGCTGAAGTCGCGGAAGTTGGTCCGGACCGCAGCGCGCGCCGGCCGGCCGGCCCCACCGCCCCGCCCCCACGGCCCGCCTCAGGGGACGCAGCCGGGGCACCCCGCGGGCGGGCGGGCGAGCGGGCGGCTGCAGCTGGAGCGTCGCTGGGCTCCACGCTCACGGGGGGGGGGCGGAGGGGCTCCTTCCGCCTCAGCGGCGCCGCACTGCGCGGCGGGGGGCGAGGCGGCGACCGGGTCCCTGAGGAGCCCCCCTTCCGCCGGCCACTTTCCGCGGCGCTTACCTTGGCGCCCTTCCCGCTGGGGCAGCGGACGCTGTTGGAGACGCCGGCCGTCTGGTTCATCCTGGGCCGCTTCGGGCGCTCGCGCGGGAGCCGGAGCCGAGCCGCGTCTCCTCTTCAGCCTGCCGCCGCTCGGGACCCGCAGGAGCGTCCGGGAGGGGCGCAGCCGCCGCACGCCCGCTGTCTGCTGCTCGCGCCGCGGGAGGGGCGGGGAGGGGCACCGGGGCAGGAAGGGAGGCCAGCCGGAGTCGGGGGGGGGGGGCGTCGCTCGGCGGGGCGCTCCGAGAGAAGTTTCGGGCTGGCGGCCGCTCCTCCGCCTCCTCAGGGCAGCGGCTCCGCGTCCCAGCGCTTGATTGGCGGCATTGCCGCCGCCTCTTCGGGGCGCGGAGGGGTTAACAAGTGTGCTTCCCCGCACGCGCGTCCCCGGCCGGCACGCGCTGCCCCGCCCTCGCGGCAGGCTCTGAGGCGAGGCGGCTTCCCCGGGACTGGCAGGAGGGGGCACGCGCGGCTCTCGGCGGCTTCCCTGCCGGCGCAGGTGCACGCGGGGGGGGGGGCGTGTCGCGTCGCGTCGCTCTCCCGCCCTTGCCTCGCGCGCTCTGCCCTGCCGCAGGAATTCGGCGCGTGCGGATGCTGAGCTCGGGCTGCCTGCAGGGCGGCTGCGCTGAGCCGCGGAGGCAGACCGGACCCGAGTGTTCCTGGTGGGACCGCCGAGCGAGCCACGAGCACCCCGGCCTGGACGCTCGACTGCCCCACGTAGTCGCCTACCTGCGTACCCCCTTGCTGGGCTACTCCCCTGCAACTCCATGCGGGCCCTGACTGCCGGGTACTCCGGCGTCGACGCGCGCTATTCTGCCCTATTGGCGCAGGTTCCTGAGAAACCCCAGCAGTTTCTCCTGTATAAAAGCCTCCATTCCGCTGCACTCCATACGGTTGAGTCCCACTAAGTCTGCCGAGGACAGCAGCAGTTATTGTCAGGCGAGAAAAGAAGAGCTCGCTTTCATCAGAGCAGAGGGAATCGGGTCAAACTGAAAGAGTGGGATGAGCAGTCTTAAATGCTCCTTTCCTTGCAAGACGGAGAGGAAAATCAATGGCCAATATTCCACCCAAATTGGGCTCCTGTGGCTTTAACAGCTGTGTAGCAGGAAGCCCGATTAGCAGGCTTACAACGCAGCAGAGACTTACATTGCCCCCGCTGCGTGACTTCTCTCACCCTATTTACAGGAGCAGCTGAATTCTTCAGGATCTGACGGTAATAGGCCAATGACCAGTGGCAAACGCTGCCAGGTCTCCTGTTAATTGTGTGGACAACTGAGGCTGTCAGTACTGCCTGCAAAGCTGAAGAACTGTCCATACACTGTGTCACATTTGTAACCCCCTTGCAAATGCCTCGGGGGGCCCAGTCCTATCCAACGTTCCACATCCGATGCAGCCACACCAGTGGGACATGTCCTGCATCCTGTGGTGAGAGGAGGGCAGTCAGGGAGACCTTCTCAAGAGAATGTTTCTTCCCTTACCCCCAGCTTGCATTCTTGCTGTATCAGTGCTGGAAAGCTGGGTATGAGAGCACTTTCACATATTGCTCCATTTTACATATTGCCTTGTATCACATTTTGCTCCATTTTAGCCAGTGCCCAATCATCCCTCCGCTCCTTGATACAAGATGAGTTTTATGCCATCCCCAAGAAATGTTGCACCTTCCTTGGAAACATTAATAGCAACTCTATCCTTCTTTGCATCTGATTATCCTCACAGCTGCAGCTTTCCTAATCCCTGCATGAAAAGCTGCATGTTCCTACTATGCTTTCTTTGTAAGGACTAAAAATGCAGGCGCTCTGTTTTTCTTTTCAGCTAGTCACCCTAGGAGAAAAGGGGTTCTCCCAGCTCCCCACCCCAACTTTCAAGCAGAGGCTGGACAATCAGGTGCCTGGGACAACCAGCTGCTGCAGTAGTTATAGTGCGACACATGCACCGTGCAGGGGATTGGATTAGATTACCTCCAAGATCCCTTCCAGCTCCAGTATTCTGTGGCTGCCTTGTTTTGACTCTAAATATTTGCAAAAGTTTCAAAAGATGCTTGACAGGCAGTTATATGAGTAGATTTCATGAAATTTTAGGGCACAATCCTAACCTGGAGTTAGGCTAGCACAAGGGACTTGTGCAGGCCCAGGAGTGTTGCAAACAGTGACGTCATTCACTGGCGCCAGCAACCGGAACGCTGCTGGCACCAGGATCCAGAACGCCGCGACGGACGGGTGAGCTGTAGCTCCCCGCCCCCTTGCGGTGCCCAGCAATGCCTCCCTGCACCCGGAATTGCTCTCTTACAGAGCGATCCAGGCGCAGGGGCAGGCGGGAGGGCAAAAACAGCGCATGGAGTCTGCCACGCGCTGTCCCTGGAACTACCGGAATGGGGTACCGCCCCGTTCCAGTAGGATGACGCCTCTGGTTGCAAATGCACCATAAAGTGCATTTGGATCACTCTAGGAGTCAGGGAGGATGGCGCATGTCTGTGTGCAAGCCTCCCTGACTTCAAGAGTGGTGCAGGCATGCTTTATGGCATGTTTGCCGCACTCCTGGTCCAGGATTGCATCCTTAAGCACATTTACTCAGGAGTAAGTTCCACTGAACTCATTTCTGGTAAACTTGGAATGATGGTTAGATGTTTGCCCTCTATACCTCTGGAATAGTGCAATTGCTTGACTGCTCCCCTGAACAATTGTTTCCCACCCCCATGGCAGGATGATATGTGCTGGGTTTTGCCCTGTTTTTGAATGTTCTCTGTTTGTTTGTTTGTTTGTTTGTTTGTTTGTGTTTTGATGCATTTGTTAATTTTTTTATTTATTTTATTTTTGTATTGTATTTGTTTTTGTTAATGTATTTTTATTTATGTATTTTGTATTATGTACAATGTATTTTGTTACTTTGTACTTTTAATATATAACTCTGTAAGCTGCCTTGAGCATTTGCTTCGGTATGGGAAAGGCAGGGCATAAATTCTACAAATGAACTTATTTCTGTGTAACAATATTTGGGCTCATGTCACTAGTGCAGTAATGGCGAACCTATGACATGCGCGTCAAAGGTGACACACCACAACATTTGGGGTGACACGCCAACGCTCACCAACACCTGACAAAAACTGAGTTTATTTAACTCATTTTTTATTTTTGTAATTATTTGAAATCTCTGTATGTAATACATAGCACCACACATGATTGGACTGTATTTTTTGTTTAAAGAAATGGATATAAAGAATTGTTTCTCTTTTGTTTGGGAGTGGGGTTGATACACCACCAGACTCAAGTTAAGCATTTTCCTAATTTTTGACACACCGAACCCAAAAGGTTCGCCATCACTGCACTAGTGGGACAAAAAGTGGTGTTTAACCTGAATGCATCTCCTTATTTTCTTGCAGGGAAAACCTGAAAGTACTTGGGCAGGGGGTTCTAGAATTGCTTGATCAAACCACATGGGCTCTATGGAAGACTCATAGTCAGTTCACACAACCACTTTGAGTCTTGCTTTCTCAATCAAAGCAGAATCTGAGTTGAGGCCACTCCCTCAACTAATTGCCACAGGCAGAGTCTCTAAGCATGCACATGATAAGCAAAGCTGATTTTTCGGCACAGCACATGGCATGCCAAAAACCTTGAAAATCACAATATGTTGATACTCATCCATCTACTACATATGCTATCCCAGTTTCTGGGAACAGCTGTCATTATCAGAAAGTCATAGGGAAATTTTCTCAGACCTGGGATGAGGGACGTTAGCAAGCAAAATTCATGTGACATGGCAGTCAAGATTTTCGAGGAAAGTAATATCAGACTGTACAATATCTGGACAATCCCTATACACTTTGAGCAGTAAATTCACTAGTGGGATATACAAACGAATAGACTGTGCTATAAATTTGATGGTTCCTCCCTTTTTTTGCACATAGTGTTCTTGGGTTTTAGTTATATGACACCAACAATGATTTAAAGTGTGCTGCACTGGAACCATATTTTAGAGGTTTGGTTCACACTTTACTGGGCAAAGTGCTTTATTTCCAGTAAATCACAATGCAGGGTTTTGCAAGTTACATGCCCTAAAAACCATTTGTTTGGTCAAATTTGTGAGCCATGGAGAAGTACAATACAGCATGTCCTCAATGTTCTGCAAAAGGGACCATTAAGACAGATACTCTATGCGTGCTTAGCTGAATATAAGACATATTCATTGATTCATTGATTGATTCACTGATTGATAATATTTATTGGCCAAGTATGAATACCATACTTGGAATTTGATTTCGGCTAATGGCTACATGGAACAGCTGGAACATACATGGAACGGCTAATGGAACAACTGATTGGTTTCAAATTGGGAAAGGAGTACGACAAGGCTGTATACTGTCACCCTGCTTATTTAACTTATATGCAGAGTACATCATGAGAAAGACTGGGCTGGATGATTCACAAGCTGGAATCAAGATTGCTGGGAGAGATATCAACAACCTCAGGTATGCAAACGACACCACTCTAATGGCAAAAAGTGAGGAAGACCCTTCTGATGAGGGTGAAAGAGGAAAGTGCAAAAATTGACTTGAAGCTCAACATCAAAAAAACTAAGATCATGGCCACCATTCCCATCACTCTTTGGCAAGTAGAAGGGGAAGAAATGGAAGCAGTGACAGACTTTATTTTCCTGGGCTCCAAGATCACCGCAGATGGTGACTGCAGCCATGAAATTAAAAGACGTTTACTTCTTGGGAGGAAAGCTATGCTGAACCTAGACAACTTAATCAAAAGCCGAGACATCACCCTGCCAACAAAGGTTCACATAGTCAAAGCGATGGTTTTCCCAGTAGCTATGTATGGCTGTGAGAGCTGGACCATAAGAAAGGCAGAGCGCCAAAGAATAGATGCTTTTGAACCTTGAGCGCCTTTAGGCAAATAAGGCGGGGTATAAATCTAATAATAATAATTATTATTATGGTGTTGGAGAAGACTCTTGAGAGTCCCCTGATGAGGAGAATTGGGTCTAGCTTCATTCTTGAACATTCTCTGTGTTCCTGTTAAATGTTAAATGTTTTGTTTTTGTTTTACTTATTATGGTGGCATTGTATTTTGTTGTTCTCAGTAAGCCGCCTCAGGCATTTGCTTCAGCATGGGAAAGGTGGGGTATAAATTCTTCAAACAAACTGTAAAACTAACACTGTGGTGTGTTATCATTCAGTAAAAAAAAACAAAAAAGCAGGAAGCGCTCAAAATATCAAACACACAAACGTTTGTAAGCAGAATCGAGTCACACACAACTTATGGACTGCTCACAAAGCCTTGATGGTTCATGCACATTCCTTTGGAACATGCACAAGTCATTGTGCTGAGCTATGTCGAGCTGCGGGATGTGTGTGCATCTCGACATTTGAGTAGGGGAGTTCAATATGCCAATTGGTTAAACCAGTGGTCTGGGAACAGGGGTAAATTACCCCAAATGGGGTAAAAATGAAATTCCTGGGGGTAATGGATGGTCACGCTGCCGAGACACAGCCGGGCATGCATATGAGTCTATATGCATGCCCGCCTGTGTCTTGGCAGCGCGACCATCCAATACCCCCATTCCGGTTCCGTCGCTGGCTGGCCGGCTCCGTTTTGTTTGTTTCGCTCTGCCCACTTTCGCTGGCTGGCAAAACGCGCCCCAGACTGCTCTGTGCCTGCTCTGCTCTTCACATCACGGCAGTTTAGAGCACGTGGACGCAGCAAGGAGAGTGGCAGAGCGGCGGCGCGTTGGACCTGAGCGGCAGTGGAGCAGAGTGGCAGTGAAGGGGCAAGCCAGGGACGGCCGGGCATCGGAGGTGAGGGAAGGCACGCGTATTCCCCCCCTCCATTGCCCTGCTGGGGGGAACTGCACACCCCTCACTGTCCAGCGAGAGACGCGTGGTTCCTCCCAGCAGGACATCAGAGGTGAGGGAAGGCACACATCTTCCCCCCCTCTGTTGCCCTGCCAGGGGGAACTGCACACCCCTCGCTCAGGCTTCTTGCAGAACACGCAGCCCCATCATTTCGATCGCTGCCCAAGGCCAGATGAGGCACTTCTTTAATGTCCTGAAGTGTCCGTGTGTGATGGAAGGTGTCTCCTAAGACTGGGTGCTGTTGCCAGGGGAGGGGCTGATTGGAACGGAGGTTTTTTTTAAAAATTGATTGCCTAAGAGTGCAATGTCTACTCAGAAGTAAGTCCCATTATAGTAAATGGCACTTACTCCCGGGTAAGTATTAATATGATTGCACCCCATCTTAATTAAAACTGCAGTCCAATGCACACATTGCCCCAGGAGTAAAGCACATTGAATTCAATCTGACTTACTTCTAAGCAAACAGAAGTTGACAGACGCCGGCCGGCCACTGAACGTAAGGAGCGTGCAGGCTGGGGCAAACACAACTGGCTGCAGAGTAACAGTCTGAGCCAACACCAGACTGTCCTCCTCCCCCTCAACTTGTAGCCCGGTGCAACGATCCTCCGATCCGGACTGGGGTTCAGCATGTTGTGGGGCGTGTGGGGCACGTGCGTGTGTGCAGGACACCAAAGAGGCGCCAGGCAAGCATACAACGTGAGGCGAGGCGAGAGGGAAAGCGAGCTGCAGGAGACAAAATGTAGGAACGCTTGCTGTGTTTCTGTATTAGTACTATTTGCCTTCTCCAGAATGGAAAAGCAGATACTGTGCTGCTAAGTTGCATAGCCCCCTTTGTATTGGCACACATTAGGAATGGCCCTTGCCTTCTCCACAGCTATGTTTCTGTGAAGTGGGGAGAGGAGGGGGGGTCAAACTAATCAGGCAACAGATGTATTTGTTTTGCTCCCATTCATCCTGTTAATATTTAAAGTGGAGAGGATCTAATTTTTTACATTAAGAGATGTTTGTATGAGGCAAACTGAATCTCCTTACCTACATGCGCACTCCTTGTGATGTAAAAATGAGGTATTCCCTGTTTGACAAGTGCATGAAACAGATATCTACATAAAAAAATGGCTACTGCTATCATTTTTTGGTTTGATCCAGAGTTGCAAACAAATCTTTTAAATTCTGAAATAAGTCTTTGGAGGCTGCCCCTTTATCTTACTTTCTGACCTTAAAAGTGTTTTTCTTTAATCCAGTACAATGGCTCTCAAACTTTTTATCACCGGGGCCCAAAGGAAGTGATGTCATCAAGCAAGAATATTTTAACACCCCATATGACAAAATCAAATCTAACTAAGCAGGTTAGATATTTACAATAAGAGTAAGATTAAAAAATATTTAAAGAACTTTCCTAACTCTCCCAAACCCGTTACAACTTCATATTTACATAGCTCATTACATAGCTTCATATTTATTAAGCTCATTAATTAATCAAATAAAAAGCAATGGGTTCCAATATGTAATTTTTTTTCTTTTGTTCTGGCGGGGGGGGGGGGGGTAACGTCGGTGTATCTAAATATATTTTGGGGTAAAAGGTTAAAAAGTTCCCTGACCCCTGGGTTAAACACTACAATGTCTCTCCTGTGATGGGAGCTGTCTCAGGTGCTGAAAGGTCTGGCCGACATGGGCTGCCTTTGCCCATAGACAAATATGCATTTGCAATTTATATCACACCCCAAAGTCACACATATGTAGTTTGCCAATAGCCTGCCTACAAATTTTGAAAATGGATCACAAAGGATACAGTGATTATATTGCTCAGTTCAGTGTATATTGCCCATTGCAGTGAAAGAAATATCAGGCATGATCCGATGTGATTTGAATTAATTCTCATTGTGGCTTTTGAAGACAAACAAGAAGAAGATAAAACATTTTTTGGCTGTAATAATAGATTGCTGACCTCAAGTGTATGACACCCAAACTTTGCCTAAGAATAGAAGATTTTCTGGTGATTTCCCAGCCAATTTCTATACTTAGTACAATCTCCCCTTTCAAATATTTTTGTGACTTAGAGCACAATTCTATACCCTCATTGTGCCGGCGCTACCCTCTTGCGCCAGTCCGGCGTTGTCACAAACATGCCATGAAGTGCATCAGTAGCCCTGGTCGAGTGTCGGTGGCACTTGGTTGGCGCAGAGCCTCGCCAGGGGCGTTCCACAGGCATGCCAGGGGTGTAACTGGGCAGCACCATGGGTGGTGACGGGCAGTGGTGCATGATGGGCAGTGGTGCACGATGCACATAGTGCCACATCCTAAACTCCATCCCTGGCCAGGTTGGTCCCAATTCGGGCCACTGCTGTGCACGTTGATCTGCGCCTGCAAAGCAGCAGATACAGATCTGAGCAGCTCCATAGGGCTGGCTGGGGCTTACCCAGGTGTAAGGGGAAAACCTCCCCTTGCCCTGTGCTGAGCTGCTGCTTTGTCCTGCTGGGCTTAGGATATGGCCCTGCTATGTCGGCCTTACTATGTTGGTGCTGCTTAGGATTGGGCTGTTAATGTTCCATCGACCTATGAACTCCAGAGCCCATTGGCACAGCACTGGCATTACTTAATTAAGCAAATATCCCAATACCCCAAGGAGCCTGCCTGCAGTGTCCCAGTGCCCTTAGGGTCTGGTGGTCACCATTTTGGTGCCGCTGGAGCTGTGGGTGCTGAGAAGCGTAGGACTGCCCATGGCCTCTGGCCTTCAAGATCCCTTCCAGCTCTAATATTCTATGATACCACATAATGTATGCAATAATGGCTGAGAAATGCATTGTATTCTGTGTTATATCGTACATATTTTACTTCGTATAGTCTGGTACAAATTGCATTGGGTTGTACATAATTTATCTTATAATTATCCTAAGAGATGCTATTGACTTCCTGTCGTACAGAAATCTACAAAGCCATGTGGTTACCAGTCAGGCTTTCTGAAAGATGACAGAAGACAGGATTTTGACATTTAGGAACTGTAACTAAAGCAACTCCCCAAAGTGGCACTAATGCCATTGTTTCTATTTGTAAGCCAACCCTTTGACCATACCCAAAAAAATCTAGACTGTTTATAGCAGAAAAACTGTTCAACTTCACAGTTTAGTAAGATGCTTCCAAAATTCCCTTCATTGACATTTCCTCCTGGATTTTTGTGTCCAAATCCTGGTCTTGTTTCTGAAGTGAAATTGCTGCAGTAGGAATTCTCCATTATCCTGGTTTTCATTTCCGCTGGTTTTTACCCAGAGCTGTGCCTATGCAGCTTGCTGCAGCTCTTAGATACTTAAATTCTTTTATATCTCCCCACTCCTGCCTCACATCTATATTATCAATGCATATGTGCACAGTCCAAAAATCAATGTACATTTATATCAGGAGTCTTTTTGTGAAGTATTTTAGCAATGTACAGGAGTCTGTGCATCAGTAAAACACTGCAAAAAGATTCTTGACATATAATGACATCAGGTGTTTTTTTTTTCATATGGTTTTAAAAGCTCACGTGTATGTATTGGTAATGCAATGGAGGGGAAGATGCAAATGAACAGAAAGTTGTAGAAATGGCAAGTGCTCCAAGCCTGGGATTAATTTTAGAAATTGTCCTAGTTATACAGTAACTTACTAGGAATTGACTGCAAGGCAAAGCACACTGATGAAACCAGGGAACCAAGTTGGGGAAATACATTATGCTAATCCCTGCAGTTCAGATGTAAACCAAAACAACAACATACCCCTGAAAAAGTGCAACCTGTCCTGATAGAGCCTTGTGCTGGGCCAAGACTGGATGCTAGCAGAATGCCACAAGTTGTGACACTGGGCTGTTGTCTGAAGGAATCCTAATTTCAAGCCTCTGTTCTCCACAAACCGGCAATGCACCATAAGCTCACTGAATATTACATTCAGGTTTGAAAGAGATCCAATTGTTCATTTTGTGAAACAACAATGGGAGGGTGCCACTACAGCATAATTGGCATGTCAACATCAAATTAAATCTATGTTGCAAGTTTAATAGTTGTTTTGTCCCACAATGGAAAGGTGGCCCAACCTAACAGCAGTTGCACTAACAAGGTAGAGAAAGCATCGTGGCTCAAGAGAGAGATTCACGGTCCAGTCCAGCGAAAATCCCCCTGCATGGGTGCAGCAGCACTGCATGGCTTTTGCTGAATCTGTCCCCTTCTGGGCCTCCTGATCTGCCCACCCGTTGTCACCCTCACCTTCCTCTGCACTGCCCAGCCAGAACCTACTACAATTGGCATGCACAGCTCCTTTTGCCTGCACCTGCAGGCTGCCGCTGGCCTCCCAGCATGTGGTTTAGAAGGAGCTTGTGGCTCTGAGAATCGCCAGTCAGGGATGCTGAAGCATTTGCCTGCACTGAGCAGGTCTAGATGAGTAGTCTCCAGACTCTGGCTTGCAGGCTGAATCTGGTGTTCGCTGGCTCCCTCCACTGTGACTACAGCCCCCACGTTTCCCTGTGGGCAGCCGCTTCCGGGTTCTGTCGTTCCAGCAGGCATGGCTGGCCACAGCGACACTCGGAGGCTATCCTTGCAGCTTTACACAGGCGCCGCAGCAGAACGGTAAGGAGCCTCCTCTGGTCTAAGAGGTTCACACAGTGGTGGCATCTAAATGATTTAAGAACAGGTACTCACTTTTGATTGGCACGTGTCGGGACCCGCCCACTGGAAGTGACGTCATAAGCCGGAAGTGAGGTCGTGGCAGGAAGGGACATGAAAACAAGCCCTTTTTGAGGCCTCAGATGGTTTTAAACTGACCCAACAGTTGCAACAGTATTTATTTATTTATTTATTTATTTATT